>JADRCH010000241.1:136434-205388 GCA_019843965.1 Rhynchomys soricoides | reverse complement strand
GCAATAAACAGAGGATACATATAAGACATATATTTATCACTGAGGCATAGTGACATAACAGTTTTGTATAAAATCCAGAGTGGAGAAGCTATGTCTCTGCTGCATATGTACATACATACATATGGTATGTAATATGTAATATTTTGGTATTTTTAGGATAAAGCTTTCCATACTGGTTGTATTCATGCACATTTCCTCTAACACCAGAGATCCTTTTTCCCCATACTCTCAAATTTAGTAAATTTTCATTACATCCTCAATTGGATTAAAGGTTACATGTAATCAATGTAATTTTCTTTCTTTCCCTGCCAGCTAATTATATAAAATTTATTTTATATATTTGGTGACAATTTGTATTTCTTCTTATAAGGAGAATCATTTAGATAATTAAAAATTAAAGATTTTACTTTTACATTAAACATTTTTTTCATATACATCATGGATATTCATATTTTTTGTCTGCTTGTCAGTATCTTCTCACATGTAAGTTGTATCCTTGATTTTATGATTATTTTCTTTGTTGTAAGAAGATTTTAGTTCAATCTTATTATCGTAAATTTGCTTTGGGATCACAGAAATCATCACTTCGGCAAAACTACTTTGAGATGATCATTATTATCTTTATAAACCCTTTTTATGATGGTCAGGCTGGCCTCAAACTTAAAATCCCTGTCCTTACTCTTGAGTATATCTGAGATTATAAGTGTTGATGTCTGAGCGTGGCTTTGAGTTGTAAAGGTGCAACGAAGGTCAAGTTTAGTCTTCTTCTGGTGCATGTCCAGTATGCCCAGAGCCTGAACCAACAAAGAGAGGAGCTAGGACAGAGTCTTATGTCTAGCATGGGAGCTATTGGCAACTGTCTGCTGTTAAGAGAAAAAAGTCACTTTCTGTAAGACAACACCTATGTTTTTTTGCAAACTTTTGCTTTTTGTGTACTATTTTTCACAGCCAGAGGACTATAGCCAAAACTATCATATTCATTAAACAAACTCTTTTGCTTCAATGAAAACTCTACTATCACAGAAGAATGTTCCACCTGTAACTCATCAGCCTTTAAGCTCTTACCTCTTATGTGTTAATTATAACAACCTGGATGACTATACAGTCATTCAGTAGGTTACAGATTAAATACTTACAACGTATAAATGGTTAAGTATATTGACATGTAAGCTAGTGAGCCTAATGTCACTGAAACATAATCCTGTAACTCTCTGATTCATGTATTCATGGCCATAGTATGGGAGTCCTGAGAAATCCTTATTTCCCAGAAATACTACTAGAGGTTTCTTAAGTTCTTCTCATTCCTCCAGAGACATGCCCTGCAGTTCCCAATATTTCAACCAGAGAAACTTTTGTCAAAAAAGACTCCCTTAGATATCATCACTGCTGTTCCCTGGGAGAAAATCCTGGGTAAGGCATTCCAAATAATGAGACCCCTCTTCCTTTGAGCACATAGCAATATACTTTCCTTTCAGTTCCATTGTGCTAGGGAACAGAACATTTGATGCAAAGTTTCTTCATCTGTGCACATTTTCATTCAAGCCTGAGGCTATAGCATTTTGACAGCTACAATCCAGCTGCTTTTCAGTTTGAGCTCACTAATAACTCTATTACAATATTTATAATCCTGTCTATTACACTGTGAGTTCTGCCTTCTCCATTGACACCAGGAAATTATGCTCCAAGCCTAGTTCATGCTTATGACTTCATTCTAAGCTAAGACATGGCAGACCTGTGACAGGGAGGATCATTACTGAAGTTCCTTGCCAACATTATGCCCACTGGAGCTAAAAATGTGTCCCATCTGGCTTGTCTTGGATAAAAGCCACCCTAGCTATTGATTTTAAGGGCTGTTAGATGAACAGCTGGAGTCTTACTTATTGCATCAGCTTGGGAATGTAGGTCTTAAACTATTTAAAAAATAATTAATTTCTTTATTTGAGACATTAGATGCTGAATTTATTCTTATTAAGAAGGCAGGGGATTTTTGCTGCAATGTTTACCATATATTCTGAATTTTTCATCTAATAAAGATATAACACTGTTTAGAAGCTCAGGGTGACCTTGGCAGAGAGATGACAAGCACAGACTGTGTTTAAGGAGTCTTGACCTCAAAAGAGGGTCATTGAGATCAGTTCTTGGCAAGATAATTGCTCTGGAATCTTTATAATTAAAATAGAAATGTCTAACAACAGAAAGAAACTGACTATTGTGGAGAACATATATAAGGTCACATGACATTCAAGATGGATACCAGGAGGTATAAGTTCCCAAGAACCCCAAAAGCTAATGCCTTGTTTACCATCACTGTGGGGAAAGTTTTCCAGGACAGCAATGACAAGTCATGAAATTAGAAAGGACATTACAAACGTTTTTGCTTATGACAGTAGAACAGCAGATCTCGAGGCTCATCAGAGCATGATGGCTTTGGTAGATCATATAAGTCCAGACATGGGTATACATTTCAACAGCCTCTAACATGAGTCAATACTGCATTGATATAACCTTTAATTCAGGTACGTAGCCAACATCTACAGTGGTGGTAGTGGTAGTGGTGGTGGTGGTGGCGGTGGTGGTGGTGGTGTATGTGTGTGAGAAGGAGAGAGGGAGAGAGAGAGAGAGAGAGAGAGAGAGAGAGAGGGAGAAATGAGTTTATGGGAAAGGAATGGAATTGTGCATCACAAAGTTTGAAACTTTCAGAGCAAAAGCCACAGTCAACATCTTGTCACACAGGGTTGTTGTTGTTTCCTTGCAATTAAGTCAGAAAGGTAAACTTGGACACTGTGTTATATATTTTTTGTGTGTATTATATGTGAGTTAAACTTAATTTCTGAGAAAAGCGGACAAGGAAACTGATTAGAATTTCTAGATGGATTAGGATAAAAATAATATCATCTTGAAACTAAAAATGATGGAAGTCAGAGTCACACAGTGCAGCTGTCCAGAAACATACGGGTATAGCAATCAAGTCATTACATTTACATGCCTCTGATCTTTGGCCTGTGCAAGACACAGTGTGGAAAGAAGTCTATAACAGGTCATTGATTGAATATGTAATGAAACATTCCCACTGATAAGAAAAGCTTAATTAGAAATATTTTTTCTCTTTTAGAGAGTGATAAAATAATGACACATTTTACAATTAACAGTGTCCTACATATTCTGAGTGTCATTTTAAGATTATTTTTATATTCAGATTTAGTGTAAAAACTATATGCATCTTTATCAAGCATTACTATCTAAAGGACAAATAACTAGATAAAAATTGAGAGAAAAACCTGATAGAATAGAAAGCAGAAACAAACAATATAACAAAAATTGAATTACCCTTTGTAAAAAGGGCTTTTATTCATAGCATATGGATTCAGTGTGTGTGTGTGTGTGTGTGTCTCTGTGTGTGATTTACTGGCAAAATTTTATACCTTTCAAATATTGTTGATGAATAGCAAATTAGAAATATCCAAAGGATGGCTCCTGGATGACCCTACACCCAGACATAAACTGAAAACAGTAATTGACCTCAATTTTTTAAAATCTAAAATTGTTTTAGAAATTATTTGTGAGTTATACATCTGATGGAGAGTTAGTGTGTAGAATATATCAAGAATTAAAAATAAACCTAAAAATTAAGACAACAAATAAGAGCTAGAAAGATGGATCAGTAGTTGAAAACACTTTCTATTCTTGCAGAGGACCCAGGTTTAATTTCCAGCACACATATGTCAGCTCACAACAATTAATAGGCACATACAAGGTACACATACATGCATGCATGCACAGCATTCATACCCATAAAATAAAAAATAAATCTAAACACCTATGAAGGCATTAAGAATGAACACAAATAACCCTATTAAAAATGAGCTGTAGAATTAAATAGTGTTCACGAAAGCTTAAACACAAATATCCAAGAAACACTTGTAAATGTTCAACCTTCCTAACCATCAGGGAAAGGGAAGGTAACATTGCTTTGATATTACATTTTATCCTACTCAGAATGGCCAAGTTCAATAAAACAAATGGCAGTTCAAGCTGGTGAGGTCATGGGAAAATAAGAACACTCATCCATGACTGGTGAGAAGTTAAACAATGATAAGCACTACAGAAACAGTTTGGCTGTTCTTCACAAAAGCTGAAAATTGATCAACCACAGTATTCAGCCATACAACTCTAGGGAACACATCCAAAGGACCCAACAAGGACACTTGTTCATCCATGTTCATAGCTTCACTATCCACAATAGCCAGAAATTGGAAACAGATTAGATGTCCATCAACTGATGTACAGATAATAAAATGTGGTACATTTACACAAAAAACTATTATTCATCTATTAAGAAAATCAAATTATTAAATTTGCATGTAAATGGATGTGACTAGAAACAGTCACCCTGAGTGAGGTAACCTAGAAGCAAAAAGACATATATTCATCTTTTCTTCTATAGGTGGAATTTGAGTTTTTAAACTTTGGATATATATGTTTCAATCTTTTTAAAATAATTAATTAATTACCACTCCAAACAATGTCCCCCTCCCAGTCCCTCCTCATAAAGTTCCTACAACCATTCCCTAGCTTCTTCTCTGAGAGTGTGGGCAGCCCCCTGGAAATCCCCCACCTTGCAGCTTCAAGTCTTGGCAGGTTTGGGTACAACCTCTCCCACTGAGGCTAGACCAGGCAACCCTATTGGTGAAGTGATTCCAGTCAGGCTACAACTTTAGGGACGGTCCCTAGTCTACTTGTTGGGAGACCCACATGAAGACTCAGGGACAGGTCTGCTGTATATGTGCCAGAGTCTTCAGTCCAATCCATGTATGCTGGTTGGTTGGTTGGTTCAGTCTCTGAAAGTTCTGAGGGATCGAGGTTAGTTGAGGCTGTTGGTTTTCCTATGGTGTTTCTAGCCCCTTCAGGACCATCAATCCTTCCCCCAACTCTTTCACAAGATTTCTCAAGCTCTGCCCCATGTTTGGTTGTGGGTATCTGCATCTGTTTCAGTCAATTGCTGAGTGGAGCCTCTCAGAGAACAGGTATGCTAGGCTCCTGTCTGCAAGCATAACAGAGTATCACTAATAGTGTTAGGGATTGGTGCTTGCCCATAGGATGGGTCTCAAGTTGGGCAGGTTATTGGTTGACCATTCTTTCAATCTCTGTTCCATCTTTGTCCCTACATATTTTTAGACAGGACAAATTTTGGGTCAATAGTTTTGTGGGTGGGTTTGTGTCCTTATCCCTCTGCTGGGGTACTGCCTGGCTATAGGAGGTGGCTTCTTCAGGTTCCATATCTTCACTGATGGGTATCTTGGCTAAGGTCACTCGCATTGACTCCTGAGAGCCTTCCCCATCCCAGGTCTCTGGGACTTCCTAGAGATTCCCCCAATCTGCCCACCCACAGCAGCTGCATTCCATTCACTGTCTTGAACCTCTGTCCCTCTCACCTGTCTCTTCCCATACCTGAATCCACTGCCTTGTTCCCCTCCCACACAGTTCTCTTCCTCTTTCTCATATGACTATTTTTATACCCCCTTCCAAGTGAGATTCAAGCATCCTTCCTTGGGGCTTCCTTATTGTTTAGACTCTTTGGGTCTATGGAGTATATCATGGCTATGCTGGACTTTATGGTTCATATCCACTTATAAATGAGTACACACCATGCATGTCCTTTCGGGTCTGGGTTACCTCACTCAGGATGATATCTAGGTTCATCAGTTTGCCAGTGAAATTCATGATGTCCTTGCTTTTAATAGCTGAATATCATTCCATTGTGTGAATGAATCACTTTTTCTGTATTCAATCTTTGGTTGAGGGACATCTGAGTTGTTTCCAATTTCTTGTTATTATGAATAAAGCTGCTATGCACACAGTAGAGCACATGCCCTTGTGGTATAGTGAATTTTGGGTATATGCCCAGGAATGGTATAGCTAGATCTTCAGGTAGAACTATCTCTAAATTTCTGAGAAACCACAAGATTGATTCCCAAAGTGGTTCTAAATGTTTGCAGTCCACCAGAAATGGAGGAGTGTTCCCCTTTCTCTACATCCTTACCAGTATGTTGAGTCTCTTGTCTTTTTGATCTGAGCCATTCTGATTGGAGTAAGGTGGAATCTGAGGGTCATTTTTTTTTTCTTTTTGCATTTCCCTGATGACCAGAAACATTGAATATTTCTTTAAGTGCTTCTCGGCCATTTGCGAGTCAGTAGATGGGGATATCTCCCATGTTTATGGTTCAGTAAGACTAAGTAATGATAAACATCTTACCAAAAACAATTTAGAGATTCAACACAATTCCCTTCAGAATACCAACACAATTTTTTTCTTTTTACTTTCGATTTTATTTATTTTTTTATACTCCAGATTTTATTCCCTTCCCAGTCCATTCTCTGACTTTTCCACATCCCATACTTCCCTCCTACCTACGTACACACTGCTGTATCCCTGAGGATGTCCACACCCCAAACCCCACAGACCTCCCCAACCCCTGGGGCCTCTAGTCTCTTGAGGATTAGTAGCATTTTCTCTGACTGAACCCAGACACAGCACTCCTCTGCTGAATATGTCTTGGGGGCCTCATATCAGTTGGTGTATGCTGCCTGGTTTGCAGTCCAGTGTTTGAGAGATCTTGGGGGCTCAGGTTAATTGAGACTTCTAGTCCTCCTACAGGGTCACACTCCTCAGTTTTTTCTAGCTTTTTCCTAATTCAACCACAGGGGTCAGCTGCTTCTGTCCATTGATTGGGCATAAATATCTGCATCTGACTCTTTCAGCTGCTCGCTGAGTCTTTCAGAGGGCAGTTAGACAGGCCCCCTTTTGCAAGCACTCCATAGCTTCAGTAATAGTGTCAGGCTTTGAGACCTCCCCTTGAGCTGGATCTCACTTTGGACCTGTCAGTTTGCCTCCTTCTCCTCAGGTTCTTCTCCATTTTTGACCCTGCAGTTCTTTCAGAAAGGAACAATGATGGGCCAGAGATTTTGACTGTGGGATAGCAATCCCATCCTTTACTTGATGCCCTGTCTTTCTGTTGGAGGTGGTCTCTACAAGTTTTCTCTCCCATCAGGAATTTCATCTAAGATCCCTCCCTTTGAGTTCTGAGAGTCTTTCATCTCCCTGGTACATTCTGGAGGTCCCCCACCTCCCACCTCCTGAGGTTTTTTGTTTCCATTCTTTCTCTTGGCCCTTAGGGCTTCAGTCTTTTTCCCCCACCCACTCCCAATGTACTAAACATCCATGTGCATTGGAATTAGCCTTGAACTTCAAACTGTTCTATAAACAAATGGTGGATCATGGACCAGCTCAGAAGATTATTAATTTAATTATCATTGTAATAGACATTTTCCATTATTTTAGGTAAAGTTTTCTTATAAATATAATATCATAATATTTCTATACCCTTTCACTGTCTCATGGACCTTGGAAGTAGTGATATAGATGTCCCAAATGATTGATAAGGTATGCGTGAATGTGATCATAATGCATACATTAAAATAAGAAATTGTTAAAAAGGAAATAAATTATAAAAGTTTTAAACTAGACAACTAAGATATCATCAAGAAATAAAAATCTATCCATTTATTAGGGAGACTCTTATGCTTTCTACTGTACTTTAGAAACTTTCTATCATACTGGAAACAGAACTTATAAATATGATTGTTTATTTGTAGTTGTTCTGTGCAGTAAGTATGATGGTGGTGGGCTCACTCAAATGCAAATACAGAAAGGTAGATGTGTTTTAGCAAAGTTTTAATGCCACTGTCACTACTTAGCACTTTTTCAGCTAAAGCTATACCAGAGAAAATCAAATGGAACAGAACATCCTAATGTAACATGTAATGTAATATGGCAGGGGATTTACCAGTGTATTAAGTAACCACTCAGTTGACTCTACTATAATCAAAAAGCAGGTTATACAGTCATTTACATGGACACTTGTTTAACTAAAGTGTAGTTAAATTAGTTATAAAATCTCTTTAGGTCTAGAATAATGAAAAATGTAACATCAGAGAGAATAGAAAATTAAGAAGGTTTAGATTGGCTTTGTTGACTTAAAAACTGAGGGAAACATGAGGTGAGAAATGTCCAGGGACTCTAGCAACTGAGGCTGGACTACAAATATAAGCACATCTTTATTTATCACCACTTAAAAGTCCAGTGGTTATGGGGTTGGGGATTTATCTTAGTGGTAGATCACTTGCTAAAGCCCTGAGTTCAGTCCTTATCTAAACACACACACACACACACACACACACACACACACATACACACACACCAAACAAACAAAATGCCCAGAAAACCAAAAAAAAACAAGACAAAAAACAATGGTTGTATGTCAAGGTATGGGAATAAGAAAAATGATTTATTTTGAAAAGAACCAAACCAAACAAGATGGAACCTATATCAACAAATAACATATTGTCTAGAAGACTAGGAAGTATGATCGGAAGGAGCTATGGAAAAGCATATTAGACAAACAGGCACCAATGCAGTTGAAAATTTGTGCTGTTCATCTTCTATGATTAATGAACTGCTGTTACTGGAGGTCATTGAAGGTTAAATGTTGAATGCAAATTTAAAGAATTATTATAGTTAGATGTACACAAATCAATAATATAATATTTCATATTAATTTATTTAAATAAAGAAACCACATGATAATTTAAATATATGTAGAAAAGTCCTTTTAAAAAGTTCAGCATGTCTATCCCAAAAAATATCCTAAAGATACAAGGAGTATAAAAAATATACCTCAAGAAAACAAAGGTTGTAAATAAAAGATAAAAATTAATACATGTCATTATATCAAAGGGGAGAAATTGAATACCCTCTAAATTCTACAATAAAGAAGGGTTTACAGTATCTTTATTTTTAATCAATATAATTCTTTAAGACATGGCTAGAATGGTAAGAGAAGAGAGAGAGAAATTGGATGAGAGGAAAAAGGTAAACTCCCCTCATGTCACAGGACTTGACTCTATAATTTAAAGGTTTGGACACGTGAAACATTTTCAGTAGCTTTAAAATACACTAATAATAATCTCACAAATAAAAATAAGTCACTCAAAACAGCATTTATTTATTTATTTATTTATTTATTTATTTGAGGAAACACAAGACTGATTTCCAGAGTGGTTGTACCTACCAGTTTGCAATCCCACCAACAATGGAGGAGCGTTCCTCTTTCTCCACATCCTTGCCAGCATCTGCTGTCGCCTGGATGACTGGCATTCTGACTGGCATGCGTTGGAATCTCAGGGTAATTTGCATTTCTCTGATGACTAAGGATATTGAACATTTCTTTAGGTGCTTCTCGGCCATTTGATATCCCTCAGTTGAGAATTCTAGTACTACCTGAGGACCCAGCTATACCACTCATGGGAATATACCCAAAAGATGCTCCAACATATAACAAAAACACATGCTCCATTATGTTCATAGCAGCCATATTTATAATAACCAGAAGCTGGAAAGAAACCAGATGCCTTTCAACAGAGGAATGGATACAGAAAATGTGGTACATTTATACAGTGGAGTACTACTCAGCTATTAAAAACAATGAATTCATGAAATTCTTAGCCAAATGGATGGAACTAGAAAATATCATCCTGAGTGAGGTAACTTTGTCACAAAAGAACACACATAGTATACACCGATAAGTGGATATTAGCCCAAAAGCTTAAAACACCCACGATACAATTCACAGATCATATGAAACTCAGGAAGAAGGAAGACTAAAGTGTGGATGCCTCAGTCCTTCTTAGCAGGGGGAACAAAATACTCATGGGAGGAAATACGGAGACACAGTGTGGAGCAGAGACTGAAGGAAAGGCCACCCAGAGACTCTCCCTGTGAATCCATCCAATACACAGACACCAAACCCCTATACTATTGTGGATGCCAAGAGGTGCTTGCTGACAGGAGCCTGATATAGCTGTTTTCTGAGAGGCTCTACCAGAGCCTGACAAATACAGAGGTGGATGCTTGCAGCCAACTATTGGACTGAGCATAGGGATCCCAATGGAGGAGTTAGAGAAAGGACTGAAGGAGCTGAAAGGGTTTGCAACCCCATAGGAAGAACAACAATATCAACCAACAAGACTCCCCCCCCCACCCCCTACCCCCCGAGCTCCCAGGGACTAAACCAACCAAAGAGTACACATGGAGGGACCCATGGCTCCAGTTGCATATGTAGCAGCAGATGGCCTTATCTGGCATCAATGGGAGAAGAAGCCCTTGTTCCTGTGAAGGCTTAACATCCCAGTGTGGGGAAATGCCAGGGCGTGGAGGCAGGGGTGGGTAGGGGAGAGCACCCTCATAGAAGCAGGGAAAGGGAGAATGTGGTAGAGTGTTTTTGAAGGAGAAACCAAGAAAGGCAATAACATTTGAAATGTAAATCAATAAATATCCAATAAAAATAGCATTTATAAAACACATTTTGGAACAAAACTAATAGAGGGAAAAAAATCAACAAGGACAACTTTAAGATGTTGAAATAGAAGACACTTAATGTTGGAAAGAACTACCATACTCTTGGACCGACAGATTAATTTTGTAAAGGTTGCTATGCTCACAAAGGTGATCTACAGGTTCAATGCAATACCCATAAAATTCTGATCACATTTCTCACATAACTAGAAAAAAACTACATGTGTTTATAAAAGAAGATCACAGACTAGCAAGGCAAGTCTAAGAAGTAGGATCATATCCATGAATAGATCATAGCTTCAAACATATTACAGTGCTCTCATGACAATGGTTTTATGTCACAGTGTCATAAACAGATCCATCAAATAATGGAATACAATATATAGCAAGACTGGATGTCCACTTGCAGAAGAATAAAATCAATTTCAAATCCCTCACCTTGAAAAACCAGATAATTCAAATTGGATTGAAGTCTTTAGTTTTGGCTGGATGGAAAGACGAAACTTTTATTCCAATATTTGAGGTAGAGGCAGGTGCATCTGGGTGAGTCCAAGGCCAGCCTCATCTATATAAGACCTTAGTTTAAAATCTGAAATGTTCAAAGTTCAAAAGGAAATCATAGGTAAAACTGACCAATGTGTATGGACAAACAAGATCTCCTGGAATCCCAACAGCACAGGAAATAACTCCATAGATTGACAAGTAGCATCAAAAGCTCCTGGAACTATTGCCCTCCTCCTCATTGAACTATGAACAGAGTAACATGAAAAGCCTACAGAGCAGAGAAATAGTTTTGTCAGTTGTACATCAGTCAAGGGATCAATATCAGGAATGTCTAAAGAGCTGTGAAAATCACCTCCCCCCCCAAACCCATGGTTAGCCAGCAAGTGGATGTAAATTAAATTGCTTTTGAAGTCCTATCTCACCCTAGTCAGAATGGCTCACATGACAGAAACAAATAATGACAAACTTTATGGAGGATGTGGGTAAAGAGGGACAGTTATTCACTGTTGGCATGAGTCTAAGCAGGTCTAGTCATGACGAAACTACATTTGGAGTCTTCTATAATAAGTTAAAGACAGAACTATTATATGATACAGCTATACTCTACCAAAGGACTCTATGTTTTACCACAAATTCACTTGTACAGTCATTTTTTTTTTTACTTTTTTATTGGCTATTGTGTTTATTGACATTTCAAATGTTATTGCTCTTCCCAGTTTCCCCTCCACATCCTCCCTATCTCCTCTCCCTTCCCCCTTCTCTCCGCTTCTATGAGGGTGCTCTCCCACCCACCCATCCATTCTGGCCTCAACCATATTTATTGTTGATTTTTTTTAGGATAACAAGGGAATGAACTCAGCCTAGATGCCCACTAACAGATGAGCAAGTAGATAGAATGTAGTACAGAACATCAGGGAATTTATTCAGCCTCAACACCAAACAAAATTACAAAATTCTCTGGGATTTTTTTGGTCAGGGGAAAATAACCTGAGCTCAGGAAGATAAATACTTTAGGCTATCTCTTCTTCAGAGATCCAAACTTCCAACTGTTATATATGTGTATGAAACACTGAAGGCATTTATGTGGGATTAAGTATGAATGGATGTTAGTAAACTACAGAGGGAGGGCCTTATTGTAAATGGAGGCTCTTAAGGAGGGGGTGTGTAGTGTAATAACTCATATATGGAATTAACGTGGAAGAGGGCATTTTGGACACAAAGGCAGAGAAGGAATAGGAGAGAGTGAAAAGAACTAGGTGGCTGAGGCTAGAGGGGAAAGTGAATACATGTTGGTTTCTTTCCTATATGTATGTAAAGGTTTACCAATACAGATTTAAAGTAGTTGTAATACAAAAAAGTCAGGATAAATTATGATCACTTGCTAACAGTGCCAAACACGTGAGGTAGCTCAGCTAGGCTTGTCTTTTGGCAAACAGCCCTTAGTCCATTACCTGGTTTCAATCTTCTACAGCAAAGCAATTGCAACTCCACTGAAAGCAAATGGAGTGGATTTGCTAATGTCTTCCCTCAGCAGAATAATCAGTTTAGATTGAGTATAGCTGTGTGCGAACAGCAGTGGTTACTAAACTGGAAGTAATGTATATTATTTAAGCATCCTAGCTGTGAGGGCTTGATAGGCATCAAGAGAAAATTATGACACACTCTGGAATCACAGAACATGAGGCAATTATCTTGCCCTTAGAACTAAGTATCTATACAATGAGAAGAAATGCCGTTAATTATGACCTACAGAAAAGAGGTATTTGTTAACATGGAGAAATCTGTGTCAATGGTAGATGGTCACAAAGAATGAGCCTGATGCACCCAGACATCATAAATATATACACCATGAGTGAGGGTTCGGCTGTGTGGCAAAGGTAAAAAAAGATGAGCCTGGTAGCATTGTTCTGATTAAGGTTCCCAACAATAAATCTAGCAGATTTTCATCCGTCAGAAAGCATTGGATAAGTTTATTAAGTTATTCATTTTACAAAGATATATCATGGATTTGTTTCAGAAAACCATCTCAAGCTTAAAGAAGGCTAAAGACTGTCAATGTTGTTGTCTTAATCCAAGTAATGTGATCTATCACTGTTATTATGATCAGACCTATAAAATTCCACATATTTCTCTGGATTTAGATGAACTTATGGATCATTAGGTTTACTTCTTCTGGGTTCTGATATTTTCCCAATCATTATATGAGTTATTGAGAAAATTAAAGTACAGAATTTTATTTTAGTGTTTAGAAGAAATAGGTAAGATGAGATCTAATGGCATAAGTAAAATTATAGAGAAGTGACCAGTAGTTTATGAGTCAATTGGAGAAATGTTATGGTCACTAACTGAGTGACCTGGGCTGATGAATCTACATGCAGCTGAGATGATGAGCTAATCCATTGCGGTTTACTGACTTTCATATTTGGTTCTAACCATGAAGACTGGACTGCTTTCCTTCAGGATGCTGTACACATTGCTGCAATCTATGCCCGCCTCTTTAGAAAAGCTAGCTATATATATGGCACAGTACTATGTTATATAGCACTATTTCTATACCCTACAGTAACATATCAGTTAAAATATCATTCCTATTTAAAGTCCTTGACAAATTAGTCTTACCACTTGATGGTAAGAAAACATGTTATTTGTTTGAAAAGTACATTTAAGAAGACAAAGACAGAGGCAGATGCTCTCAACCAACCATTGGAGTGAGTGTGGGGTCCTGGATGGAGAAGTTGGAGAAGAGACTGAAGGAGCTGAAGGGGTTTGCATCCTCATGGAGGAAGTAACAGTGTCAACTGGCCAGACTCCCCACCCCCCAGTGTTCCTGGAGCCTGGACCACCAACCAAAGAATACACATGGAGGGACCCATGGTGCTGGCTACCTATGTGGCAGAGGAGGGTCTTGTTAGCCATCAGTGCGAGGAGAGACCCTTGGGTCTAAGGGTGTTAGATGCCCCCATGTAGGGGAATGCTAGGGAGGGAAGACAGGAGTGGGTGGGTGGGTGGGGAGCATGCTCATAGAGGCAGTAGGAGGGGGAATGGAATAGGGAGTTTCCAAAGGGGAAACCATTTGAAATGTAAATAAAGCAAATATCCAAAAATAAAAATACAAAATAAAGAAGGCTTAGAATATTGAGTCACAAAAACATGCTTAATGGAAAAATACTTCTCTTACAGTTACACCATCTACTATACAAGGAAGGCTCATTTTACCATAGGCTATTACTTAACCAACACATTGTAGAATGATGAACAGATCAAAGAAGAAATCAAGAAAGAAAAATTTAAAATTTGGGAATGAGATGAAAATGAAAAAGAAAACTTGTAGCACATTAAGAACAGTCAGGAGAAAACTTATGGCTCTAAGTGTCTACATTAAAAATTTAAAGAGCACAAATAAATGACTTATCAATGAAGCTTTAAGTTTTGGAAAAGCAAGGAAAAAAACAATTCTAATAGATGCAACTAAATAATAAATATCACCAGGGAAATTAATTAAAGAGAAGCAAATGAAACAATGCAAAGAATCAACAAATCTAAGCATTTGTGGTATGAACAGACAGATGATCAATAAAAAAAAAAGAAAAAGAAAAGAAAAAAGCAAACCTAAATTAAAAGAATCAGAAATGAACAGGGAAAGTATATTACAGTCAACACTAAGTCCATAACATTATAAGGAACTACTTTACAACCTTGTACTCCATGAAGTTAGAAAATCTAAAAGAAATGTATGCATTGCTAGATTGATGAGCCATTAAGTTAATCCAATATGAGATAAACAACTAAAGCAGACCCAAAATAGATAAAAAAGATCAAATCAGTAATAAAAAGCCCAAGACGAGCTGGATCACAACATATCTACTAGACTTTTAAAGATAAACTGCAAAAAATTCTCCTTAAATTGTTAAAATGATAGAGACATTGAAAGACGGAGTGGGGGCAAGGTTTGGAGGGAGAGAAGGAGGAAAAACAAAACACAAAACACTTCCAAACATTTTCCACAAGCCATTATGATACTGATTCCAAAATCAGGTAAGGACACAACAGCAAACACTATCCTTGATGAAAATAGATGCAAAAATCCTCAATAAAATATGCTCAATTCAAATATAAACATATATGAAAGAGCATGCACAAGATTCAAATTGGTTTTTATTCCAGACATAGTGAAAGATTCAAGTCAATAAATGTAATAAACCACATAAATAAACTTAAAGGCAAAATTCACATAATCATCTCAATAAATGTGGCAATGACCTTTGACAAAATTCAACATACCTTCCTATGAAAGTCCTCAAGAAAAGAGTAGAAGCTAATTATCTCACATATTGAACACAAACACCATCTGCACCACTTTAAATGGAGAAAACGCCATTTGTAATTAAGTATATAAAATGAGGAAAGAAAGCCTAAAAGTATAGTTAGCTAACAATAAAAATTATATAATATTATATCGAAATTGTGTTATAATTTTAAATGATACAGTGTATAACTAATGTTATAAAAAGAGCTATGAGAAATCCATAAATATTTCTCTGGACTTCAGTAGACCTATATATTCATTAGGTTTACTTTTCCTAGGCTCTAATATGACAAAAATAACAAAAAGTTCCACTAGAGAGCTTTGAAAGATGATCAATACTCAAAGCAAATTGAAGGTTATAAAAAAATCAGAACTTTGAATGTCCTATCTCTATATGAGCATGTGCAATGAGGAAGTTTGTGGAGACACTGTCTTTCACAGTTGCCTAAGGAAAAACATCTAGAAATAAACCTAACCGGGCATATGAATTAGCTCTACCATGAAATTTTCCTTCTCTGAAGAAAGAGACTGAAGAATCAGCTAGATGATGGAATGACTACCATGCCCATTGTTTTATAGAAAGTATAAAAATGGCCATTCTACTGAAAGCAATTTACAGATTCAATAGAATTTATGTTTTCAGTTTTTATTTCCTTTATTTTCATATAGGTAACAGTGTATCTTGATCATAAACATGCCCACTCTGTCCAGATTCCCCACGGATGCACCCTGACACCTCTCTCTCTTCATTTCGTGTTCTCTTTCTTTATTAACCCTTTTTATATATATATATATGAAACATTATTTGATGTATCTGAAAACCTAGATCATTGAAGTCTCTGTGAAACAGGTTATACCTATTAGGACTCAACATTATACTGAAGCTTGGGATAAGTTGTTTCAATAAAGTCAAAAGAGTTATAGCTATTATTTTAATCTAATGAGTTGTGGTCCACATATGTTGTTGTAAATCAATTAGCATGCTTCTCACTACAGCTTATATTTATTATCCTTGATTTATTAATCATACATAAAATTTCTATAGGATTCAAAGATCACAGAATATAAAGAAGGGAGAAACCCAATAAATACAGGGAATAGATATTGCATATGCCAACCAACCCAGCAACAGAAAACAAATACCAGAGATAAGAACAGACAAATCAAAAGGCTCAAAAATAGGACTTCAACTAAGTGTAAGACTTTTCACAGTCATTTCTGAGTCTTGATTCCAAGCATTTACTTGTCAAATTTCTCCTGTGAACTTAGAAACACGATAATATCACAAGACCTTTGAAAAGCCTAAGATCAATTACAATGACTTATTTGAAATCAAGGTCAGTGACTCTGATGATATTGGTGGTGTTTGCAACAAAGTGGTTTTTAAAGACATGATTTTCTGTATTTGCTGGTGAACAGTTTGGACTTTGCTTCTAAGTTATCCAGACAGGAGCTCTTTGCTTTCCCCTAGGATGAAACTTCTCCTAACAGATGAATTCTGTTGGAAACAAGAACATAGCTGATTCTTCATGTCAATTCCTTGTCATCGCAGTATAACTCTTAAATACATTTTATGTGTGCATGGAAGATATGACAAAGTTCACAAAAGTTTCTAGCTTTTTGATGTGTGCCTTGTGCCTCAAGCATCTAATTTACTATTTTGCACACCAAAAAAATCTTCATATTTCCAAAGTTATATTTTCCCTTGTGTCCATTTTTATAAATTCATTTTCAGACACTGGAGATGATACTTTTTTTCTAAAAGCATGCACAGAGATAAACGTTATCTTGTATTCATGACAATGAGCAAGGGTTTTATTTTTTGTTAGGTGGAATAAAATATTTAAAGATGTATTATTCTTAAAGTCCCTTTCAGATTGTCAAACCCTAGTCTACAATAACTATTTTTAGTCCAATGGGCAATGCCTGCAGTTAAAGTTGAATATAATTTTTACTGCTTTCTATTTATGATTCATAGCTTAGCAAAAGCCAAACATCCAGTTATTTTCTAGTATTGTCTAATAGTTTCATTATATTAAACATAAGACATACATGGTTGAAAACTATTGGATGTACCATAGCTATGCATGGCCACAATGTTCCATAACCCCAGCACTTAAGACACAGAGAAAGACAGTTCACCACAAATTTAAGGTTAACCTATTCTACATAGCTAGTTACAAGACACTTAAGGGTATATAGGTTAACTCTTGTCTTAAAAATGAAAGCAAACATGCAAACCTATATACCACATACAAGTCAGAGCAAACACCTCTGCTTAAAATGCTAATGAGGAGGACAGTAATATGTCATGATAAACTGCTGTCATCCATCGTCACAAATTATCAATGATCCATTCTATATTCACACACATAGATTTGAGAGCTACTATTGAAGCAGGGAGATCTGGGAGACCCTCACAGGAACATGTGAGGAAAACCCACAATTCCTTACTAGATCTATATAGGGGAAGAACAAAATTAAGGAATGGTAATTTTACTAAGATAAATTTACAGAGATGCCAATCAACGCTAATAGAAATGCATAGTGTGCTAGGATTTCCAGGGATTCCCAGATCATTGCCTATTATCTGACTGGACACCCTAGAGATAATCCAGTCATATGATTCTCTTCATTCAGATGAGATACAACTCAATTCAATGTTGCAATCTATTAAAATAACCCAAAGGTTATGGCTAAGTGGATGAGTGTGTTTCCTACCAAGCCTGACATTTTGAATTCAATCCCTGGAACTTACATGTGAAAGCAGAGATCCAGTTCCTGTGAGATATACTCTGAACACCACATGGAGTTGGGCTGTATCTTTATCTGCTACCTGTCTGTGAATCCCATTACCCCAACTGGACCATCTTGCCAGGTCTCAGTGGGAGAGGATGTGTCTAGTCCTACAGTGACTTGAAGGGACTGGGTGGGCTGTTACCCAGAGTGCACCTCATACTTCTCAGAGAAGAAGGGGAAGAGGAAATGGAAAGACAAGCTGTGTGAGGTAGAGAATGGGAGGAGAGGGGAGGGCAGATATTGGGATGATAAGTAAATGAATAAATTAATTGATGAAACAAAAATAAAATGGGAACACACAGAACTAAAAACAGAATACTAACTTTCAGATTAAATCGCAGGCTGAAGACTGGAAAAAGGTATTTACTCCAAGTGCACATCCAATAGAGGCCTAATATGTGAAATATATAAAGAACTCATGGGTGAGTTGATGCCCCTGCCCTCCACTGGAAGTCCCTCCTGGCTACAGAAGGTGATCACTTCAGTCTCCATATCCCCTGATGATAGGAATATCATCTAGGGTCATCCCTATAGACTCCCTGAAGCTTCTCCTGTCCAAGATCTTTAGCTAGTCCCAGAGATGACTCTGCCCCAATTTCTATGCTCACTCCCGGCCCTCTCTGGAGCTCCTTCCCACACCTGATCCCATCCCATTCTTCTTCTCCTTACCATATCTCCTACCCATTTACCTCTCTCTATTCACCTCTGATGACTATTTTGTTTTTACATTTTTGAGTGAGAATGATGCATATTCCCTTGGGCCCTCCTTATTATTTAGTTTCTTGGGTCTACAGAGCATAGCATGGGCATACTGTACTTGATGGCTAATGTCTACTTAAAATGAATACATACCATACATGTATTTCTGGATCTGGGTTACCTCACTCAGAATGATATTTTCTATTACCATCCATTTGCCTACAAATGTCATGATGTCCTTGTTTTTAATAGCTGAGTAGTATTCCATTATGCAAATGAACTGCATTTTCTTTTTCCATTCTATGGTTAGGGACATCTGGGTTGTTTCCAGTTTCTGGTTATTATGAATAAAAATGCTATGAACATAGTTTAAGCAAGTGTCCTTGTGGTATGGTGGGACATCTCTTGGGTGTATGCCCAGGAGTGGAATAGCTGGGTTTTAAGGTAGAAATATTCCTAGTCTTCTGTGAAATGGCCAAATTGATTTCTGACGTGTTTGTATACATTTGCAATCCCACCATCAATAAAGGAATATGAAGTTGATAATTGATCTTTCAAGGTCTATAAAAAACTGTGTTGGAGTTTTAATGGGGATTGCATTGAACCCATAGATTGCTTTTGGTAAGATGTTCATTTTCATTATTTTAATCTTGCCTATCCACAAGCACAGGAGATCTACCCATCTTCTGGTGTCTTCTTCATTTTCTTTCTTCAGGGACTAAGTTTTGTCATATAGATTTTTTACTTGTTTGGTTAGACTTACACTAAGATATTTTATATTATTCGTTGACTATTGTAAAGGGTGTTGTTTCCCTAATTTCTTTCTTGGTGCATTTATTATTTGTAAAGGAGAGCTACTGATTTCTTTGAGTTAGTTTTGTATCTAGCCACTTTTCTAGAGTTGTTTATCAGATGAAGGAGTGCTCTGGTAGAATTTTGGGGTCGCCTATATATACTATCATATCATCTACAAATACTGATATCATGAATTCTTCATTTTAAATTTTTATCCTGTTGTTCTCCTTTCCTTGACTTACTGCTATGGAAAGAATTTCAAGTACTATTTTGAATAGATTGGGGGAGAGTGGGCAGCCTTTTCTGTGGTTTTAGTAGGATTGCTTCTCTCCATTATTTTTCTCCATTTAATCTGATGTTGGCTATTGGCTTGCTGTATATTGCTTTTATTATGTTTAGTTCATGACTTGAATCCCTGATCTTTCCAAGACTTTTAACATAAATGGTTGTTGGATTTGTTGAAAGCTTTTTCAGCATCTAATGAAATGGCCATGTGATTTTTTTCTTTCAAATTTTTAAATATACTTGATAAAGTTGATTTATTTTCATATAGTATATCATCCTTGCATTCCTGGGATGAAGCTTACTTGGCTTTGGAGAATGATATTTTTATGTGTTTTTGGATTTGGTTTATGAGTATTTCATTGAGTATTTTTGCATCAACATTCATTAGTGAAATTGATTTGAAGTTCTCTCTCTCTTTTTTTTTTTTTTTTTTTTGGTTTTTCAAGACAGAGTTTCTCTGTGTAGCCCTAGCTGTCCTGGAACTCACTCTGTAGACCAGGCTGGCCTCGAATTCAGAAATCCACCTGCCTCTGCCTCCCAAGTGCTGGGATTAAAGGCGTGTGTCACAACTGCCTGGCTTGAAGTTCTCTTTCTATGTTGAGTCTTTGTGTGGTTTAAGTATCGGGGTGAGTATGGCCTCATAGAATGAGTGTAGCAGTATTCCTTCTGTTTCTATTTTGTGGGATAGTTTAACAAATATTGGCATTAGCTCTTCTTTGAAAGTCTGGTAGAATTCTGCAGTAAAACCCTCTGGATCTGTTTGTTGGTTTGATTGTTTGTTTTCTGGGAGACTTTTAATGACTGCTTCTATTTCCTTAGGGCTTATAGACTGTTTTCCTGATCTTGGTTTAACTTTGGTAAATGGTATATGTCTATAAAATCATCCATTTCATTTAGATTTTCCAGTTTTTTGGAGTATAGGCTTTTGAAGTAAGGCCTAATAATTTCTTCAATTTCCCCAGTGTCTGTTTTTGTGTCTCCCTTTTCATTTCTGATTTTGTTAGTTAGATACTATGTGCTTTTTAGTTAGTTTGACTATGGTTTTTTTCTACGTCCTATGAACCAGCTCTTTGTTTTGTTGATTCTTTGTATTGTTCCTTTTTGTTTCTAATTGATTCCAGCCCTGAGTTGTGCACTCCTCTTGGGTGTGTTTGCTTCTTTTTGTTCTATAGCTTTCTTGTATTCTGTTAATTTGCTAGTATGAGATTTCTCCAATTTCTTTATGAAGTTATTTAATACTATGAATTTTCTTAGCACTGCTTTCACTGTATTCCATAAGTTATGGTATGTTGTGCCTTCATTTTCATTGAACTCTAGAACATCTTTAATTTATTTCTTTATTTTTTCCTTAACCAAGTGATCTTTGAATAGAGTTGTTTGCTTTCCATGAGTATGTATGCTTTCTGTTATTTCTGTTGTTGAAGTCTAGCCTTCATGCACGGTGACCTGATAAGATGCAAGGGGTTATTTCATTCTTCTTGTCTCTGTTGAAGCTTGCTTTGTCAATTTTGAAAGTTCCATTAGGTGCTGAGAAGAAGGTATATATTTTTCTTTTAGGGTAAAAAGTTCTGTAGATATGTGTTAGATCCAATTTTCTTTTTTTTTAAAATTGCATCGGTCAGTTTTATTGTCTCTCTATTTACTTTCTGTTTTGATAACTTATTCATCAATAAGAATTGGGTGTTTAAGTCCCCCATTATTACTGTATGTGGTTCACTGTGTGACTTGAGTTTTAGTAAAGGTTCTTTAATGAATGTGTGCACCCTTGCATTAGGGCATATTTCATGCCTTTTTATGCTTGTTTGTTTTGTTTATTCTGGTATCTTTATCTTATTTACTTTATTTTTAATTAGTTTTAATTTTTGCTTTTTGTTCTTTTTCCTGTTCATTTTTAAAGGGAGAGATAGAAAGAATATGTAAGATAGGAAGGAGTTGGAAAGGAGTTGGAAGAGAGCAAGGAATATAACCAAAAGTTAATGCATGAAAATTTTTAAATAAAAATTATTCAGAAAGAGTATATTAAGTTTGGAGGGATACAGTGTTGTGTTTCTGTTAAAACTTGTGTGCAAGGCAGTCGGGGACAGATTTGTTTAAAGTATTGTATTCACGTGTGACATTCTCAGCTAATAAGTAAAAGAAATTAAAATTATGTAAACTCATATTTATCACTATATATTGCCAAAGAGTTCAATAACTAAATAAACAGATAAATTTCGATTACAGAATTATGTCTTACTACATTAATAAGTGTGTCAGCATTAGGCATTTGAATGGTAGCATTGTTACGACAATGATGTGCAGTCCTCAGAAGAGATGTGCATTTTAAAAGGTATCTCTTGCTTCTAGTAAATACTTCATTAAAAATTTACTTTTTCTGATTCTCCAAGTGGTGATAGCTCTGACATCCCGAAGCTTCTTTCAGAAACTTACTTTCCAAGTATGACAAATAAATTAGATATTTTTATTTCTTCTCTTTTCTCACCAGGTACTTAATTTAGCATGTAGAGAAAAAAAAATCACATTCAAAATTGAACACAAGAGTAGAGAAACTTATTAGAGTTTCAGTGGGAGATTTAGTAAGATATTTTATCTGACAGACTGAGGGGAAATAAATGGCACTTGCAAGCCAAGGGTGGGATTAATGGCACTCAGGCACTCTCAGTATGGAGTGCCAACATCTTTGCCAATTATAGCACTGTCATTACTTTTAAGACAACCAAATGTCTACATGAATAAGCAGATGATGGCACAGCCCAGATTTCACACTCAGACAGAATTAATCTTCACAGCTATAATATACTTACATTGAAATTATTTCTTCCTAATTTCTTAATAACTGAACTATTTTTGAAGCTTCTTTTCCCACTCAAATACAATATAATTTCTCAAGAATATCCCATGAAAGAATATATTTAGATTTGTACCAGAGGAAGAGATGAATGTGTACTCTTTTTTTGTGGATTTATAAATACAACATAGGAATATATCATGCTTATATAGCTTTTATATGTATGCACTTCCTCTTTCTGGAGTTCTAAATTACATAGATCAATTTAAATTAAGTCAAATAAAAGAAACTTGTGTTTCTGTATTGTTTCAGGAGATAGATTTGATAAAGCAAATGTTAAGTATATTTCTGAAGCCGGGCAGTGGTGACACATGCCTTTAATCCCAGCACTTGGGAGGCAGAGGCAGGTGGATTTCTGAATTCGAGGCCAGCCTGGTCTACAGAATTGAGTTCCAGGATAGCCAGGGCTACACAGAGAAACCCTGTGTCAAAAAACAAAAAAAACAAAAAACAAAAAAAGTATATTTCTGAAAATGTCTTATGGAGCAGCCAGGGATGTGGTCTTCTCCTTGATAAGGCAGACTCGTAGAGGACCAGAACAAAGATGCATCTGGAGGTGAGGACAGTAGTGCATAAAAATGTTAACAGTTGCATACTCTATATTTATTTTTTTCTCCATCACTTGGGGAAGATCTTCTAAACATATACTCTCATGACTCAAAACATTTGACAAATACTGAGGAATGGGGTGATAGAAATTTAATAAAACATGTACCCTCAAGAAATTACATGTTATGTTCCAGGACAACACAGCTGCCAAAAGTTAATTATGACACGGCATTGTTAAGTTGCCTTCATTTACTCCTTCATTTATTTGTCTATTCATCCATTCAATAATTTATTTGGCTACCAATTATGAATGTTATTGTGTCTCAGTAGTTGCAATAGATTAGAAAGACACAAATCTCAACGAGTCACATTTCCTTAATCAAAAAAGAGAAAGGCTCTAGAGATAAATAACTCAAATGAATTTAATTAAGGAGGTGAGCAGAGGTGACTTGAGTTATTATAAACAAATATTCACCCCTCTTTCCAATAAAAGGATTATTCATCCCTAGCTACTGCCATAGCATTGCACTGTTTTGGGTTAATGCAGATTTGTCTTCGAGATTGCCTTGTTTAATGGTGTGTGACAAGTTGCAATGAAAACAGAATCTAAGACACAATTTAAATTTTTGTTTTGTGTTTCTACCATGATACTTAGTTCATCCTGCTTTTAATAGGAAGTCCTTGAACTTTGGACTTTTAAACAGTGTTGGGACTATTATAGACTATGGGGGCTTTTGAAGTTGGACTGAATGTGTTTCTGCATAATGTTATAGCTATAAGTCTATGGGGGCCAAGGAGTGGACTATGGTGCTTTGAATACATATGGTTCCCATATACTTTGTCATGTGTTGGATGCTTGGCTCACAGGGAGTGGCATTGTTATGAGTTGCGGATATGTTGGAGGATGTGTACCACTAGGGGGTGGGTTTTGAGGTCCCAGAATATCAAGTCAATCTCTTTCTGCAGCCTGTAGATCAAGATATAGAATGCTCAGCACTTCTGTCTGCAGGCTGTTATGCTTCCCTCTATGATGTTAATTAACTTAACCTCTGAACTGTAAGCCAGCCCAATGAAATGTTTCCCTTTATAAGAGTTGCCATGGTCATGGTGTCTCTTCACAGCAATAGAAACTCTATCTAAGACATTCTTTAAGGAAAGAAATTGACAAGAACCTCCTGGAAGTACTGGTGAAGGATGCATTTGGAAAAATAAGGGAAGTCTGGTGAGATCCAAGTAAAAGGAGCTATGGATAGATGAGACTAGAGAGGTAAATGAGCTCATACCTTGTAAGCTATTCTAAAATGGTGGCATGTCTTAGGGTAGCCAGTTTTGAAAATCATGGACAGTTTCAGTACTTAAAATCCTTTGAGGATACATTCACAAGGACATATATACACAGAAAGAGAAAGTAGAGAGAAAGGGAGGATAGAAGGAGGGAGGATAGAAGGAGGGAGAGACCGTCATTGTGTGAGACTCTTCTGTGTTTAAAGGTCATACTTCATAGGGCCATTTGAAAATATAATCACAATCTGTGCAACATTGTTTTGGTCCAGGGAGAAATTGGCAAGAGTATAATAAAAAGCTGGTGTTAGAGAATTAAAAAGAATGCTCAGGAAGTTTGAAATAATTTATAGTTCCTAGGAATCGCAGTAGGAAAGAAGTCTGAAGCTTATGAAGATGGCTGGGCTACTGAGAAGCTTCTATGGATCAGACAAAGGCTTTTGGGTTTTAGTCATAGAAAATTTAGGTGGTGTTGAAATAATTTAAGTAGGGTAGAATCATAGCTTAACACATGTTCTGGGATGATATTTCCTTTGAAAATACAGTAGTAGTGATGAGAGGGAAACTTTACTTATTTATAGCAAAGGCTAACTAAGGTATTAACATTACTATGGTATGTAGTCCTGATGAGCTACTCTAAGCATCTGGACAATTGCAGTAGAAATAAAGCTTGAGACAAAGAAGTGTGTACCTGTGGAATACTCAGAAAGGTCCCTTGACTCATATTGCTGATCATTTAACCAAGAAAACACACAATTAAAATTGACATATTCATTGATCAACACAAATCTGAATGAAATTTATCAAGACTGAGATTCTTGAACTTCTGACAGCTGAAAGTCCCAGATTATGGTATCAAGGATCTGATTTGAATGTCCATTTGCCTCCAAGATGGTGCCTTTTTCCTCTTACCCCATGAGAGGGTGAGACAACACACTATACTGTGTGAAGTTTCTTTGGGAACTGAATCCCAATCACACAGAAGATCCCACTTTCTAATACTTTATATTGACAACGTTTGAATTTTGTTGGGAACACATTGAAATCATAGCATGTACCATTCAACAAAACTTAAACACAAAGCTGCCATGTTTTAGTAAAGCCTAGTTGTATCCAACCTATGACCCGTAACTCCATGTGTTCCAGGATATATACAAATGTATCCCAAGACACTTATAAACAGCAATGTCATATTGCAATATTATGCAGGTAGACACCCTCTGTGAGAAGAAGATGATGTGGTACACAGTCAGAATTACCCAAAGGCTTGGAATGTTTCACATCTTCCTCAGTGGAGATGATCTGCCTAGCTAAGGAGTTTAGATTTAAACATTTTTTGTACTACCTGGTGTCTTGCTCTAAAAACTAAAAAATAATCCCACCAATTTTGCAGAATTACTTGGGGATTCAGGAGGAGATGGTACAGTCAGTTCCCCACATTTTTAGATTCTGCATTTATGAATCCACCCAACAACAAATTAAAAATGGTTGAAAAACAGTATCTGTTCTGAACCTACAGGACTCTTTTCTTGCTATTTCCTAGGCAGTATAACTACAGCAAATATTGAATTAGCATTTATATGTTATCATGCATCACCGGGAGTCCTAATGACATAAATAATATAAGACAAAGAGTAGAAGCTATTTAATGATAATATATCATTTATATAAGGGACTTGAACATCTGAAGAATTCATTAGCTGTGAATGGTCCTGAAGCCAATCCCACAGATACTAAGGGCTATCAAATAGACACATTCTACTCTGAAATACAAGTGGTGGTTTATTAAATAATTTGAAATTTGATTTCTCATTACAATCTGTAAAATGAACATTAAAAATTAAGAATTGAAGTCAGTACAATTTGTGGCTTTTTCAATTTAAAAAAAAAATCCCTTAAATTACAGTTTAGATTATTATCTATAGTAGACAAACATTCTGAGTAGTACTCACTATACAAAGAGTCCAATGTGTTTTCAGGGCCAGTACTCAAGTTACATAGTTATTCTAAAATTTCCTTATCCAATGAATGCTAAGACTATGAAATATTTACGTAGTTAGATAATTTGAAAAATTATAAGATGATCCTATATTTCTGAGACTAAAAGTCAATCAGAGGCTTGAAAGTATTGAGAAAAGATGTATTAACTTTCCTTTCATGGTCATTAAGTATGGAAAACCATTCAGATACTTTTCATATAGCTCATCTATATTTATATTTATTCTCATGTATTATCAATGACTTTTGGATTAAATATATGAAACACAGTAGCTAGGCAATTTAAAAATACATACTCTCTGTGCTTTACAAAGATCTGACTACCCCTTGTTCTTTTTGCTTCTCTTATTTAAATTATGACAGCATTTTTATGACCATCACCTATTTATCTTAGCAGTACGTATTGGTGAACTCTATCTGGATACTATGGATGTTCTGATGGGTGATTCTCTATGCAGTGATTTTTTTAAAAGTTTCATAAATAGTAAGAACAACATTTCCTTCTAGGTTAAATCTATTTCATAGATTAATATCTACCCTTTCATCATTTAAATGGGATGCAGTTTGAGATTCCAGTCTGCGATGCTTCTTTGGTGCTTTGATAGCTGGATAACACATATTTGCTTTTTTCCAAAGCAACACAGTTATATTATTCACACTGATGCCTTTAATGAGCTGGCTCCAAGCCACCATCATCAATCCTGACATTTACATTCCTTTTATGCTGCACCAGAGCCTTGCAAAGACATAATTGCTGCTTGTTGAATAAGAGATGATACTAAATACATTAGCCATGAAAAACCTAATTTATAATCCATTGGGCTCGACTGACCATTATCTAGAAGAAAAAGTTAAAGTTTGCACCGACTCAAAATCAATACTACTTCAAGATGGATGAAGTACATGCTTAATATCTCACAACTTGGTGAAGATTGCAGAGTAGATGGAAATGCCTCAAAAACAGCCATGACAGACATGCAGCTGTAATTTAGTTCTTTAATATAGTAGCAGTTTGTCATGAGTGTCATAAAAATATGGGTTTGACTTTATTATTGTTTGCACACTGCTCAGCACAAGTGAATCATTTATTTCCACCAGAGAAAACAGAATTATTAAGTTATTTAACTTAACCATTATATTATTATATTATTGCTGCACTATCTAAAGAGAAGGCAAATACAAATTTCAGAGACATAACGAGTTCTGTTTCTAGCATATGCATGTTCCAAATATGTCATCATAAGTGGCCACTCTGTTCTGAGTCCCACTGTAAATGTTGTGACATCTGGGTACAGACATTCATTGTGAGCCTTTATGACCTATATGTAATTTAAATGGATATTTACTCTGTAGCTTTCTACAGGAATCTCCTTAAGTACCCAGAAACAATCAAGAGAAAAAAGTATACATTTGGCTTAAGTTATATTATAAGTAAATCTTTCTCATTTAATACAAGAAGAGGTCTCAGTTTTAATAGGCAGGATTAAATTTAGTAATATTTTTGTCATAAATTTTCTGGAAAAATCAACATTCATCTAGATACATTGTAAGTTAACAAATGCTATCACAAAATACTATGCTTTAAATGGTGCAATTGAGAACTCACACACTTGTATTATTTGGAACTTTGATTATATGGATCTCCAAAGTTCCTAAAAATTTTGAAAGCATCTCATATTAACTGTGAACTTAAAATCATTTTTCTGTACCGAATTAGTGAAGTATATATTCTGTCAAAGTAGCTGGTAATTTTGGTTCTTCCAGTTATTGCCAATGAACTTATATTTCAATGGCTTCATTTTAATGCTAAATATTTAACAAATTATAGTAAAACATTCTGTCATAAGGGTGGATCTAAGATTTTTAGTGAACTTAACCCTTGATTTTATTCAACGATTCAATGTGCCTTTTCCCTGGTGTTTAGAGGTGGTGATAAAGGAAGAAAATGGGATATTTCAAGATGGACTTTACCTGGTTGATTTTTGGATAGAACCTCAGCTTAGTAAATTCACCCATATCATCTGAACCAGCAGTCACAGAACATAATCTATACAATGGTGCAATTGAGAACTCACACATTTGTATTATTTTAAACTATGATTATATGGATTGCCAAAGTACCTAAAACTACTACTAGAAGACAGTGGATGGCCATAATGGAAGGAAGATAGTTCATTATGTGCATGCACCTGAAGAATATATCTGTACCTTTGCAATTCCATTGCTTTCTGGACACTCTCAACCACATATCTTTGCTCGAGGGAACTAAATGATCATGATATACCAGCAGTGATTAACAAAATTTCAAAAGCAATTTAAAACTTCTGAGTAAGCTTAACGATCTTTAGAAACATTTTATGGCTAGTTGACTGTTATTATGTTGGACAATAAATTTTATTTTCAGTAATCAGTTGTTGTATTGTTCTGGTTGATTTGATATTCATACAAAGAAATCTGTGTGTAAACTATAATTCAGAAATCTCACAAAGGCATGCTCATCTTATGGAGAGGGGTTCTATCTTAATTATTGTTGCATATAATATAAATGGTACAGATTTATTGCTTAAAAAACAAAATGTCTGAGGTTTTTGGGACTTGCAATACAAAAAACATTGGAAAATAAAAGTGTTAAAATTTGTTGACAATCTTTTGTCCTTAATCTTTACATATAAAATTACTTAATCATCAGAAAATAATCTATGATTAAAAAAAATAAAGTAACCTAAACAATGCAGGTAAAATGTGGAAATGTATCAAACCTTTATTTTCACAACATATACTTTTCTAAATAAATCTGTTATATATAATTTATTCTTTAATTAAGCCTCTACAAGCTGTGTTATGTCAGCCTTGAAAGTGAACATGTGTTTGTATCAGGCAGAGCAGGGGCAGACATGTAGAGCTTTCATAACAAAGTCTAGAGATACTGTGGCATAAGTCTGGAGGTGATATGTTGAGCTCATGAGTGTCTTGGCTGGGCAAATGTTTTCCTCTGTAAAATGGAGATTAATTGTAGCTTAAGTAAGTATATCCCAAAGCGAAGAAAGAAAGAGATCTGAGGAAGAGAGAGGAGGACACCATATGGTACATTTTCATTGGTCTATGGATTAAGGTCAAAATCTTTGCATAATCATCTCTCATGGCTGATTGTTTTGCTTTCTTCTTTTGAAGTCTCTGTGGAACTGTAGTGTCTTCTGATGTAAAAGTATATAGCATTTCAAGCTTAAAATCTGAACCTGGAACTAAAAATGATAGCTTTTCGAGCTTGCACATGGTGGCTCTTGCCTACCATGCTAACATTCAAGACAGGAGGATTGCTGAATTTGAGGCAAGCTTGGCTTCATAGTATAAATCCTAGAGCAGGCTGGGAAACAGAAGGGAACCTTATCTCAAGTGTCCCCTCCAGACAGCGGATACGTAGACCTGCTATATGCAGAAAAATGACTTTAAAAACCTGCTGATCATTTCATATATCCACAATCCCTAGATTTTTATTGTTTTGACATAAAGACTTCATTGTCACCCTCTTTTTGATCCTCCATTTCCCATTCTTCCTGTTCTGTGGAACAGACCTTTGGAACTTTAGTTCATTAGCTTCACTAAAGTATAAATCTTGTTGCTCTGTACACCACAAGGTACGTCCTTAAACCTTTAACTGAGTGTGCTATGTGCAAAGTAAGAACAAATATCATGAAGAGACATGTTGAAAACTCAGTTTCACTTTGTAGAATATATTTATTGTATATGTTCTGTATATATTTAGAAAATGATGTGACCTTCCCAATTGTTAGTTACTTCTTAAACACAAAACTAGGCTAAAATCTTTGGTTATTGTTATAAGATCAAAAGAATCAACAGTAAATAAAATATGTACAAATATGAATGAAAAAATTATAGACATCAGTATGGCATAGAGTTCTATTAACTATGAACATAGAAGATGACTGGAACATGAATGGAGAAAAACACATTTTACTCAATTTTCTGAGTGTGTTGATCAATAGATGGCTACCACAAGAAAATGTGGCACATATAAACATTATGGAAGTAGTCATAAGGAAAAATATAATCATAAATTCTATAGGAAATTGAAGGGATATGGAAATCATTAGGTTTAGTGAAATGAGCCAGATTGAGAAGGACAAATACTGGGAATTTTAACACAGAGAATAGCAAAAGGGTAGTGAATAAATAAAAGCCAAGCATAATAACACATGTATGCAAATGTCATACTAAAACACGTTGCTTTGAATGTTAACCTAAAAAATAAAAAAATATATAGATAAATAAGTATATGATGACAAGTAGAACTAGAGTACAGAAGGGGACATTTCTATTATTATTGTTATCATCATCATCATCATCATCATCATCATCATCATCATATTTTTATATCCCAATCACAGTTTTCCCTCCTTCCTCTCCTCCCAGTCACTCACCAGGTACCTGCTGCCTGAGGATCAGTATGGGAAGATTCCCAACTACTACTCTAGCCCTTTATCTGTCTGTTTCTTACAAAGATGATTGTGAACTATCCTTCGAAAACAGTAGCAAGACCCCACTTAAGTTTTTCTTTGTACAAGAGTACTAGAATGAATCACACAAGCTTCAAACAAGAAAGGCAACTAACAATACTTTCTAGCTATGATGCCTATGAACCACAATGATGCCCAGCATGGCATGGCAGTTCTAAGAGTTCAGTAGTGGTATTCATACATTTGCAGTAACCAGCAGATATCTAATTGGACTTAAGAGCTGATCAGCAAGGAGAAAATGATGGCTGGCAATGGAAGCCACTGTAAACCAAGCCAAATACTCAGAGCTAATGTGTCTTTTTTTCTGGGAACTAAATGGTCAAAGGCAAGGTAGAAATCCCAGGGTCAGGAAAAATAATTTCTATAACACTGCTAGGCTACCATAAATATAAACAAAATTGAGCTAACACAAACTGCCTGGTTCTAATTAGTTATTTTCTATACAAGCTTACACTATGACCAATTCTATTAAAACAAATTGAGAATATGAACAATTACTTCAATAATTTAGTCTAAAACAAATCAATCTACTTTAAAAGATGCAGGTTACATATTTTTGGGGTTCTTTTTCAGTATCCAATGAGTATTCTATTTAAGTCTAAATGTTTTTATTCATATAACTTAAAAAGCTAGAGTTTTAGGTGAAGTTTTGATAATCATCCAAGTGATTATATCTTAATATCTATCTTTCTCCTCTATTTCTATCTTTATGTCATCTATATCTTATCTATATCTATATGCATCTCTCTATATAATTTTTATCTATATATTTCTATGTGCATGTATGTACCTATATAGGAGTCATTGATTTATTCCACCTAGACACTCAAAAATTATTAAAATGTAGATACCATAAAGAAGACTCATGGATAAATGAAATTTACCAACATATGGTTTATGTCCTTTACCTTTGATCTCTTATCTATGCTAAACAATGACTCTGTGAGATAGGAATGGATTTTTATTAGTATGTATAGATTTTACAGAAAAATGGATTCAATATCCATGTATATCACAAACATTGATATAGTCACCCCTCGCTGATCCCTCTTCAAAAAAACTGTTCTGTTCAATCATGGATGCTCTTCATGCAGCTGGCACTGGCAAACCTGGACTGGAAATGAAGATCCTTTCTCCAGCATGAATAATCTTGACAACAAAATTCCCTTCTTTTAATGATGATGATACATTTCTCTCTTCTTTAACATCTGCCTTTTTATAAGACATGAACAAATATTCAATGATAAAGGATTTGGGTTTTAATTTGGTTTATTTGTTTGATTTTTTGGTTTCTGTTTTTACTCAATGCCTGTGTTATGAGGCAGGTAGATAAATGGACCAGAACATGTTATACTGAATGAAGCAATCCAGACTCTGGAACACAAATGCAAGATGATAAGAAGACTTTTAACTTCAATCCATCCAAACTTTATTTAAAATTATATTCAAATTATAATATAATTTAGATTGACATTTTACTCAGATGTCAGCACTTTTCCCAGCACATTTTTTAAGTGTGAAGAGTTGGCATCTGTGATGCTTTGCATATACTTGGCCCAAGGGAATGCCACTATTTGGAGGTGTGGCCTTGTTGGAGGAAGAGTGTCACTGTTTGTGTGGGCCTTAATACCCTTAACCTAGTGGCCTGGAAGACAGTCTTCTAGCTGCCTTCAGATGAAGATATAGAACTCTAAGCTTCTCCTGCACCATGCCTGCCTGGATGCAGCAATGCTCCCTCCTTGACGATATTGAATTGAACCTGTGAACCTGTAAGCCAGCCCAATTATATGTTGTCCTTATATGAGCTGACTTGGTCATGGAGTCTTTTCTCAGCAGTAAAACCTAACTAAGACAGAAGTTGGTATCAAGGACCTGGGTGTTGCTGTAATAAGCCTGACTATGTTTTATTTGGAGGAATGTGGGTTTTGGGACTTTGGATTTGGAAAGCGATAGAATGCTTTAAATGTGGATCAATAGGTCATCATAATAGGAATATGGAAGATGTTTTTGCTGAGGATGATTTGAACTATGGAAGCCTAGCTCTAGAGGTTTCAGAGAAGAATTTCAACACATGGCCAATAGACTGTTCTTGTGATATTTTGATGAAGAATGTGGTTGCTGTTTGCCCTTGTCTGAACAATCTACCTGAGGCTAAGGTGAAGAGGTTTAGATTAATTCCTTTGATTAAGAAAGTCTCAAAACAGTCTGGTAAAAATTCTGTTGTGTAGTTACAAAAGTTCACTTTTACACAGAGCATTTTAATGAAAGGGAGCAGACTGGGGAAAGAAAAATATAAACTATAAGGTTCCAATGTTAAAGCGGCACCAGGAAGAGAAATGGACCTGAATCTAAAGTCCAATTTAGCATCTAAAGGATACTAAATTGAATCAAGGGAGTGGTGACTTTAGGACAAGTTCCCACCTAGCTAAGTTTAGGTCCAGGGGTGGTAGTACAAGCCTTTAATCCAAGGAGGCAAAGGCTAGCAGATCTCTGAGTTCAAGGCCAGCCTGGGACAGAGATGGTTCTAGGTGACAAAAAGCTTAAGTCCAGGTGTGGTGGTTGGTACAAGTCTTTCATCCCAGCATTCAGGAGACAGAGCCATGCAGATCTCTGAGTTCAACATCAGTCTACAGAGCAAGTTGCAGGTCAGTGGGCCTTAGTTAGCATCGAGGGAGTTGGAAAACAGAAAGCTGGTAATAGAATGGGGGTGGTTGGGTGTGTTCCTGCACCAACAATCAGCAGAACTCAGCAAGTTCTGCCATTTGGCTCTGGCTTTATAGTCAAGAGGAGAAGACTACTGGAACAATTGATGCTGATTAGCTGGAGCTAAGAAATTACCAAAGGTTAAGAAGAGATCAGCATCGCTGAGGTTAAATCTTCTGGGAAGTATTTTCTGAGAGCACAAAGAAGCTATGTTCTAGAGTTAGCCAAGAATATAGCTTTTTTGCAGCTGTACTTAGTATTATTTAAGAGTCATCCAGGTGGCACTGGTTTTGAAAGCATGAATGGGTCATAAAGAGCTGCTGGGGATTGGCTCTGTGAGAGACCATTGAAGGCCATTGGTGAATATGCAGCCTCAGTTGTAGTTGAGGCCCCAGGACTGAAGGGTCACACAAAGTACATGAGGCTTGGCACCATGAAGAGAGCCTATGAGAGGCTTTGGTGAAGCCTAGTTGCTGTGGAAGACCCCAGTATATTGGAGATGCCATGGGATGATCACCAAAAACAGCTGCAGCAGTGGAGTGGATCAATCTGAGTTTAGAGTGCTATAGAGGGCAGAGCTGGAGAAGTGATGCCAGCCCTTTGGAGGAACCCAGAAGATCAAATGTGGATACCAGACATTGAAACAAGAAGCTATAACATTGACATTGCTTTGGAGACTCCAAGATGTTTGAGATGCCAGAGCCCTGGGCTGTCTGCTAAGGAAAGCTGTTAATAGGGGGTGCAACCAGCCCAGGAGAAAGAAGTGTATTGCAGTCAACAAAGATGAAAAAGGAGTTGTAGATCTGAAGACTCCTTTGATACAGAGATTCGGAGTTTGAAGTTTGCTCAGCTGGTTTCCTGTCTTGCTTTGGGGATTACAGTTAGATGAATCTCAGAAGAAACCTTTGAACTTTGTTAAGGCTTAACATCGTTGAGACTGCTATAGACTATGGGGGCTTTGGGAGTTGAACTAAATGTATTTTTATTATGCTATGGGTAGGAATGGTCCCCATAGTCCCATGTGTTTGAACAAGCCTATGGGGGCCAGGGAACGGAATGTGATAGTTTATATATACTTGGCCCAGGGAAGTGGCACTATTAGGAGGTTTGGCCTAGTTGGAGGAAGTTTGTCATTGTGAGTGTGGGTTTTAATACCCTCATCCTAGCTGTATGGAAGTCAGTCTTCTCCTAGCTGCCTTCAAATGAAGATGTAGAACTCTCAGCTCCTCTTGCATCATGCCTGTCTGGATGCTGCCATGCTCCTCCTTGATGATAATGGATTGAACCTGTGAACCTGTAAGCCAGCCTCAATTAAATATTGTCATGATAAGAGTTGCATTGGTCATGGAGTCTGTTCATAGTAGTAAAACCTTAACTAAGGCTGTATCTGTGTAAATTACCAGGGGGCTGTTGTGTGTGCCTCTATTATATTCCACTGATCAACACTTCTGTTTTTGTGCCAGTACTATGCTGTTTATATTTATATTTCCTTTCATTATAACAAGAAACCAGGAATGGTGCTAATTTCAGCAGCATTCTTTTGTTAATGATTAATCAGCTATTCAGAATCTTCTGTGCTTCCATAAGAATTTTAAGATTGTTTCCCTCTCTATTGATGAAGAATGTCATTTGAATTTCTATAAGATCTACGCATTCTTATTTACGTGTATGAATGTTTCCCCACATGTGGATAGCTGCCCCATCTGCACATCCTGTACCACCAGAGAGAGTAAGAAAGCAGCAGAACCCCTGTAACTCAAGTTATAGAAGGTATTCACCTACCATGTATGCTCTGGGAACTAAACCTAGGTGCTGTGTAAGAACATTCAGTGTTCTAAACGGCCTATTTCTCTCTACCCTCATCACAAAATATTACAATAGAATTACAGTGAATCTGTTGATTTCTTTTACTAGAACAGCCATTGTTACAAGATTAACTCTTCTATTCCATGTGCCTGGCAGGTCTTCCTGTCTTCCAGTGCCTCCCTCAATTATCCCTTTTAAGGTTTATTCTAAATATTTTTGAAGCTATACTGAATAGATTTATTTCAGAAAATTCTTTCTCAGTATGTGTGGATGCTGATCAACTTACTAATATAAATTTGAATATATGGAAATAAATGCGATTCTTTCACCATAAATAATGATATTTATAAAGGTATCAGCATCAACATTTCCCTCATGTTCAGTTTTGTGTGACTGGGATGAGAATCCTTAATGTGATATCTACTGTCTTAGCAAGGGAACAACTTGGAGGTGTCACCTGTAGCCACTGTGCATTATAGAAGATTATCAGAATTTTTATCTCAAACATCTGACACTTATACCTTCTGAAAACTCACTCTTGGTTTTCCTCCAGACTTTATAGACCTCTGAAAGAGACAGTATTTGAGATCTCTTTTCTTAGTGGACTGATACTGTGTTTGACTTTATAGGACTGGTGTGTTTTTAAAATTTATTTATCAAAACCAAAAGATATCAAGCATGATAAGGAGAAAATGGATCCTTTGTACATTGCTAGTTATGATGTAAAATGGCAGCCAAGTCACTTTGGGATACATTATGAAACTTATTCAGATAACTAGATATGAAATATGACAAGACAACTCCACTCTCAAATATGTAGCCTGAAGATTAAAATCAAGAATTTAAAGAAATGCCAGCTTTCTCATGTTCCTCTAACATTCATTATTCACAAACACAAGGTAAGGGGAAACTTAATCTCCCTTAACAGATTTGTAGAATAAATTAGAATATATTGTATTACAAAAAAGTGGGATACTATTTAGTAAAAAGGATAAAAGAAAGCCTCATACTTTTTGACACTATGAGATTTCAACAGGTTAAATCTATTATCACAAAATATGGATGGGAATGCTCATTTTCAAGATACACTTACACTTGTTGCCATTGGCCTATTTGTAATTTTTATGTAGATTTTTATTACTTTCACTTATGTACACAGCACATGATTAATATTTTATGCTCAGTGTTTGAAAAGAAATTTTCTCTGTACTGGTACCAAGGCAAATGGTGTAGAATGGATCTTAACTTCTCTGTTGAAAGTGCTGTAATTTTAGGTACAAATTGAAAATAGTTAACCTGAACACTTTGCTTTGAATATAGAATAAGATGTTCCTTTCAAGACAAAAAGGAGAAAAAGGAGCATGGTTGAGAAAATGAAATAAAAACATACAATTAAATGGAATTATAGGTAATCCTTTATATAATCATCTTGCTGAAAATTACAGGGTTTTTCTAGCTTGTGTAAAGACTTCTTTTCACAGAAGTGTTTCTCCAACTTTATTTTGGTGTGTGAGACACTGCACAGTACTAAATGATCCAGAATTGAAGTGATCACATGAGTGTAGTCTAAAAAAATGTGCAGTTGCCTGAGTTATTTGGTAAGGCAAAAAGAAATGTTTGTAAAATTCTGCTTTCATGTCTTTTAATTTAAAAATGTTGATCCTTCTCCAACCTTCAAACCTCTACTTTATATGAAGGTCTGACTATAGGATATGAAGTTAATTTTTTTTCAGGCTAATGTATTAATTTTAGCATACTCCAAAAATCCAATAATTCTAACTTTGGGAACAAAATTGGGCGCTTCTACATATTTTCACTTGAAATATTTTACAGTATGGAAATTTTCACATAACTCTGTACTTGTTTTGAACAGAAAATGTACAAGCCAATTTTCTTGGAAAACATGTGTAGGTAGTATGTAGAGATTTCCAGGGTACCTGTGTGTCTCTTCTGCTCATTTGCATCTTTGCCATAACAAAGTTCTTATTACTGAGAATGTTTTATATGTGATACTATTTAAATAACCATGGGATATAATTATGCCAAACTTACAACTTAACAAAATCAAACAACTTTCTAAACCAGATATCTATGAGACCAGCTCTCTGCCAGCAAGATGTGGGAATGGAGAGCTGTGCCACAGAGTTAACTTTGGGGCACAGGTAGAGACTGACATCAAGCTGTATTACAGAGCAATAGTGATAAAAACTGAATGGTATTTGTCTTAGTAGGGATTTCTATTCCTGCATAAAACATCATGACCATAAAGCAAGTCAGGGAGGAAAGGGTTTATTCAGCTTACATTTCCAAGTTGCTGTTCATCACCAAAGAAAGTCAGGACTGGAACTAAGCAGGTCAGGAAGCAGGAGCTGATGCAGAGGCCATGGAGGGATGTTCCTTACTGGCTTGCTTCTCATGGCTTGCTCAGCTTGCTCTTTTATAGAACTCAAGAATACCAGCCCAGGGATGGCACTACCCACAATAGGCCCTACCCGCCTTGATCACTAAGTGAGAAAATGCCTTACAGCTCGATCTCATGGGGGCATTTCCTCACCTGAAGCTTCTTTCTCCGTGTTAACTCCAGCTTGTGTTACCTTGACACACAAAACCAGCCAGTACAATACTGGTACAGAGACAGGCAGGTAGACAGAACTGAAGAACCAGAAATGAACCCACACACCTATGGTCACTTGACCTTTGACAAAGGAGCTAAAACCATCCAGTAAAAAAAGACAACATTTTCAACAAACGGTGCTGGTAAAACTTGGTCAGCATGTTGAAGAATACAAATTGATCCTTTCTTATCTCCTTGTACAAAGCTCAAGTCCAGTGGATCAAGACCCTTCACATAAAACCAGATAGACTGAAACTGATAGAAGAGAAAGTCGGGGAAGAGTCTCAAACACATGGGCACAGGGGAAATTTTTCTGAACAGAACACCAATGACTTATGCTCTAAGATGACAAAAGGGACCTCATAAAATTGAAAAGCTTCTGTAAGGTAAAGGACACTGTCAATAGGACAAAACAGCAACCAAGAGATTGGAAAAGATCTTTACCAATCCTACATCCAAAAGAGGGCTAATATACAATATATACAAAGAATTCAAGAAGTTAGACTGCAGAGAACCATATAACCCTATTAAAAATGAGGTACAGAGCTAAACAACAAATTCTCAACTAAGGAATACTGAATGGATGAGAAGCACCTAAAGAAAGGTTCAACATCTTTAGTCATCAGGGAAATGCAAATCAAAACAACCCTGAGATTCCACCTCACACCAGTCAATCTCAGGTGACAGCAGATGCTGTCAGGTATGTGGAGAAAGAGGAACACTCCACCAACAACGGAGAACAAAAGAACATACATGGTATGCACTCACTGATCAGTGGATATTAGCCCAAAAGCTAGGAATACCCAAGATACAATTCACATTCCATACGAAGCTCAAGAAGAAGGAAGACCAAAGTGTGGATGCTTCAGTCCTTCTTAGAAAGAGAAACAAAATACTCACAGGAGGAAATATGGAGACAAAGTGTGGAGCAGAGTCTGAAGGAAAGGCAATCCAGAGACTGCTTCACCTGGGGATCCATCCCATATATGACACCAAACCCAGACAGTATTGTGGATGCCAAGAAGTGCTTGCTGACAGGAGCCTGATATAGTTGTCTCCTGAGAGGCTCTGCCAGAACCTGAAATACATAGGCAGATGCTCACAGCCAACCATTAAAGTGAGCATGGGGTCCCCAATGAAGGAGTTAGAGAATGGACTGAAGGAGCTGAAGGGGTTTGCAACCCCATAGGGAGAACAACAATATCAACCAACCAGACCTCTCAGAGCTCCCAGGGACTAAGCCACCAACCAAGGAGTATACATGGAGGGACCCATGGCTCCTGCCACATATGTAGCAGAGGATGGCCTTGTTGGGCATTAATGGGAAGAATGGCCCTTGGTCCTGTGAAGGCTAGAAGCCCCAGTGTAGGGGAATTTGAGGGCGGGGAGGCAGGAGTGGGTGAGTGGTTGTTGGAGCACCCTCACAGAAGCAGGGGGAGGGAGAATGGGATAGGGGGTAAATCAGGAGAGGGGATAACATTTGAAATGTAAATAAATAAAATATCTAATAAAAAAGAACTGACCCCCCCCAAAAAAAAGAAAAAAATCAAATAAACCTGGGACTGGAAAAAAAAGATATTTATGCTGAAAATACTAACTCAGGGTGCTTTCATGGAGTCTTTTTGATGTCTAGCCAATGATCTTTCTCATATTTTATTAATACTATGTTGTCATTCACTCCCCTCTGTAACCAAAGTGCTGCACTTGCCACCTTCTCAACTACGTGAAGAAGCATGTAGCTTAATTCTTAACAATTGCACACACACATATGCACCATCACTGTAATTACAGTGGTTTTATGTACAGAAACCCATGTACTATCACCATGGTTACAGTGTTTCTGTGCACACACATATAAGCCCCATTACTGTAGCTATAGGTGTTCTATGCATACATCATGTGGTATCCTAAAAAGCTATAGATTATATATAGATAATGTGGAGCTTATTAAAGAGCATGAAACCTTGCTTCTAATAAATCTTCCTCATGGATTCTATGCAGTTCACCATGATTGATAGTTGGCATGCTTTCATCTGGAGAAACATCCTGTCAGACATCAATTGTTGAATGGCATATCTGTTGTGTGCCACACAGTTTGGTTTTTAATTTACACTCTACAATAGGCAAACCAACGACAAGGTACATCATTACTACACAATTATTTTTATGTAGTTGCACATAAACATGTATCACATATTGTAATCTGTTATGTCACAGACATGTCAAACAATGTAAGCTAATATAATGTCCATATTTTTATAGGTAGGTTCTAATATCATTTTGTATGCAGTTATGCTCCATGTTTATGTCTTCCTTGTTTTATGTTACAGGAGAACAGACATACATATACATACATACATACATACATATATATATACACACACACTTCTTTTATGTATATCAAGCTTGTGTTTAACAATTTGTTCTCATAAATAATATTGCATTGAACAATAAAGATCCTTATTAGAGATTGCAGAGGTAGATTCATAGCAAAGATAGACTTACATTTTGCGACAGAGGAGAGAAAATAAACAGGAATTCTTAATGGAAAAATACAGAAATATTTATATAGGTGGGAAAACACTGTTTTTGAGAGAGAAGTTTCCATAAGTAGTAATTTTTAGCTTAATAATCTAGGCAATATTAATATTACTTTGAGTACTCAGATATAATGAGTGTAACATAGTAAGACTAACAAAAAGCGGGTCACAGAACGTCATGCACTAAGAAATAAAATGATTGCATGTCAATTGAAGTACAATGCATGTGGATGGGAACTGCCTGTGGGCTAGGATGCAAGAACTCAGTGCAGGCCATAGGAGGAAGGAAGGATGGCTTGAAAGGATGAGTAGAACACCGGCACACCTAGGTCCTTTCTAGCGATCTCTGGCTAGTTCTTCAGGCTTTTATATATCAGAACCTTCAAAGTTAAAATTAAATCACCCAAAAGTTACTGGATAGAGCCTTAATTAAATGATTTTAATTTAATTAATTCTTAAAATATAAGCATTCTAACCTCTACCTATATTTGCTTTACTATCTTAATGGAAAGTCCTAGAAAAACAACCTAGCTCCCCACAACTGAAGGTTTCAGTTTCTCAGCTAACGTGCTAATGTGTGGTGCATAAAGTGCCTGTCTCATTTTAAATTTGGGAAAATAGGTAATATTACAATTCACATCTACTTTTGCAGTTTTAACTATTTAGTTTTGTATTTGTGATTTGAAATGATTATATATTTGTACGTTCTGATGATATCACCCAAACTCCACTTATTGTCTTAGCCTCAGTCTACTTCCCAATTTAATGTACACCTATTTGTTGTTATCAATACCCCCTGAGAGCAGGTCGTCCATATGTGCATGAGACGATAGTAGAACTTATCTATCAAGTTTTACTCCCGTTGACACTCTGCCCGATAAACTGCATGTACATCAAGGCCTTTGCTCCTCACGGAACCATGACGCTGTCTGCTGAAAATGCAGGTCTGAGCTCGTTTAGGTCCCAGCAGATATCAAACTAGTCGTCTTTCCACTTTTCTTTTCTTTTTTTTTAATTTTAAAATTAAAATAAATTTAATTTTTTCTTTTTTATTGAATATTTTCTTTATTTACATTTCAAGAGTGATCCCCTTTCCCGGTTTCCCCCCCTCTTGGAAACCTCCTATCCCAACCCCCTCCCCCTGCTTCTATGAGGGTGTTCCCCCACCTACCAACCCACTCCCACCTCCCCAAGAGGTCGTTGGCCCTATGAAGGCTCAATAGATGCCCCATTGGAGGGGAATCCACTTTTCTTTCTTGAAAAATACCAACGACTGAAAGGCCATGACATTTGTTAGACCTAACTCTTCGTCAAGAAGTTTCTGAAAAAGACCCAAGCAAGATTTCATTTGTAAAGGAAACAAAACAGAAAAAATAAAATTTGGGAAAATGATGTATCCTGAACTGTCTAGGAGAAATTAGAATTGTGAAATATATTTTACACATGCACATATATTAAATATGTATTAAATATTATATCATGTGAATATAATATAATATTCAACATACAATATTATATATTGACATTGTGTGTATCTGTTACCATTGCTATTGTTGTGATAAAACACCATGAACAAAGCAACTTGGAGGAAAACGATTATTTGTCATACACTTCTCTCTCACTTTTCATCATAGAAGGAATTACGACAGGAACTCAAACAGGGCAGGAACCTGGAGGCAGGAGCTGATGCACATGCCATGGAGGGCACTTACTGGCTTCTTACTCATTCCTTCTACAGCCATTTATTAAAAAATAGAACAATGACCATTAACCTGGGAATGGCAGCACTCACAATGAACTGCACCCTACTCTATAAATCATTAATTAAGAAAATACCTGCTCTTAGGAAGGCATTTTCTTAATTAAGGTTTCTTTCAGATAACTTTAGCTTTAGACCAAATGACACACAAATTTCCAGAACACAAACACACACACACACACACACACACACACATCTCACTATCAATCTGTAAGAATTAATCTGAGATTGCCAGTGATATTGACAAAGTTTCTTTGTTTCTTAGTATATTTGTAAGTGTGTGAAAATTCAGAAGAACTCTGTGAACTGATATTTTCTAAATTAACAATGTATAATATTTAAAAAATCATGCAATGTATACATATGTGTTCAGTGTTCAAAATAAAACAAAACAAACAAAATGATCAAATGCAGTAACTGATTCTAAGAAATAACCTAAAGTTTAATGATAAGATTTCAGATTTTAAAAATATTGGGTCTGATGTGACAAAAATGTATACTTATAAGTGTTTTGACATAATTTCAGTTGGCAATTGAGGTATATGTTTATATTCTTAGCCACAGTCCAATGTCAAAACAAAGGTTGCCAATAATAAAGACAGAAAAACATAAAATCTCTTTGTTCTTTTGCTACAAAGCTTATTTTGGGAAATGTTGAAATTTATAAAAATATTTTATTGTAAAATTTATTACAATTAGTACTATTTTGAGTGAATTAATAAAATATTCAAATATTCTCAGTTTTAATATTAAAATGGAAAATGCGTACATATAGATGCATGCTGAATATCAACACGTTTCCTGCCTAAAGTTATCTATAATAAAGAGGTAAATATCAGCTCCTGGCCAGATGAAAGGGTTCAGTGGGGAAAGAGTTTGTTGCCTATTCTAAGGACTTGAAGTTGATCCCTGGGACACACGCAGTGAAAGGAGACAGAGGCCTTCTGAAAGATGTCCTCTGATTTCTATATATATGAACACACACACACACACACACACACACACGCACACACACTAAGATAAAGCAATAACAACGTGTAAAACCAGCTTTTTTCATAAGAAATTGCATATAAGATTTTGGTGGCAGACCTACTGTTCCTGTCCCATTAACCATGCAAGAACAAGCTGAATATCAACCAATTAAAATTAAAGGTAATTATTGGAAATGGATACAATGTTGACGCAATGACAAATCTTGTGTTTCTTCCTGTTGTAGTAGTCTGCTTTTACGTTACAATGTTCTGTTGTTTCTGTATATGTTCTGGATCAAATCTACCGTTTTGTTCTGCTTATGAGTTTCAAAACTTGGCTTCATTGACTTGTGGTTACACAGTTTCTGAGGCTATACTGTGAGAAGCATAGGAACATTTCCAGCAGTTAAGCCTAAATTTGTAATTATTAGTATCGTAACATATGCTGAGAACTAAGAGAGTTGGTTTATAGGCCAACAGAGCTTATTATTAAAAAAATATATGGAAATAGAGAAAATTAAGAAAACTCAGGCATGAAAATAATATATTCTCTTCTGAATCAAATTTAAAATCCATACAAAGGAGCAATAATTGTTAAAATGCATGTAGTGAATCAATTTGGACAGTGAACCAGTAAATTCAGGAGCAAACAAAATTACAAGATGATAAATATGTAAATTGATTGATTGGTTCAACATAATCACATGGAATATTATTAGTTGCCATAGCAATGTGCAGAATTATTTTGCCAATTTCAAATCCTCTTGCTTAGTAAATGAAGGAATAAATCATTCTGTGCTAAAGAATTATAATATTTTCCTCTATATTCATGGCAAAACAAAAAATATACATATCACAATCATGCCAATAAAACTTCCAGAGTATGGGGACCATTTCTCATGGAATAACAGTTTAATTGACCTTAAGAAACCACCAGGCACTGGAAGATAAGAACACAGAGGAGACAACCCTGATGGATGGCTGTAGGTGGATATTACATTACCTTAAGATTTTATTTAAAATAAACGCAATCACTGAGTATTTCTCTCTCTATTGTTATCATGCTTACCTTATGTTTATCTAACTTCTTTTTTGAACAACATACACCTGTTTGTGTGCTTGGTCTTTAGTCTTCTCTTCAGATAGAAAGGATTTCACATTCTCTTTTTTAACATGAAAAGAAACAGGGGCTGCATGTCACCTACTGTGCTAACAAAGAGCAGCAGAGAGATGGATAAATAAACACCATGTTGGAGTCCCTCAGACAAAGCCTATCCTCAGTTGGGTGAATTGGAAAGAAAAAGGTTATAAGAATAGTGGTTATGGCTGTTTGACCCAAATATGTCTTTATTTTAGTATTTAAGTTTTTCCTTCCTTAGCAATTTATTGATTCAAAAATTGACATTTATGTTAAAATAAAAACAAGCCATTTCTATCTATAAAACTTTGTTACAATTTTATCAAAGTAGTTGAAGAGGGAAGCATTAGGAATCAAGGAAATCTTGTATGTATATGTTTTCACGATGACCATACAAGTAGCATTATAAAGACTGAACAGGTTGAATTTATGTATTTTGGAATCACACCTTCATGCTCTACACACCAACCATTAGTGAAAACACAAGCCATGAGTTTGAAACATAGCAAAGAGTGTTATATGCGAAGGTTTGGAGGGAGAGGAAATGGAAGAGGAAAATTATGTAATAAAAATAAAAGAAAATAAAAGAAAGAACAAAAATAATGCCACATGAATAAAGATGTGCCTCAATATCTTAGGAAAACAGGAACAAAACAAATCTTGAATCAGTAGATAGAGAAAAATTATGAAGATGGGGCATAGATTAATGAAGTGAAAATGAGAAGTTATTGAGTATTAGATCAGAGATTTAAATCAAAACAATTAATCTCAAACACTCTGTCCCTGTTTATATCCTTTTGCTGTGTGTTATGTTTCTATTAGACTGTCCATGCCTACGAATTTTGCATCATGCTAACTTACATAATAATAAAATCAAGAAAGTACACCACCAGAAAACCAAGATTCCCTTAAGGAACACGTATTTACAACCAGGTGTTTTGTCATGGGGCAGATGTTTTGTGATGGGGCAGATGTTTTGTCATGGGGCAGATGTTTTGTCATGGGGCAGATGTGATGTCATGGCATTGTAGATACAAGGCTCTCACATAAAGTCTGTGCTAGAAATTTTGCTGGGGTTGCTTCATTTTATCAATGTCATCATAGCCAAGACCCTGAGACTCCAGCAGTCATCTCTGGACTCAAGGGTAGGCATAAGAAAACAGTTTCCTCTCTTGAAACTTTCAAAAAGGAAGCTTGAATCTGACACATGCCTAGTACTGCAGTGAATGAAGGTGAACTATTTTAGACATGACTTGCATGGCTGTTGACACTTCAAAGACCCTCCATCCTGGCTAGCACATACTACACGGAAGTCACTTTTCCTGTGTGTTATTTGTGTACTGTCTGTGTAGTTAAGGATGTTATGGTTGGATCTAGACTGAAGAAATATCCAGTCCTTTCTTTTATTTTCATTCTCAAACAGTAGAACCTAACTACTGTTTTGAAGGCATTTGTATTGTATTAGGAGGCATGCATCATCCCAAAGAATCTTAAAGAGGGAAGGAGTTTGCTTATTGGTTGAGCACAAATATTATGTACTTTGGAGTATTTAGTGATTTCAGTATCCATTGAGTTCCTTGAGCTCATATCCATAGATGTGGAGTCAAAGGGTTATGTGGCTTTTCAGCTTTATGTATTGGGAGCTAAGTGACAAGAAAATCATCTTCAGTGAATGTCTGTAAAAAGTTTAGCTCAAAGATTTCTCATGTACCTGATAATTATTTTGTGCTTTAAGGAATATATATATTATATACACTATTTTTATGTTTATTACAATAAGGAAGATGTGAATTCATAATATTTTGAGCAGTTGTTATATTGTTATGTTTATTTAACAAGGAAATTAATACAAGTCAACATTTTGAGTATTTTTTTTCATTTTTTCTTTTTGGTTTTTCGAGTCAGGGTTTCTCTGTGTAGCCCTGGCTGTCCTGGAACTCACTCTGTAGACCAGGCTGGCCTCGAACTCAGAAATCTGCCTGCCTCTGCCTTCCAAGTGCTGGGATTAAAGGTGTGCGCCACCACAGCCCAGCGAGTATTTTTTATAAGACATGAATACACACCTTTGCTCGCCACAAGGCATATGTGGAAGTCACAGAATAACATATGGGAATCTGGTTTCTCATTTCACTGTAGAATATAGGGATCAATCTTAGGTTGGCAAAGATCACACAACAAGCACCTTTAGCTGATAAACTATCCCACTCACCCAGTTCTCTGGATAGTTTGGAACCACAGATTATGATGTACTATTATTTTTTCCTGTATTTGTATTCTTAATATATTGCATATTCTTGGCTTTAGTATTGATTTCCTTATTATACCGTCTGATTTTCAGACAGTATCAGCATAGGTCACGATTTTTGTTGAGTGAAAAGTATTTTAATTTTTTATTAAAATGATCATGATCTAAGTCAGTAGGTTGAAGATGCCATAAAGAGGTTTGTCAATGGATACTTAATAAGGTCTTGCTTGTTATTTGTGAAGAACAAATTAACATTTTGTATGGACAACGATTATAAGAAAGAACTTCTTAGTTGCTAGAAGTAGTAGAAATTGGAATTAAAGTTGAGAATGCAAAGAAAGGAGCAGAGATTATAGAAGGCACCTCAGCAGGAGTGCTCCCTGTCCAGCCCATGCTATCCTGCTATATGCTCCATGAGAGGCATGAGATACACAGGTGGTCTAAAAAAGGATGCTTTATTTCCTCATTAACTCTCACCTCTATTGTAGGAAACTTCCAAGAGAGAACATAACTGTGAAAAGGAATTGAGACTCCAATATTTTCTTAACAAGCTGTTACCTTCACTCCATACGCCCGGCCTTCAATCAAGAATCATTATACAATATCTATCAACTTTCTTTTCAGGTAGAAATCCCTTAAGGTTATTAATGTTTGTAATTTTTATGTATCTGTTGGGATGATAATTTTAAATTTTAACTACAATTAACAAGGTCTATTTATATAACAATGTTTTGTTGTGTTTGCTTATAGCAGAAATGCATAAAAACCACACAACTATTAGAAAGTTTTTGTTGTGCTTAAAATAGAACTGTGATTTACTGAGAATGTAGTGAGTTCATACAAATGAGTCTGGTACAGATTCTAATTTGGGGATATTTTGTGAGATTCAATGTTTTGTAGAATTTTTTGAACAGCCACATTATGAAAGTTACAGTCATAATCATAATACAAATCAAGAATAATCATCCTTCATTACGGAAATGTCAAATACAAGCTGAGTGATTTGAGTTAGCTGATTTGTGCTAACTGCTTTTTGTTTCTTCTCCAGTTACCCTTCAACAAAACCTTTTGTAAATACATGTGAAAGCCTGCTCAGGAATTTTCTATTCTCAGTGAGGGGCACAATTAGAACTGTCATATTTTACAACTCTTCTAGCTGCTTAAATATTTCCTTTGATTGTTGGGGGTATAATAGGCTCTGTGGATTTCTCATTTAATTAAAGACAAATGTAACTGAAAGTCTTTACTCATTGTCAAATATATTTAGGAAACCAAAAGTAATAGAGTGAGATTCAGCTATGTTTGTACTTATTTTATTACATTCTTAATACTGATTTTAGAAAGGAATATATATATATATATATATATATATATATATATATTCCTTTTCTCACACACATATTTGAAAAAATATTTCTCATATATATATATATATATATATATATATGAAAAATCTCTAACTTGAGTTTAAACAATAAGCATATGATAGATCATCACAAAACCTTCATATGCTCCATACCTGAAGGACTTCTTATACACGGTAGATAAACTGAATATGTTAAATAAAGCAAACCTAATGAAACTCTTTGAACAAATAATAATTTAAATGAACTTTTAAAGATTCTATTGGAATCAAAAGAAAATGTGATACATGCTAATACTTGACCATTTAATTGCTGGGTTCAGTATTTGAAGTATACTAGGAATCTTCACATATTCCCAAAGAAGTGCATTCTCTTTGTGCAGTTCACACATAGTCATTTGTGTGGTGTGACTGTCCCTGTGTGGTACGGGCAGCACAGAGCTTTCCATTATCTGTCCCTGGACACAGACACATCAGAATTTCATTTCCCCAAACCTACTTTGAAGGTTGAAAAACCTACTTTTTCTTTTACAGTTTGAAAGCTCAGTGTTGTCACCTTTGAGATATAGTAGAGTATTTTTAATCCAACTTTTGATTGAATTTTTGTTTTTTCCTTTTGTTAAATTAATTAATATTCCTAGAATGAAGGCTATTGGTCTTCTGGTTCACAGCTCATCAATTTTGTTTGGTATCTTACTTTTCCTGAAAACTGACATCTCAGAATTACAAAAATAAAAAATATGTAGATCTATGAGACTATTTCGTTTTGCTTAGAAAGAAAGTTATTAATTATTTTATTTATTTACATCCCAAATGTTGCCCCTCTGCTGGTCATCCCTCCCAGAGTTCTTTTCCCATCCCTCCTCCCCTTCACATCTCAGAGGGTGCTCCCCTTACCCCACCTTGAGTCATTCCTCTTTCCTGGGGCATCAAGTCTCTACAGGATTAGGTGCATTCTCTCCTACTGAGGCTAGACAAGGCAGTCCTCTACATTATGTGTGCCCTGATCCTCCAACCAACCTGTGTATGCTCTTTCATTAGTGGCATTTCTGGGCGCTTCCGGGGGTCCAGGTTAGTTGACACTGTCCTCTGAGAGGCTCTACCAGCAGCTCACTAAGACAGATGGAGATACTTACAGCCAAGTATTGGACTGAGGTCGGGGATCCCTATGGAAGAGTTAGGGGAGGCATTGAAGGAACTGAAGAGGATGGCAACCCCATAGGTTCTTTAGAATTTTTTATTTATATATATATTATATACAATATATCTTTGCACATCCATCTTTATGACTTAAAGGAAATAACTTGCTAAGTTCATGTAGTTGTTTCCATAATGCAAATGTATGTGGGGTCATCACATGGGGCAAGGGTAACCTAACAATGGTCATTTTGTTCCTCAAAGAAAAGTGATTCTCCCTCCTTCAGCAGCCATCGACCAAGCAGCTCTGTAGGTAGGGGCATGGGATTGGAAACCCTTCTCCATCTGTCCTTGATCTTACGAATGCCCCATTGCATTAGCTACAGATGTCATGAGCTTATACCATGTCCAGAAGCTGGCTGTTCACAGCCTGCCTCGACATTCTCCTGCTCTCACATTATTTCCCTCCCCTGTTCTGTGATGTTCCTTCCTTCATCGGGAGGGAGTTGATGTCGAAATCCCATCTAATGGCTAAGATTTTACAGTCACTTGTTCTCATGTCTTCACAAGTTACAAGTCTCTCGAACGGGTCTATGGGTGTAAATATAAATATTTCAGAGGGATTTTCACAACACCACCCCATCAATAGGTTCTCCTCTTGGCCACATGACTTCCGTACACATGGGTTTTGATCATGTTTACAATACCAGGTATAAATGAATTCCTTCTTGTAGAATATACCTCAAATGTTGTCAAGGGAGCAGTTGGTTACATTCACAAATTGCCTTGCCACTATTGTACCAAAATGGGCATAACTTTCCTGGCAGGTGAGTATTGTAGTAAGTATGGTCCAGTGCTGGTTAAGACCACTGATGGCTTTTTTTCCCCTCTTCAGTATCCTACATTAAACTTTCCAGGCCTATGAGATATCTATATCAGGGAGATCATTTTTCTAAGTTTAAGAATTATTTCTCTATGCTCTACTAAAATGTGTGTTAGTAAGGGTCTTGCTATGTTATGATTATGGCAACTACAAGCAACAGCTCATGCTAGCATTGTTGAGAAACCTCTGGATCTCCATAATCAATAACTCTTTGGAAGGTAGCCTGTGCCTGGAAGTAAAGCTTCATTTAATAACCCATGTCTTCTTGGAGTAGTACTGTCTTGCTGTGCAGAGTGTTTCTGCTCAAAAACATCTTTGCACGTTGAAATTATTCTTCCAAAAGCATATGAGCTAGCCGGATATTTCTGATCACTTTATACATTTTTAGGGTTTCTTACCATACCACCATTCATTTCCTCTATCACTGGCCCCACCCTAACTTAAGTCTTTAGCTCTCAACACTTCTCTACTACTGTTCTTTCATGTAGCATGTGTTTTACTATCCTTTGTATTGCATGCACTTAGCTTACAAGATCACAGTTTCCTACCTAGGTTCTTCACGCACACTTCATTTTGGTTAACCCTTTCCTAACACTCATGTTCCTCCATTCCCATCATTCCAGTGTCTGCTTGAAGCTTTCTACACCCAGTATTCTTCCTTGCTATTCTCAAGTCACATATAATCAACCTTCTCTCCTAAAAATAAATGACTCCCCTACCCACTGACCCATTGCTAGTTTCTCAAATTTCGCATTTACTGCAGACTAAACACACATAACATCAATTTTGGGTTAGAGACTTGTTAAAGTGTATATTCATTAAAAATGGATAAAAATAAGAACTTGAATGGATGTGCTTTGCATGGGTGGTACTAAAGCTGCTCTGACAGGGTAAATGTGACTAAATGTAAATCCCAGTGTCATGGTGCCCTACCTCCCTATGACTTGTTAGTCAGGTTCTGTGATACTACATCTGGGGCAGATATAAGCAAATTTATATTCAACTCATACAGGGAACGAGCAATAGACCAAAACACAGATGGCACATAAGTCCAATTTATGAACCCTTAAGTTTGACTTAGACTACTGACAGGATTTTGGGTGTGGTTTATTTACTGAAGCCGAAATTACATAAAGATCACTACATCACCAAAGCCTACTGGAGTACAGGTGCCATCTAGCAAAAATTAGAAACCAGGAGTACACAGGTGGCTTTAAGTTTGGAGAGTACCTTTTCCAGGTGGTTTAATTGGACAGGTTCTCTTTAAGGCAGCTTAGATGATCTGACACGTCTTGATAGCTTTATATCTTAAAGGGAGTAAGTGAGAGTCATGGAAGGGGCTGGAGGGAGAGAAAGGAAAAATGGAAATGATATAATCATATTTTAATCAAAATAAAAATTATTAAGAAAACAAATGAAAGAGGGCTAGGGGACTACAGTTATAGGACAGTCTTCCAGGTTGAATGCATTGCAGTGCATTCTGCAATGCCACTGTACTCATAAACCTAGAGTGTCTGGAGTTACTTACACAAGAGTGTGCTATTAACATTCTGCCTTAGATGTGGGAAGGGCTTCTAAGGCCCATACTTTTCTGAAGAGATAGCTATAGCTAGTTAATCATTTATGGGGAGGGAAGGACAGTGTTTTCAGTGGTGCATCCTTTGTATGTTACTTATATTCCTGTAAATGACCCTCCATTCCTGCTCATTGGAACAACAACAAAATAAATAACTAAAAGTAGTCATCAAAGTAGGTGGTACGCAGTTTGGGATGTGGAAGGGCATGAATGTGAGAAAAAAAGAAAACAAGAGATGGTATTTGAGTGGGTATGATTAAAACACAATTTATTGTGTATGGATACTATATACTAAAAACAAAATAGGGGAACAGTGTTCCATGTCAGTGTGTCACGATGTCAAGAGAGCTCTGAAACAACAGAGTACAATACCATTAATCTTAGACTAACTAATTGGGCTCGCCAAGGTGAATAGCTTATATCAAATTAAGCAAAACATTCTCCTCATTACCTGAGAACTCTACTTGGCTGTGCACTACCAATCCTATTTTGCTTTCAGTGTTAGTATTCATTACACAGTTTCCTGTTTTGTCCGTCTTGTCTACTAACAGCCCACATCTCAGTCTCTAAGAACTGCCCACAGTTGAAAAAAGTTATTTTTTCCCACGTATATGTCAGTGTTCTCGGAGCATGTTTCACACAATAAACTGATACAGAATAGAAAGACATGGCTCTTTTGCCCTATCTGAAAGAAGCTGAAGCTCTGCACCAGAATCCACCACAGTACCCAGATAAAATCTTCCTTGAAATTTCATCAAATTTCAGCCTCTTCATCTGCCAATCCAGCTGTTCTCCTCTCTTCTCCTGAAGAAGATATTTGTCTAAAAACTCCAGTGACTCAATATACCTACTCTCTGGGAATTGTATTGATGACTGTTGAGTCAAATCTGAAATGTTATCTGGAACATGAATTATTCAGTGTCTGGTTAGCAATGAAAATCTGTGGAAGATGGAGGCCTGACTGGTCACGGCATATGACAGTGAGATAAGCCTCTGGCTTTCACCAGTGCTGCCTGCAATGGAATCCTTATGGGATTGTGTGGTATGTCCACTATATCAGGAACCGGGTAGATTTGAAGGATAGCCTTTTCTAGGTGTCATTAATATACTGCAGACATATAATCAGAACCTATCATTGAAAAGCTCCACTATATGAAAGTATACTTAAGGACTAAAGCTTCTGTTTGAGTACAAAGAGATAGTCTTGCCTCCTATAACCAATGGCCAGGAAAAGATGAAGCTCCAGGCTAGGTATTACTCAGGAGAGGGTCAGAGATCAAGAGAGAAGAGCATCTCTCTTCCTTCTTGTGCATGGATGCAGTGCCTTGATCAGGACTCTCATTTTAAAGGAATGAAACTAGTAAATTTGAAATGAGAGTATCTAGAATGATGTTCTCAAAGTCACAAATCTCCATGTATCTGTGAACCATTTAGTCCTATAGTAATTGCCCACTATTCATCAGAAAAGGCTAGAAGTTTTCTTTTTCTTTAAGAATTTGCAGTCATCTTCATATATATATATATTCATTTTATATCCAAATATCAGCTACCCTTTTCTCCCAGTCTCTTCTCCCTCTCACAACTCCTTCCCCAATTCCCCCACCTCTTCTTCTCTGAGAAGGTAGGGAACCCAGGGTTTTCTGCCCCTCTCCTGGCACATCAGTCACTGTAGAATTAGAGGAATCTTCTCTCACTGAGGACAGAGAAGGCTACCAAGGTAGAGGAATGAAATACTCATGCAGGCAACAAATTCGGGGACAGCCCCCATTCAGTTGTTGGGGTTGTGACCTGCATGAAGACGAAGCTGCACATCTGCTACATATAAGAGTAGGATCGTGGGGGATGGATGTTGGGGGAGGTACAGTCCATGTTTGCTCTTTGGTTAGTGGTTCCATCTCTGAGAGCCCCCAAAGGACCAGGTTGTTGACATTGTTGGTCTTCTTCTGGAGTCATTAACATCTTTGGGTCACTCAATCCTTACTCAAACTCTTCCACAAGACTTTCCAGGCTCCGTCTAATATCTGGCTATGGGTCTCTGCATCTGTTTCAGTCAGATGTTAGGTGGAGCCTCCAGAGGACAATTATGCTAGGATCAGGTCTTCAACCATAACAGAGTATCATTTAATAATGTAAGGGACTGGTTCTTCCCCGGGGGATTTAATGACCATATGAACCTCTGTCAGGGATTAATCATCACTTTCTTCTCCCTTCCTAACCTCCTTAGAGAGTACTGAACCTACAACAAACAAACAAACAAAAACACTTATTTGTAAAATTTCTGCAAATCTCACTGTGTTCCAGCAGAAAATAGAATTGGATGTATATTTTGAGGTTACTTATCAAGGTGGATGAAATAAAAAAAAATCAATAATGAAGATTTGTACAGTAATATTAAATGTCTTGTATTGAAAGATACCGAAATCCCTGATAATGACTATGACAGAGTCTTGAGGTAATGGAAACCACATTGCTACTCATATCTACCAATGGTAGAAAGTTGACTATCATTGAAATGCTTGTCAATTGGAAACTCGGGTTTAAATTTAACTGTCATGGTAACAGTGTGGGAAAGTAGGAGCATTGCATGGCATTTAGCTCATGAGGATGCTGCCTTTTTCAATGGACTAATGACATTTTTTACAGTAGTTGGTTACTGCTGTGATAGGCAGTTTAGCATCCTTTCTATTCCCAGGTTTATATGTCTGATATCTACTAAATTCTAATATAACAAGTAGATCCTATTCAGAAGGTAAAAGTTTCATGTTTGAATTCTTATCTTCTAGAATAGTTAAGGATATATGTTTTTTATATATGTTTAGAACTAGTTGTTCTGTATTTTATATCACAGAAGCAAAATAAATCTACAGAATAACTGTAAAAACTTAGAAACAAAATATGAGGATGACTGGACACAGAGTGATGGCTCAGCTGTTAAACACACTTGCTGCACTTGCAAAAGAGCCAGAATTGGCTCTAAACACACACATGGTGGGTCAAAGGCAATAATAACTCCAATTCCAGAGGATCTGTAACCATCGTTTCACCACTTTGATATCATATGTCATATACGTGTACATACAGGGAAACATTGATACATATAAAATAGTTATTTTTTTAAATGTAGTTGATAATAAGGCTCTTGCTCAGTCAATAAACAAAGGAAGAAATGTTCTGTGTGATCTGCTTGGCTAACATATTAGAAACTCATGTCTCTCAAACAGTTTCTTTATTTAATATATGGAACCTAAATAATGAAGGAATAGATAACTATAAATGAGAAAATAATAGAAGCAGTATCTCCACTTCTTCCCTAAATGGATGTATAGCCTTATTTTTTTTAATTAATTAGTTTATATTTTACATCCCAAATGTTGTTCCTACTCCTAGTCCTGCTCTCAGAGTTCTTCAACCCATCCTACCTCCTCTTTGCCTCTGAAAGGATCCTCCCCTCCCCCAGGCCATCCCACTTCCCTGGACCATCAAGTCTCTACAGGATCAGATGCATCCTCTCCCACTGAAGCCAGACAAGGCAGTCCTCTGCTACATGTGTGCATGAGGGCCTTGGACCAGCCCATATATGCTCTTTAGTTGGTGGCTTAGACTCTGGAAGCTCCCAGGGGTCTGCATTAATTGACACATTTGACCTTCCTATGGGGCTGCCTTCCCTTTCAATCCTTCAATCCTTCCTGCAACTGTTCCATAGGGTTCCCTAACCTCAGTCCAATACCTGGCTGTGTGTATCTGCATCTGCCTCAGTCAGCTGTTGGTAGAGCCTCTCAGAGGACAGCCATGCTAGACTCCTATCTGCAAGCACAATATGGCATCAGTAATAGGGTCAGGGTTTGGTACCCATCCATGGGATGGTTTGCAAGGTGTGCTGGTCACCGCTTAGCCTTTCCTTCAGTCTCTGTTCTTTTAAAATTATGTTTTTAGAGGCAATTTATAAAATTCATATTTTGAAATTTTAATCATCATCACTATTACAGATCATGTTTTTAAAGGTAGGTGCACATTGGAGTAATAAATGGAAACTTAGTCCATTTTTACCTGGTCACCATGGTCTCAAGGATAATTTTGTGGTCATTTCTTTTTTACTATATTCCATAATAGAATTAAACACCTCACCTCTCATATTTTATTGAAAGTTACAAGATTGGCAAATGTCAGGAGAATTTTAGGACAAAAAACCATTCTTTTTACTAATATAAATAAAATTGAGGAATATTGTGTTCTGTCTAAACTAAGTAACTCTTGACATTTTATATATTTCCTTCTCATTCATAAAGTAGATAAGGAAAGGAGAAAAATATTGATACATTCCCAGATACCAGAATAGCTGGCCAATGTAAACTAGAAATCCCTATGATGATACAGAAGAAGATACTGTGTAGTTTTTGTCATGTTTCAGATTTTTAAACTTGTATTGTAAAAAATAGTGATATGAAAGTCAGAATTACTGGTCATAATATGTAGCCAAAGTTTAAGAAACCAGAGAAAATGCCAATATAGAATTATATGATCAAGAGCTGTGTTTGTTAGAACTTTAAAGTTATACTAGGTTGATCCTGATTTAACTTGGGAGAAAATGGAAGCCTTACAATAAAGATCAGGCCTAAGCAAGGAGAGAAAACACATAAGAGATGTGTGAGTGAGTAGCTTTGATAAACATTTTTCACTAGTGCCTCCTGTTAATTCCACATCTAAGGTCACATCAGGGTTTCCTTACGAATAGCAAGTAGGGGAAGGAAAACATAGGATCAATGCTGTTTGTCACATGAATACTATGTTCTAAATGAAAACTATCCATTTCATGACTAAAGTTGCAGCGAAATAAATGTTCTAATTGACCAACTTTCAGTTAATACGTTATGCCTTCTTGTTGTGCAGAAATAAATACAACCTTAAGTAAAATTGTCTTTGACTTACAGGACAAGAAACATGGCTTGCCAGTTTAGTAAGGAGTTAGCAGTCAAAACTGCTGGATGGTCACAGACACAGATATCTGCAGAAAAATAGAAATGTCTGACTAACAAAATGAACAGAGTTTCCTAATCTTTATACATGATTTAATATCTGAATATGGCATCAGTCATGAGATATACTCACTAACAAAATCAAGTACCTAGGGTGACAAGTAGATTTTACACCGTGTTTTACTCCCATTCTATTGATGGCATGTACACATTGGACTAGCATGGTGTTCTGGATTCTAAGGCTCTACTGTGTACCTGTTAGCAGCATGGGTTACAATCCTCACCCAGATGATTCCATGTAATCTAGACTTTAACCTAGAAGCAGTGTAAGCTTTGTTCACATCATTCTGTTGCTCCTCTTTCAAGTGGTAGAACAGGCTTTTCATTATGACTAGACTAAACACACACAGTAGATTACATTTGTCTTCCTGCCCACATGGCCTCATATATATCTATTATCTGAGATTATTGAGAAGATCATAAACCCAAATGGGAGTCCACATAAAATCAAATACAAGATCATTCATGTAATTTACAAAAAGAAAGGAAAGTCAGTACAACACCAAATTATTTATTCATTGTATATATGCTATACAACTTATAAGCTGACAGTAGGAGAGAAAGCAGAAATGACATTTCAGCATTGAGGTATAGGTGCATTTTACTTCCAGGAATGCATTTTTGGAGATTTATATATAAATAAATTGCCGTAATTATGATGTCATGAACCACTTGTAGAGAGTTAGGTCCTTCTACCTTAATAAATAAGAACAGAGAATATGTCGACCTGGAGTTTAACCATATTCATATTTATATTAACTAAGTGGCAAATATCCAACTACTTTTGGCTTCTTTAAAAATAAGTAGTAGACAAGAGAAGAAAATCCCTTCTTTTCTGGTAAAACTGAGGCAAAGCTGTTGTTTCTGTTATGGGCACAAAGATAATCCTTAGCACTAATATGAGTCATAGGTCCTAAGTTCAGTTTTGATGTTCAGAGGACATACTTAGATACAAAGCTCACAGAAAGGCAAGGTGAATGGTGACACTAGGCTTTAGGAATAAGAATCTAACTGCCTTAGTAGATAAGTCTGGTACTGTAGAAAGAAAGCAACTGTCTTAGTCAGGGTTTCTATTTCTGCACAAACATCATGACCAAGAAGCAAGTTGGGGAGGAAAGGGTTTATTCAGCTTACACTTCCACATTGCTGTTCATCACTAACAAAAGTCAAGACTGGAACTCAAGCAGGTCAGGAAACAGGAACTGATGCAGAGGCCATGGAGGGATGTTCCTTACTGCTTGCTTGTTTCTCCTAGCTTGTTCAGCTGGCTTTCTTATAGAGCCCAAGACTACCAGCCCACATATGGTACCACCTGCAAGGGGCCCTCCCCCCTTAATCACTAGTTGAGAAAATGTCTAACAGCTGGATCTCATGGAGGCATTTTCTCAACTGAAACTCCTTTCTCTGTGATAACTCCAGCTAGTGTCAAGTTGACACACAACCAGCCTGTACAGCAACTATTCTAACTGATGACAAAGGAGAAATGATTAGGACCTATTGTGTATCAAAGGATATAGTTGTCCCACTAACTTTTCTCATATAAATGATGCTAGAGAAGGAGACCAACCAGAATCTTGAGAAGCTGTTTCTAGGTTGGAGGCATTCAATGTTTGTGCCAGTGTTTGATTTGGGGTGTGCTCTCAAGACACTCCTTGGGATAGACAAGTATATTGTCTCAAAAAGTAAGTATATTTCTCCAGTGAATTAAGCCATTTCCCAGTAATTATCCTACGGCAAGAAAGCTGCCTTACTGAAGACACAACACTTATCCAATGACAGGCCCATTGAATGAACATACAAATGTTCATTTAATTTTATTCAAATGGGAGAATTCCATGAGGTTTTTGATTTTGTCTCCAAATCGATCACCATAGATTTCTCTTGAACTGTATTACCATTTGTTACTCCACTTTGCCAGGTCTGGTCCCCTCACTAGATCACTTCTCACTAGAGTTCCAAACTAGAAATCCTAGGAGTTCATTGCATATTTCTTGAGAGATGCGACATACAGGCACTTCTGGCAGAAATGTATACCATGCGTTAAAGCCTAAGCCTGAGGGGCTGGGAAAGAGCAGTTACAGTTTATAAGACAGGAGACACATGCAGCCATGCTGCTTCTTGGTGTATTGTTTATTGCTGGTAAGAGTGGCTTTTTTTCTGAAAATATCCTCATTTTGAAGCCAAGTTGGTGACATCTTACTAAAAAAACATGGCCTTTATATGAAAGAGAAAAAAAAAAAACCTTGGAGAATTATTATTCACTTGAATGTATCTCCTTTAGAAAGAATATCACCTGAATTTAAATATGATTTTCTAAAACATGCCATGGGGCTGTATTTGAATTTAACATGATGAGTTTATGAGTTCCTGTGGAGTGTGGGTGTGGCCTTGGGTACCTTAAGGTGCAGCACTACATGTGAGTAAGCAGAGATAAATTTTCTCACAGGCATTTTAAAAAGTTAAAGAACAAGGAAATCATATAAGAGAATTTGAATACAGAAAGCAGACAGGATTAGAGGAAAAAGGTTAGGGCTATGAGGACAGGAGGCCATTTTACCATGCTGCAATTTTAAATTACATAGTATACCATGTGTTTTTGAATATGAACAGATAATATACTCTATGGCCTTCGGTAAAAAATTCAATATTGCTTCAGTTAAGGTGAAAAAGGTCTTACAAGGCAGCATGGGGCTTTTAGACACATCAGATAAGGTAAGGCTTTTAAGTGACTATTATTATACCTAACAGCTACAGGACACTTAAAGGATGCCAGCTATGGGCAGAAAAATGTGACTCATGTGTTACCAAACTACTAGATTAAAGTTGATCCAGTGACTACAAGGCTGAGTTTACAAACTCAAAGGTGTGAAGTATACACAAGACCTGAAAAATCTCAAGCCAGACAAAAATTTCAGCATGGAGAAGGGAGATGGGCATGAAACCTATCTCCTAGCCAAGGAGATATTGGTAGTCTATAGCTACTGGGAAAGGAAGAGTCCATTTTTTCTAAGATTGTAGCCACTGGTAAGTTGACCAAGCTCCAACGAAAGGTCAGACATACAAGAATGCATTGGCAGCCCATATTGGACTTGATGGGTTTAATATCTAAAGGATGCATTGTGTGTATAGGGAAGAGTGGTTGGATCATGAATGAACTGGTGTGAATATGATAAAAAGGTGTAAAATTTCCAGTGAGATATATATATCTATATATATGTATATATATAGATATATATATATGATACATACACATATATACATGCATACATATGATCTATTTTGGATTTTAAAGATTTATTTGTTTCTGAAGACTGAAAGTAGGACTGGGTTGATGGTGGGTCAGATGTAAATAATGCTTTGAAGGAATAAAAATGATAAAGAGGTAAGAATGTACAGAACTAAGGCAAACCCCAAAGCATTTTGTCCTTTCTTATAAAAGTCAATATTTCACACCTTAGAACCAAGGTATATATTATTAATTCTTTTTTGGTTGTAGGAATATGTGATTCTTTTCCTCTCTGAATAATTAGTGTGTTTCATTAATCTTATTCCTGTAATATCATTCACAAATATAGACAATGACAATATGTTTCTATGATCTAATATTGTCATTCCTATTTTCATTAAGTCAGTTCTCTACTTTAAAATAATCAATGATATCTCTTATTCTTTTACATTATGTTCCTTAGCTTGGTAATGAATGCCATTTATAATCTCAATTTTGTAGGTTCATTTTCTACCTGCTGAAACATCTAAATGGATGTGTTTGCTTTTTTTTTTTTTCACATTTGCTGACTTTCCAGAGTCCTAAATTAATCCTGTTTCTTAGCTTTTCTTCCTGTCACTGATTGCCAGTTCTTCCCACACTTCCTGCCAGCCACCATTGTAAACATTCCACTCCACTGGAAAGTAGATCAGGACACTGGTTGCCTCTCACCTTATCACCAAGAGAGACTGGCTAAGCACTCACAGCCTCTTTAACTTCCTATTGCCTCGGATACAAAACAGATGGTCACTTGTACTAGACAGGGACAATATTAGCTCGTTGGTATAATGGTGTGGCTATCGGCATGAGTTCATGGTTCACACATACATCTACCATAATTTCAACATTGGGGTTTCCAGGTAATCATACAGTGTGATCACATCACAAATAACTGCATGACCAAATCTGACATTTTGGATTTTGGAATGAAGTATGAAGGAGTATTTAAAAATTGTTTCAGACAAATACTGTTGCATGACATACATAATTTTGCACTCTTTAATTTGGGTTGTGGAAAATATTCTATAGTTTCTTAATGAAAAGAAAGAATAGGTTGTTTCAAAATGTATGTTTTCTTAGGACTTAAAAAAACCATCGTTTTCTATTTAGTAACAAATATTGAGAACTTCTTTCTAGAATAGAGTTGAACGGGATGATGATTAGCTTTTTGTTGCACCATGCTATCCTATTCTTTATATCTCATGGCTCTGCATTGATTGTCTCAACATTGTCCCTGTTGTTACATTGACATTTTTCCAGGAAATTTTCTCTTATGTAAGCTACTTCAGTATATTCAGATCAAAAAGAATGTAAAACTGCATTACTAAATTTTTAATGAAATAGTCTTCTGTAGATAGGAAATGCAGGTGTTTCATGCACATTGAAATATAATCCATTCTTCCCTCTACATGATGCTCTGCATCCCCTTGACTTGCAAGCCAAAGTAAACCCTTCCTCAATTAAAAAATATAATTGTGAATTCCTGTGTGCTATTTGTGGAAAGTCTCAGGAAAAAGATCTGGTGATATATAAGGGTGGAAGAACATGACACTTATTAAAAAACAAACTACCAATTACGATTAAACCCTTTAAATAAAAACTAAAAAAATAAAATAAAATGCTACAAATTATAAACATATCCACAACCATCTGTGTGCTCAGTGGTATTTGTCTCATCAGATGTATGACATTTATTTACATGACTGGCACCATGGCATAATCACAGAATTTGGGGGCAGGCTGAGCATCCAGGACTTTGAAGTGCTTCCTCATCCATCACCCACACTACAGAAAGCTGGCCCTTGCTTTTTCAGACACCATATGTAATATAGCTGACACAGGTGTTCAAATGACCAGACTTAACCCAAGCCCCTTCATTGTATTCTCGGTCCAGGCTTAGCTTCCCAAATTGTTCAGCATTTTGAACTAGCAAGATGTTTCATGTATGGAAGCAATATGAAAACCTGAGAGTAGCTTATCTTTGCCCTAAAGTGTATCTGGGAAACAGAGTAGGAGGTGAGCACATCTTCAAGTAGATTAGGGCCTGGAGGGGGCACCAGGCTTCTGTGTTCTTTATGACTATCCTTCACTTGTTTTAGCCTGATTTCTTTGCCTTCACATATTTTCTTTCCAGTGCCTTCATACCTGTTCTCTTCAATTGCCCCAACATGCATCACAGTCCCCAAAAGTTATTTCTACAACAATGAAAGAGAATTTGGCTGACTTGCTCAAGTCAGGTTTACTCTGTGGGCTTGATAAATATTACAAGCTTAATTAATAGGCCCTGCAATGTCCCTAGGTCTCATCTTTCATTGGAAGGTTTAAGTCTTCTCAGAAAGGATGAATCTGATGAAATACATTCACATGTTGCATGATACAACATACACTCATTATTTGGAAATACGTCAGAATCCATCTAATAGCTAAAAGCTCCTTCAGTGTCTATTGCATAGAATGTTAAACAGAGTTAGCCACCTTGGCTCCTTCAGCTGTTATTTTAGTCTATAAATCACAAATATGGAAAGTGAACATACATGTCTACAAGATACATTCTCTTTCAGTTTCAATTTAGAGAGATATACAGAAATAAGAACCCAAGTCAAGAAAGCTCACAATTAAAACTATTAAACATTCATTATAATTTACCATTATGATGTTAGTGAATCAATTCTATTAACACTTCTGTGTACCTACTGAGTGGAATTAAAGGTCACTCAATGGGGTATGAAGGCAGAATAATACAGAGCCTGCTGACAAGGAGATTGGGCACTGCTGGGGAAATAATTTATACAAAGAACAGCTATAAGATTTAAATATGTGTGATTAAGTTTGTGCTGGGTGGTTACTCTAAGTGATGGTACTTGGAAAATTACAAATCTCTGTAGGTTGATGTCATTGATGAAAAGAATCACAAGTTACATGGACCTTCATATGGAATTACTTTAGAATTACTAATTAAATTAAATTAAATTACTTTAGAATTACTTCATATGGAATTACTAGAATATTTGTTCAGAATTCATTATGAACATTAATTTCATTCGTGTTATTTATGATGCTATGTGAAATGTTAGATGGTTTTCCCTACTAGGATTTTTGTAAATACATCAATCATGAATAAATATGAACTCTTGATACCAAGTTTAGAAAATGAGGTAACCATTGAAAATCTAAGATATTGGGCATGGGTTTATGTATCAAAAAAAGCTATATTAATGGTTGCAGATATTTAAATACTGTTAGGAGTATATGCTGAAAGGTCATCATCAAGCATACTGCTGTGCAGCATGAGTTTTAGAGCTAATGCAATTGGACCATGCAGTTTACTATCAAGCATATCAAGTTAATGTACAATTAATTTGCATAAAACATTGAAAATGTGCTAGAATATTTTAAGTCATTACTTGGGTTTATAAATCTTAGATTAGGGTGTGTTTAAAGGGCTTCTGTAGAGAATGGATCTACCCAGATTGCAGTGCATAATTATTTAGAATGGAGATACTTCCTTTATCTTCTCTATATTGCCAGTAGAGAGCAAGGGCAGGCAAAATGATGGACAAACCATGTACAAGTCTTTCAGCTAGACATGTGCTCCACACAAAAGGCACAGCTATCTTTAATGGATTCTTAGTTTTCCTTGTTTGATCCCCTAAATAGAAAACATAGTGGAATTTCATGTTGAACATCTCACAGGTAGGTTTACTACTGGATTTTGTACTGCTTCTTCGGAAATATGCATATAAACAAACTATATACACACACATATACACGTACACACACATACACCATTCAGAAATATATGCACAGATTACTGAAACTTGCTCACCTCTACATGCATACCCATTTGCACACATGTTCTAGTATCATACTGAAATGAGTCTCATAAAAGAACTCCTGCGATCATGGGAGTCACAGCAATTTATTAAGAAAAGCATAAACTCCAAACCACAACCACAAACACTAGGCATTATATTATTATCAGGGAAATGGATTAAGATGATTATATTAAGTAAATTAAACTTAGTTCGAAAGCATAAGTAGTATCAGTTTTATTTCATTATAAAATTTAATATTTAAGAAGCATTTGAAAGTAAATAAGGTATAAGGAAGATAGAGGAGAAGAAAAAATGAATGAGAGGGGTTAATAAATGGGATGAAAATCGTCATAATTTATTACATTGTTTTTAATTGTATATGAATGTTTTAGAATATGCATGAAAGCATAGTTGTCTGTGGAATCCAGAAGAGGGCAGGGTATCTGCTGGAGCAGGAGATACTGCTTATGAACTGTCCAACATGGGTGTTGGGAACCGAACTTGAGTCCTTTGGATAAGCAGTAGGTGTTCTTCACTGCTAAGAATTTTTTAAAAATCAGGTTTCTTTAAATTGCAACATTTCATATTTTATGCCTGTTTTTAAACTTATCAAATAACAGAAGCTTCTTTCATTTCTTTTACTCCACAGCTAGAATTACAAATACCATCCCCCTTCTATTTAAACTTACCTGTAAACTTTTCTACAATGCATTATCTGGTCTCAGTGCTTACATATTCTTAAAAGCATCATTTAAAACTCCTTCAGCAGTTCCTCTATAATTGAAGCAGTTACTGTTTCTGACACCAATATAGGTATCTTGAAGTAGCAATGATACACTGAATATATAAGAGCTCCTTGCTACACACAATAGACCTAGTGGGGTATAATCTTTTTATTTCTATTCATTTGCTTTTATTCACTATTTGTCAGCATCAATCCAACCACTTCTCTACACTGTAAAAATGTAAGTTCACATTTTCAACTAAGTCAATCAGCTTTAGTACAAAGGAGATACAATTTAACTATGAAGAATCATAAAGATATCTACAGAATATGTTTTGAATACTAATAGAATACCTTAATGGATTTGGGGGTTGTTGGAAGCTATTTTGAAAAATAATTAGAAAAGTTTGGTTATTATTACTAAATCATATTCATGAAGTGCCTAAAATATCTATAAATTATGTGTGGTCTATATACAATATGACCCAGAAGTTTAAGCAATATGTTATGCAGTAAGTTGTTAATATCAAAATCAGGCTTGTATTTTATGGTTCAAATAAAGAACAATCAGGATTGCATAATCAGGTATGAGAACCACATACCTGGGGAAATCATGGACCTTTGGGAGAATCTGCTAATACTTTGCAAATAGTAGCCCTGTCAGATATTTGTGTTTATGCCCATAGACCTGGCTGATCAAGACTGAGTTGGTAAGGAGAAGGAAGAAGAAATGTATTTGAAAGGTAAATATGTGTATAACTCTTCTAGGTTGCTTTTCTTCTACTGTGATAAAGATAATAACAAAAGCCATCTTGAGAAGGAAAGGATTCATTTGACTTATGAATCCTAGGTCACAGGTCATTGTGGGAAGCCAAACCAGCAACTCAAGACAGGAACCTTGGGGGTAGAAACTGGCACACAGACCATGGAAGAATGCTGTTACTAGCTTGTCTGGGCTTCTTACTTATGCTTCCTAGGAGCACTTGCTTGTAGTTTTCAACTTCCCTATGGGCTGAGCCATCCCAAATCCATTGCTAATCAGGAAATTTCCCAGGAACTTGTGTACAGATCAATATAATGGAGGCAGTTCCCCAGCTGATATCCTTTCCTCCCAGTATCTAGGAGACAAAACTGAGTCAGTGCAGGAGCACATAAGGGGAGTCACGTGTAGCAAATGGGGGAACATGAACATTTCATATATATATATATATATATATATATATATATATATATATATATATATGTTTTAAGGAAAAAGAAAAATATGTTTTGAGATTTATAAAGAACATCCTAATTACCATAAGAGAACATATAACTAGACCATTGCCATGATAGAGTACTGAGAAATTCTGTCAAAACACTGAACTTTAAACATTCCTGCACAGAATTCACCTTTGGACATAGTTTTTTATTTGGAATAAAAGGAGAAGCAATAGTGTTTCAGGAAAGAGAGGGCTATGAGATTTAATTAAAACATCACTTTAAAGAACAATATTGTAATAGTTAGGTTTTGACTGCTTGGCTTTTTAAATTAGGGTTCCATATTATCATCCATTATTTCAGAGAGTAATAATTGAGTAACCCTTGGGTGTATAACCTGACAACATCTTGTTTGACTAGATGGCTAGTACTCACTGTGTGTGTACTCATGAAGGATGTCTGCTCTGAGCAGAGGGGCTTTTGTGATTGTGTCACAGTCCTCATAGTTGCTTTTGTCAAAGAACACAATGTTTATTTAAACATCAACTTTGGCATTTGAGAGCAACTTTCTAGAAATCATTACAAAGTAGGAATGTCACTTCAAGAACAACAGTCATTGGTTTTATGTTAAATTTCAAATTAAATTGGAAAGTTTGAAATTGTATTTTCATAGATGGTTCAGAGATTCATGTGTCCTGACAACATTTTTGAAAGGAACATTAATGATATTAACATGTTTGATGTGTTGAGACCCAAAATTAAAATGTATCAATAGTTCCATGATTGCATGATATAGAAAACAAATTATTAAAAACATCAGTGATTAGTGACTAATATAAAATCTTCCATGTGTAAATTCTGAGTTCAAGAGAATAGGTTTATTGTAACAGAATACAATTGTACATTATTTATTTAGTTCTGTTGTTTTTCTACTGAGTAAAATAAAATAAACCATCTGTTCAAAATTTAACATGATAACATTTTTCTCATCCTTTTATTAGAGATAGAAAAATAAGATGTGACATATTTTACAAAGGCTATGTTAGCATCACATCTCTTTGCAAATCATAAAATGTATTGATACATAATGATAATTTTCAAATGTAATAAATTTTTATTTATGTTGAGCTGTGTAATAAGGAATAGAGAACTTAAATTTTTGGATTAATGAATTCATTCAAAAGAATCTTTGGCACTAAACGACCTCTGCCTTTTTTTTTTCTTAATAAAATATCTTAAAAACACAGAAACAAATCATTCTTTATGCGTCACTGTGCTTCCTGGTAGTTGTTTCTAGGGATAACGATTGCCTTGTGCAAAGTTACAGACATGTAACTTTGCACAAATGAGCTCCTTAGAGAGCTGACACACTTGTAACTCTGCATTAAATCATGTTCTTACCTGACTCAATGGTAAACCAAACTGAATAAACTTTTTTTCCATCAGAATGTACTATTTAGATTCATGAAAAGACAATTTTTAAAGAAAAAGCACTTCAGTGATTTTTTTTAAATGTGAAATTCTGTTGCCTAAATTACTAAATCTTAAGGTGCATATAGCTGGTATCCTAATCTAATTTGTGCCTGTAACATAAAAATGCCTTATTAAAGTTTCATGTTCCTCTCTAAAATGAAAAATAACAAGTCTCAGAATGGATATATCTACCTAGCAGGATGAGTTGAGTCTAGTGTCTCTTTGTTGGTAGAAATTTACAGAAAGTAGGTTCAGTTTAGTAGAGGTATATCTGTTGATAGTATAGTGAGGAGACTGTTGTATGATAAAACTTTTTATGAGGAGTCACAAGAACTTCTATTCAGTCGAGATAGGAAGACCACAAAAGACTGAAATATGGATACCCCCGAAATCCAACTTGCTGAACCAATACATTTTATTGGGTTTACTTACAAGAGCAGAAAGGACTCAAAGACAGCTTCATCACCAAAACCCATCCCAGCATGGGTGATCACTCACAAAAGCTGCTACAATCCTGGAGCACTCTACACAGCCTTCTGGCAGCTCAAGAGGTTGGAGAATGTCCTCTCCAAGTGACTGACCAAAGCCTCTTTCAAGCACTTCCACTGGTTTCTGTTTCTCCCAGTCAGCTTGTCTGTTCTCAGTGTCTTCTTTATAGCTATACTTGTTTGTTATTTAGAAGAAGCAGCCTAGTGAATTTGCTCAGTTTCAGGGATTTCCTGGAGCTATTTTGGGTCATTTTCCTCTGGCTTAAAAAGCTTCCTGGAATTTTAGAATGTTTCAACCTAGAAGTCAACTTACCCAACAAAATGGGAGATAGATATGTGGTAATGCTGCTATCTGTGAGTCTCTATGTAAAATTAGGTAGCATAAAGTCATCACTGAAGAATTTCATTGGGCATAAAAGGCACTCTAACAATTCTAATTTTTCCAGTTAGTGACTAGAGTTCTGTCTCATGTAAGAATCTTCAGCTCATTCATTGAAAATTACTGGTTTTTTTTTTATTTAAACTCTTTCCTAAATATGGATTTTGTTGTTGTTGTTGTTGTTTTGTGTGTGTGTGTGTGTCCTTTCCATTCCACTAGATCTGTTTATCAGTTATAAATATCTTTGGTTGGCATCCTTAGAGCTTTCAGTTACCTTCCCTTTTTGCTATGAACAGAGCCAATTTAATTCTTGTCTTTTAAAATTAACTATTTTTTTTGTTTTGTTTTGTTTTATTGACTGGTAGTTTTAAATAGTATTACAAATAATATATTGAATATAAATACAAGACTAAGTATTATTCCTTTTTTCTTTCTCCAAAATGATTCTGAGAATTTTATGTGTGTTTGTTATATTCACATTATGTCTGCCCTCCTTTCCCCTCCTCTACATCTTCTCATGCACCACCACTCTCTCTCAAATTCAGGAGTCCTTTTAAAATTATTGTTGTGAATTATCTCAGAAAATTTTTACGTTGTAACAATAAAGTATGATAATAGGTATGGTCTTGTGATGTATGGCCATCATTGTACCAGAGGATAGATTTTTTTCATACTTAAAATATTCAAAGACTTTTCTTAAATCACAAAATATATTACAAAGTAGTTTTGCTTCTTAACTGATAATACAATATTTATTATTCATTCAATTGATATAGCCAATGAAGGAACTTTATTCAGATATTTTTCAGAAACATTAAAAAATGGATAATGG
>JADRCH010000241.1:65484-136334 GCA_019843965.1 Rhynchomys soricoides | reverse complement strand
TATATATATATATATATATATATATATATATATATATATATATAAATTTTATTCATAAAGAAGCCAAACTCAGATGTTACAATAATAATTGGCAATAACAAATATATGATATGTTGGTTTAGTAAACTAGCAGTTATCCAGTCTCTTCCAATAATTGTCATTTCACTATAACTGAGTAGTTTGTTCAATTTTCTGTACCAAACATGTTGAGTGGATCTTAAGACCAAGCTGTTGGTTATAACCAAGGTATACCTGCCACTATTGCACCTAGAGGGTTATTGTGCCATGATATTCATTGATGTGGTTAATAGGTATCAAAGCTGGGTAGGACTGTTGATTATTTTCTTCCTTTGAAAGCTCACTTGGTACCATCTGATATTATGAAATCTAGTCTTCATGGAGGGGACATTCAGGCCATTTCCAGATCAGAGGTCTCTGGGCCCTGTTTCTAAACTACTTGCTATCTTCATGAATAGAGACTCATCTTCTACCTCTGGCAGGTAACAGCAATTATCTATATGTTTTAGGAGTCTTGTATTATTTTAATTTTTCTCTTTATTTTTTTCTACTTGAGTCATTGACTGTCCAAAAGCAGTTGTTGCTTTAATTTATGAACTTTCTAAACTGTTTCCCATTACTGATTTCTAGAGTCTTTTTGGAGAATCTAATACATAATCTATCTTGAGAATTGTATGATCTTAACAAAAAAAGTGTTTCCTACATATTTGGGAATCATTGCTCTGTGTATATATATTAGATTCTTTCATTTTAAAACATTAAACATTATGTTCCCTTAATACTTCAAAGAATGATGTTTCAATAAAGGATGATTCATTCATTGTGGAAGCAGTGATACTGACATCTCACCAAGCTGGTATATGATGGATGATGTCTTCATGTCCTTTAACATCTATGAATATTTGCTTTATGCCTAGGAACTCAGGGAGGGTACAGTTGTAAGAATTATAATGAATTTTTTTGATAGATTGATGAATGCATAATGTCTTTGCTTTACTCTTAGAATTGATTTCTTTAACCTAATTCCTTGTTTGTGTGATATACTTGTAGCTATCCATGTTTTCTCTGTCTTCTAGTTCAGGGAAGTATCTTTTTCTTTTCTTTACACTTCTTAAAGATGCAAGGTTTCTTTTTCTAAAGATGAACATGTATCTTTCATTATTATTCTTTTTCATCTCTTCAGCTTCACTTTATCTGTCTCTTTGTTGGAGAATTTAATACCGTCACATATTTGTAGATTGGATTTGTGTTTGCTATTTTCTTAATGACATGTTGGTTAATGATGGTTTTCAAACATGAAAACAGTACCTAAACATTATCTTTAATGCTGTAGTCATTTCACAGTATTTAAGTATACACTGATTTGTAAAATTCATATAATGCTGCTTGCCTTGGAGCACTCCCTATTTTGCATATGACTATTTTCCACCTGCTTTTTGTATTCCTTGTTTCTTTATTAATTTTGTTTCTTCCTTTCCTATTGAGCCAAAGAGAATGGTAAGAGAACATTATTTACTGTACCTAAGATGGATACAAGCTCAGCATCTATTGATAGATGCAATGATAAAAAGTTTTACAAATAATAAATTGCTGTTTGGAATCTGAAAAAGGTAACTTTACACTGTGATTTCTTTAAGTAAGAGTAAATCTATAAGATGCTGTACATAGTGAAATAAACCAAATACAGAAAAAATATGATCTTGCCTACATGTGGAATTTTTAAAATTTTTAAAAATTTGAATACACAAAATAGAAAAATCAGAATTGTCAGGTACCTAAATGTGACTCAGAGTTATCAATAACCTCCTAACAACAGGAAGCAGTACAATTATAAAATGTAGATATCTGTCAAATGTCATGATGAGTATGGGTAAGAGCAACATTTGAAATTTGCTAGGAGATTGCAGTCATAGACATGCCAATTAGTCTGTGGAAATCACTGCACAACGTATACAAGTATCACAGTTCAGAGTGTTACCTAATCACTGGACTATGAAACTTGTACACACAGCTCACATCATTCTATTAAACAATGCTGGCTCTCTTTTCTTGAGGAGACATTAAAACCTATTTTTTCATCAATAATAGACCCAAGAAAATATTCCACCCAAGTCTAATATAGTGAATCTATGAATGTATGGGGGTTACTGACAGGATTATAAATTAGGGGTTACTTAAAGAGTACAGGTCAGTAGTTACTAAGAAGTACAGTTCTGTCATGGTGAATGCCATGCCAGATTGGGTGATAACCTACAAATTCTGTAATCCTTGGGTCTCTCTATAATGTCTAGACAGCCTGTTTCTTTCTCCAGCAACTCTTCATTGCATTTATGACCTTGGGAAAGATTTCAAATCTGCATAATTCCTGTTTTTGTTTGAGTTTTCTAAATTTATTTAGCTTTCTGAGTCCTTCTAGCCTTATCCTTCTGTTTAGGGGAGAATATTTCAAATTGTAGGAGGTGGCTACAGAGCACATACCTGACTATACATGATGTCATTCATTATTTACTCAAGAGCACTTTATAAAAAGGCAAAATACTATTCAAATTCAATGTTTCAATATATTTTACTTATAAATTGTCTTTGAGAAATATTTGAATATGTATTTACTTTATCAAGGTCAGACTTTTAAAACTGAAGGTATCCTTTCCCAAGATCTTTCTTTCTCTCTCATCCAATATGTAGAGGTAATAATTTCATTTAATTTGATAAAAATGTTATTAAAAGTTACGTTTGAAAGGAATTGAAAATAAAAGCTAAATCCTAGAATATTTATTGATAATTCTTAGAATTAATTGTTATTTATTTTCTCTCAAACATTTTAAGAAAAAAACCATTAAGGAATTAAATTGTATTAATACAGGACATATCTACACAAGCTGAGAAATGTATGGTGTCAGTATAGCTTAGTGTCATTACTCCTGTGCATAGATCCACTGATTAAGATAGCATTATAGCATGTGCTGTGTGTGTAAGGGGAGTGAAGGTGGGTGGTGGGGGAGCACCTTCTCAGAAGCAAAGGGGAGGGGAAATGGAGTGAAGAAATCTGGGAGGAGGTACCTGGAATGGGTCAACATTTGGAAGGTAAATAAATAAAATAATTTAATTTAAAAAAACATGAAAAAAAGATAGCATTATAATGTTCTCTGTTATAATGGTGTGCTCTCATTTTCTCTTTTAATATAAAGTCATAAATATTTAATTTGCATTCAATACTTTACTTAAATGCAGGTGAAGTCCTATAATTGATTCCTAGTATTAGAATTGCTGTGCTCAAGTGTACTGTGCCAAATTTCTATGAGTTAACTGCAAGTCTCTTCTTTACCACCTCAACTTCCACAGGAAACCTTTTCTCTTTAGTTTAGATATTTTTTATCAGGAAAAATTAATTCTTGGGCTATTACAGTTGGATAGTTGTTCACAAGGGAGCTCAGCTCCACTTCTTTCAGTAGGCTGATCATGGTACCCACAGAAGGAAGTTAGTTGATAGGTGCTAGGAGAATGCGTGTAGAGAGATTCTAAGGTAGGTAAATATTCATATGAGGAGGAGGTTTCTAAGATGGAGTGGAATAGAGGAGGCAGGACAGAAACTTGCTAGTTCCTCAGTATAAACCAACACAACATTTAATAATGAAGGTCATTTAGGAACATTCTTACCCATTGTCCTAGAACAAGTGTAGTGTGCTTTTCATATGCTCACAGACTTAATAGAATATTTGCACTATTCCTAATTGTGTGGTTCTCCATAATTAATTATGCTCAACCTGAATCCATGTCGGACCATCATATTTTCATAGTGAAATTCTTAGCAAAAACACATTTAGCAAGCAAGAAAGTTAAAGAGATTATGACATTAGATCAGGGGTGAGAGTGCTACACATAAAAGAGGAGAAAGATCATCTACCCACTCACCTCAGAGTTATCTTCTGTTTTCAGTTTGTGTTTATTTTATTAGGGCCTAAACAGGAAAGAGAGATATTTTCAATTCACATTTGTTATTAACATATCCTTTCTATGGTGATTAAAATCAAATCAACATTTAGACACCTCTATCTGAGACAGGAGAAACCACAGAACTTTTGAGGAACAAATAATTAAATGCGAGAAAAGTTAATGCATATATAAATATATTCTACAAGAAGACTGAGCCAAAGGGAGATCTTTCCTTTACTTTAAGGAATTAACTGAGAATAATGATATACCACATATACAGAGCCAATAAAACAGCTTCTAGTGACATGTACCATGCACTGTCATTGACTAGAAAAATGATTCCTGGAGTCTGGACTAAGAAAGACAATGCATTATAGGGCATAAGACTATGAATGGTGCTAGGTTTCTATTGAAAAAGTAGGAAAAAAAATATAAGAAAGTGTTAAGAGAGCTTCCAGGACATAGCCAGTATCAGCCTCCCATTTCTGGAGCATCATTCCAGTTGCTGAGTTGAGCTCAGTGTTCAATATAAGGATCTGTTTTAAAGAACAGATTCGGCTCCATAGAAGCTAGTAACCCCAGAATTTCTGCATGCATCCATTCAACAATTACTTACAGAAGAGCTACTGATTACCCAGTGTTCTCCAGTTCTGGGAGTACTGGGGAAGCAGAAGTCCCATGGTTGTAGTAAAACACTAGTGATATGGAGTTTCAGGAGAGGTTGTGAACTTGGGCAAATATCAATATTTTTATTATAAGATAATGGACCATAAAGTTAGAAACATTATTTTGCACACAAATTATCCCTAAATGTCTTCAAATATGTGTTAATTTGGCGTGGATTAATGTCTTCATCACTACAGAGATTTATAAAGAGGGCATTTACATCAAAACAAGTCATAAAATATATGTATGCATTTATGTTGTCAAAGATACTGAAACCATTTTAGAAACACATATGACTTTGAAATAAAAATGCCCTTCAATCATCAGAAAGGTGTAAGATTTTAACCTTTACTTTGAGGTATTTGCAGCCATTTAACACAAATTTCTAATTTCATTTGAATCATGGTTGAAGAATGCTCTAAGTTTACCATTTTATGGAAGTCTCAGGGTTGTTGCTTCTCCCTATGTCTATAAAACATGTTTAAAATGATAATATAGAATTGAATAACATTTGCTTTACATTCAAGGTTACAATGATTCTCTCTTATAAAAAGATCAGCATCTAGGGAGTAAAGAGGTCATTTTGCTATCAGCAGATCAATGAAATTGGAAATATATCCCTTTACTACTTAAGGTGGCTTTTGCTATATGTTAAAGGAAATACCCCTGTATACCAAGGGATTCAAACCCAAGAGTTCTAAACCCAGGTGAGTGAGACCAGTGTTAATGAGAAAGTTAAAGTAGTGTGCTTCTCATCTCATTTCTGTTGTTCACTTGTGACACATTCTCTTATGAAGTTTGACTTTTCTACATCAAGTTTTCTCACCTTTCTCTGATGATGGTCCTGGTATTGTCCATGTCTGAAGTATCTTAGAGAGCATCTCTAAAATTTTAATTAATTCTAATTCTTTTGTCTATCTTTAAAGAATATAACAACTATAATTTTGGAGAGAATTGTTATGGATAATTGAAGATACATAAGGTAAGTAGTTTTGCAAATTTTCTTTAAATGAACATTTGCATTAACAACACAAAAGTTAATAAACATAGATTTTAGTTTCTTTCCATCTAGGAGAGCAGTTTAATTAAGTCTGTCTATTGTGGTAAATCATATTTGTATAGTTGAGAAGTTAAGCTCAACTTCAAAAGTCTCTCCTTCTACTGAACTATTTTGTGAGGGATGTTAGTTTGGACTCTACTATGTTTTGATGATCATAGAACAATTGCAACTTTTATTGTCTAGTATCAGATATTAGTTCTGAATTCTTTAGCCAAGGAATAAAATTTATTTAAATTTGTTCTAAAATTTGTCATCAAGTGACTAGAATTTAAGCAATAAAGCTATATTCAATTAAGAAAGTGCTTGGTCCATAAATTTAAAAGCAGTGTTCAAATGCCCAGGACCTACATAAAATCTGGGCAAGCATACCAGACATCTGTAATCTCAGAGTTTGGGAGGCAGAGACAGGATCCTAAGGCTACCTGACTAGCTTAAGTAGCCAAATTGTCAAATTCCATGTGTATTGAGAGTCCTTGACTCAATAAATAAAGCAGAGTGTAGCCAAGCAAGACACTGGATGCCAATATAGAATTTACTATAAATTTTTAAATGTATTTGCAATTTTACAAATAGAATTCTAAAATTTCTAGTTCTTAGTGAAAGGACTAGGAATAGATAATTATTCTTATTCATATGGAATATTGCTTTCTTGAATTAGAAAATGGATCAGTAGTGACCATCCTTTACACACTTTTGATGGAAATAAATCCTTACTGACAAGAAAACCTATTAATATCACTGTAAATGCTTTTCTCTTTGGGTCTTTCAATCTTACACTGCTCTGTTATTTGGGAAAAAAATAGTGAATGGATTAGAGAAAATGTTGGGCATTATGAAAGGAAAATGATGTCTGCTCTCCTGATATCATGTCTACTCCATATCACTAATCTCACCTCAGTACTTCTTCTTTAGGACAGAACTTGGAAAGTAGCCAATGAAGGATTTCTGAAATTGTCCTTTGATCATCAATGCTGAGACAATCTGATAAAAATAAAATAGTTTATAGCAAACACAAACTCATTTATAAGAACTTCAAACAAGTGCCATGTCTAGGTTGGTTAAGTTGGGCCTGAAGGATTCTTCCCAAATCCACCTAAACTAGAAATCATTTCCCACAATTTTGAGTGTCAGATCTTCCTGCATTTCACACCACATTAAGGGCAAATACACTAAATTCCTCCATATGTTCTTCTCATCTGCAGCACTCCAATTTTCATTCAATGTTACACAGGAATATTCCTCCAAGCCCTAGAGGGGTTGACTGATGTTATTTTGCTATTTATTTTTTCCTGTTTTTGCTTTCAATTTAAGAATATGCAATCTTTTTGCTGTTCATATACTCATTTTAATTTTTTGCACTAAAACTTCAGTTTTCTTTTGCTTGATGAATGTCTTAAGCTTAACACATTTCCTATGTTAAGATATTTTGGGAGTATTTTTGGCTTTACACACTATAATGATTCATTTCTAAAAATTTGAGACATTTACTTAACAAAAGTCCTTTACAGTAAAAGAAGCAAAAATTATAGTGTTTGAATAAACTTTATAGCCTAAGTATACGACATGAAAGCAAATAAACAATCAAACAAACAAAGATATGAGGGTCTTTTTTTAAAACTGACAAAGAACTGCAAGGCAAATTTAGGAAACTACTCAACCAAGTAGATTCGAACATACAAGACAGCTCCTATAAACTATATTCTACCCAACTATCTCCTGTGTTGGAGGCAAGGAATGAAGATGACATTGGAGACTATTTGATTTTGTGGCATTTTAAAAGAATTATGACACTATCATTCGCATCTGCACTGATTTATGATCATATTTACATTCATTTTCCTACTCATCTTAACTTCCTTTCTATTTCCAGATACTTTCCCCCCTCCTTCTTCCAAATGTTCCTTAGGAGTTGGAAGGAGTTCCATACACAGCCTATTTAAGTCCCAGTATTCAACAAACCCTTATTTTCAGTACTTTGACCAGTTACAGTCTCTATTTTATCAATTATCCCTGTAAAAAGAAATGTAAGACCAAGTGTAGCACTACCCCATTGGTATAATCATAAAAATGGAAGACTACTTGACTACATGTCTACTCAACAAGATGTCAGTTTTACATTCTCCATTTTGACTATAGGGTTCTGTTGTGAATAGCCCTGGACTGTTAGTAATCTGCCAATTCTGCCCTCCTGGGAGGGGCTTCAGACATGGAGTGAGTTACATCTGCGACTTCTTGTGAACCAATCCCCTAATGAATAAAAGACCCAATCACTGGGTGCTTAGGAGAAACTTCTAAGGAGAAGAGAAAGAGAGAGAGGTGCTTTTTGAAATGGGGACAGCATGTAGTAGGTAAGATGTAGCTACTAGAGTCTCCTGGTATCATGGTGGATCTGCAAGGATTGGCCACCAGAGGAATCAGACTTTGATAAGGTTTTAGTTGTTGTGCCCAGAGATTGAGTTATCATTGTTTCTGCACTAAGTTTGTGTTGCGCTTTCCTTCACTTGGTAGCTCGTCTGAGTTCAAGAAAGAAAGGTACAGCAGCAAAATGTGGGTTTGCCTGATGTGCACCATAGAGGCAATGGGGGTATTGAAACATGAGGCTGGTGTGGTAGTGACCTGCTAGTGGGAACCTAGTGAGCTGAGTGAAGAGATCGTGAAGCTCTGACTCAGAGCTCCATGAGATGAAAGCAGGTTGGTCATTGCCCACCAGTGCATGGCTGGCCAGCCCACCGGGGATGAGAGAACCAGGGCATAGCGTGGGAACATCAGCCATACCTTCCATATTTTTAAATATTTCTTGCAACATGGTTCTCAGCAATAGGATTTCATCAGGTTTGTAGTAGTAGGTATTGTGATGTTATTCTTGCCTGTCAACTTGACTACATATGGAATTAACTAAAATCCAAAAATGTAGGGTACACTTGTGAGGGATTTTTGCTTAATTTACATAAAATGATCCACTTCTATTCCAGATCATTGAGGTAGGAAGACACACCTTTAACTCAGAGGTTGAGTTTGGAAGACACATCTTTAATCCAGTTCATTGGAACTGGGAAAGTCCACTTTTTATCTAGGTTGTGCCTTCTGCTGGAAAACTAAATAAAGACATGAAAGAAGAAAGACTGTTCTTTGCCTGCTTGTTCTTGCCTTTCTAGCATGTCCATTCCTTCACTAACATTAAAGCCAACTTCTTCAGGATTCCAGTGTCTGCTGAAGATGAGCAAAGACATCCAACCTTGTGGGCTGAACAACTACTGGATTCTTAGACTTTCCATTCATAGCCATCCATTGTTGAATTAATTAGACCATGGCCAATAAATCTCTCTAAAATATCCCATATATATGTATATATATATATGCATATGATATATATGTATATATACATATATATATGTATATGTATGTGTATATATATATATATATATATATATATTACAAGTGCATTCCAGGCCCTCTCTGGCCTCTTGACTGAGCTTCCCATTGGAAAATGATAACAGCACTCTGTTTCACAATGTATATCAGCTTATATAAGAGTATTATGAAGACTGAGAACACAGCACTCACATCACCTCTATTCTGAGATCTCTGAATTTAGATTATTCATTTGCTGGAACTGAACAAGTATGATTTATACTGGTTACCTTTAAAAATATTATAAATTTTTGAAATTTAGAAAAAATTAAATGAATACAACTAGGCACATTATTGTTAGAATTGTTAATTCAGTAAAAGCTGTCTTAATACTAAAAAAGTGTACAAAAGAAAATACCTTTTCTGTAGAGAATTTGAAGAAAAGCCCAACAGTTTTGCAAGCAATTAACATAATTATATGCTCCTTTATACAATCATCTTGAGAGAAAACACAGCTCTTCATAAAATTGTTTCTTAGCATCTGTAATACCTCATGCAATTCTCTCTTTCTTTATGTTATCTTCTCAGTGTTGATATGCAAGGATTTTTGTAACTTTATAAGAAAATACTCTTATTCATTGTTTGCCAGAAATTCTAATTTGCACAAAGATTTCTTCTTGAGATGCAAGTCTGTGTTTGAGAAGAGACTTTCAGGCAATGAAGAAGAGCTGAGAAATTCCTTCCCCACAGAGTTTTGGATGTGAAAATGTTTCCATTTATTTTGTAAATGTATTATCACATATTTGCTACCACTAAAGAGTAAATCATGAAGCACACATGTCAGAATTATTTCAGATTGCTACATTTGAAATCATTCCTGAGAGTTCAGATTGCAAAGCAGATGTTAGTGAAATTTTCCTTAAGAAACATTGCATTTCATACATATGGACATTCATAGACTCATGTGTTTGTGTGTGTACACATATTCAATTATACTATTTGCCACATATATTTCTATAAATTATGTGTGTAATACATGATATTTAATTGTATTGTCTATATTGTTATAGAATATTTCAGTAGTGATTGCTATAACTTTATATCTTTATACTTAAGTGAGAATTAGTTCATCTAGAAATTTATATTTCATCCTTCTGGGATTCAACAAAATCCAGTCAGTTGCCTACCAGTGTCTCTCCAGCTAGTCTTTCAATATGGCTCATAGGCATAAATAAGGAATTCTTTTCCCCTCTCTTAGAGTCCCTCTTTTTGGATTGTTCCAAGGCCCAATGGGTTGATTTTTAGGGACCCTCCGTTTATCTCATATTATCTAGAGATTCATTTTCTCTCCATCCATTTGGGACTCACCTGAATCCTGATTTTGCCTGTCAAATACTCCTGCTGATTGATCACTAAGACTCCTTGGTCTTGATCACTAAGACCAAGTAACACTACATACAGCTACATAAAACTCACCCCTAGATACTTGACTAATGGTCATCATGTGCCTTAGTAAACTAAATAAAAAAATCTCAGGGGAAAATATCCCTGGGACAATTGATCATGTAAAAACCTAGTATCCAGACTGGAAGACAAGGCATTAAATAGATCATGCTGTGATGCTTTATATATTTTGAAAAATATGAACATTGGAGAGCTCTGGGATACCATAAAGTCACCTTCAGATCATGGGCACAGAAGAGCATGAAGGATACCCTACTAAAGGCAGAGAATGTATTCCCAATAAATCAAAGAAGTGTTCCAAACATAGAGAAAGATATACCTCTTCACACATAAGAAGCTACAGAATACTCACTATACAGACAGGGTTACAAAATAAACTTGTTATATTATTATTAAAACAATAAAACCAAAGAAAAAACAAAGAAGACTGAAATCTATGATAAATACCATGTCACTTAAAAAGGTTCCATTCAGAACAGCATAAGATTATTTGATGCATTTATAGCAACAATTGTCCAATGTCTGAAGATGACAGTTGACAAATCAGACTATTATTTTCAGCAAAACTAACTATTAAAACTTATGGGGAAATAAAACTTTAAGTGATAAAAGTGGATTAAATAATTTATCTCTGTGTCATTTCTGTAGAAGACACTAGAAGGAATGATTCAGTATGAAGAAAAGGATAAACCCATCTCAGGGTAAAAAGAAGTGAAAAAATAAATAACACTGAGAAAGTTCTAATACAGAGCTAAAACCACATCACAAAAAATCATCAAAATGACAAAACTGATATACATTTTTCATAAATAACTTCCCACATTAACAAATATCCATTACACAATGAGAACTAGTAGGCTGGACTGCTAAATAGGACCCATTGTCTTACGAGTCCAAGAAATTTATCTCAAGGTCAATGATAGATAAAAACACAAGGCTCAAATGATGGGGAAAAGTAGGAAAGCAAATGTAAACCAGGAAGCAAGCATACACATCCATTAGTATCTTATATTAGTATCTTATATTAGTAGTATATTAGATTCTAGTATCTTATTAAATGGCTTTCAACTGAAAATATGTGAGAAGAAAGAAAGCTGTTCTTACACACTGAAAACACAATCTACTGAGTAGATATTAATATTCTAACACTTTATGCAGCAAATACTACTAAGTGTAAAATACAGATTACCCTCACCAACAAAAAAGCATCTAATATGAGGGAAAACAACATTTGTGATATAAAATAATAAGGGGGGAATACTGAGAACTAAATGTCTGAGTAGGGATGGGGTTGAGAGGCTACAACAAATGAAGAATAGTAAAGGGTTCAACCAAAACAAAAGATCTATGAAACCTATCAGTTTGTACACTAAATTAAATTATTTAAGTAGTTTAAAGACACTATGCATCCCAGAAGACATAGAATTAAATAAAAATCTCAGTGCCAGTCATGGGTTACTTTCCTATGAGTGTTTGGTCATCGATACCTCAATGGTACCCTCAAACAATACAGTCTGTAGATATTATTCTTGGTTTTCCATAATAACTAGATGGTAACTATTCCTGAAGATATTGTGCATTTTGTTTGTAGGACAGAGACATTGATCTTGAACTGAAGAGCAAAGTTCCTTTTAGCTAGCTATTGTAGTGCTACAAGATGCTATGTCGGCTGCTGGAGATAACAGACAAGTATGCTTATATAGTGCTAGACAATTTGCATACTCACCCTTGGATGAGGAGCTATTGGCTGTTGTCAGCTGGTATGGGAGGGAGAGTCACTTTAGGAGTGTGACCACTTGTGTAGTGAATGGCCCCAGTATTATACAATATGGGTAGTGATAATCAACTCAGTGCATTAAAGATACATCTGTATGTACATACATACATACATACATACATACATACATACATACATATAGGAAGGAAGGAGATGAAATAGGAGGATCCTGAGCAAAACTGTAGGGAAGAATATGATTGAGACATGTTGGGTGTGTGTATATATATGTATATGTATGTGATATGTTAGCATACCACACTTACCTTCCTGTGCATGATTACTGGAACACTGTTCATCACAGCCAAGATATCAAACCAAAGCTGATCAGCAGATAATTGGATAAGTAATATATAGAATATACACATTTTGCAGGAAATATTAAAAAAGAAGAAATGTATTGCATGTTCCCGCACTATGACCTGGTTCTCTCATCCCCGGCGGGCTGGCCAGCCACGTATTGGTCAGCAATGGTCGACTTGCTTTCATCTCTTGGATCTCTCTACCCAGCTCACTAGGTTCCCACTGGCAGGTCACTACCATGCCAGCCCCAAGCTTCAATACCCCCACGGCCTCTGTGGTGAACATCAGGCAAGCCCACACTTTGCCACTGTACCTTTCTCTGTGGAACCCAGACCAGCTGTCATGTAAAGGAAAATGCAATACAAACTTAGTTCAGAAACCATAATAACTCAATCTCTAATAATAAACTCTGAGTGAATCAACTAAAACCTAATCTTGTAAACCTTATCAAAGTCTGATTCCTCTGGTGGTGAATCCTTGTGGATCCGCCATAATACCAGGAGACTCTAGTAGCTACATCTTACCTATGTGCTCTCCCCATTCTAAAAAGGCTCATCCTCTTTCCTGCTCCTCTCTTCTCCTCCTACGACCTGGAAGTCCCACCTTACAGCCCAGTGATTGGCTCTTTTATTCATTAGGGGATTGGTTCACAAGAAGTCACAGGTGTAACTCACTCCTTCTCTGAAGCCCCTCCCATGAGGGCAGAATTAGAATACATAAACCCCCAGGGCTATCTACAACATATACATAGGATTTTTATTCAGTGGGAAAGAAGAATGAAATTATCACCTTCACTGGAAAATGAATAAAAGGTGATATCATCATGTTAAGCAAAATATGACAGGTTCAGATAAACAAATATCAGATGTGGTTCTTTGGATGAAGAAGTCCTCCATAAGTTCAAGTATTAGAATATTTGGTACTCCGTTAGTGGTGCATTTGGTAATGCTGAGGAGATGTGGGAAGCACATCCCTGGGGATGGGCTTTGAGAGTCCATAGCTCTCTTTACTCTGCCCTTGTGATAAATAATATGATTGTTTCCTAATCATTTCAGGGTGCCTACTACTCACCCACAAACCACGCCCCTTTAACCAACTCATTCCTTTGAAAGTATACGCCAAAATAAACTCCCTCTGTAAGTCACCTTTCCATGGTATATTATCACAACAGAAAATTAGCTATATTTTTTTCATATTCTGAATCTAGACAACACATACATGAAACAAAAAGATGTTAAAAAGATCTAAAGTTAAGGAGAAAAAAGAGAATAATGCAGACAAGAAATGCAAAATATTATATTTTTATTGCTTACTATGTCTGGAACCTAAATATTCATGAAATACATGTATACATATATGTGTATACATATTACATATATATTCCATAAAAACAGTAGAGAACCCATTTTCATGAGGAGGAAAGTTGAGACCTACACAGGCAAGAAAACTAAATACAAGCAAGTTTCAATAATCACATATGAATGGGAATACCACAATAAAACATTATTTTGTACCCTTACTTTTAAAAGTGTTTTTAAAAGTATAATAAAAAAATCAAAAATTTTTTTTCCTCAAAAAAATGACTCTGGGTGAGTGAAATGCAGGTCAGCATGTACAGATTTTGATAGTGACTATGGTTTTTTACTATTCTTCATTATCTAAAAGTGATGTTTCATATTTTTAAAAGAATATTGAATGATAGATCCATTATTAATGCTTAAATATTTTAAGACTCATAAGGCAGGATTTAGTCTAAATCTTTAAGATAATGTGCTAATGTAAAAAGCATATGTAGGATCTTGAGATTTAAATAATTTTCATGGGAATTACTACTTCATAGAATTTTTTCCACATGCCTTGTGAGCTCCCTTGCCTGGGAGTACATATTTAATGCTCAGCTATTGTTTAGATATTTTCTACTGTGCAAATCTTATTGCTATTGACAAGCTACATGAATTTAACAGCTCCATTTTTATTTCTCATCTAGTAAACATAAACCACTAATTGTTTTAGTGGGAAGTACTTGAAGGATGTACATGGGTAGGATCTGTGAATGACCACTGTCAAGGTTACTCCTTGTGAGATGATTACCACATGTGGAGTATAAAACTTCCTGTGTGCAAAGAAATATCTCATTCTGTAACTTGAATGCTGACATTCTAATTATCTTGTTCCTTAGTTGATTTCTTAGCTACTTTTCTATTTTTTGTTCAGAGACACAATGATAAAGGCAATTTATAAAAGAGAATCTATTGGGGCTTACAGTTCATCATCTTCAAGTCAGAGACCATGGCGGCAGGCAGGCAGGTAGGCAGGTATGAGCCTGAGAAGTAGCTAAGAATTTACAACTTAACTCCTAATTAGGAGTCAGAAAGAGAAAGCTAACTGGGAATAGCATAGGATTTTAAAACCTCAAGCCTACTTCCAGTGCAACGCCTCCTCCCATAGGACGTTCTCTCCTAACTCTTCTCAAATGGTCGAGTCACCAAGAAACAAACATTCAAATATATAATCAAATGGGGGTCATTCTCATTCAAACGATCACAGTTTGTCACTACACAGGATACAAAGGCAGAGACCACTGCATGTAGATTGTATTTGGGAAGGTAATGTTTCAGGGTCATTGTCAACCATCATAGTTCATGGAGGGTGCTGGTAACTTCATGCTGATTCATGCAAGTAAGCTCTTCCACCAAAACCAATACCTGCACCTAGGCAAAGCAGAGACTTGGTAAGAGTCACGGCCATGATTGATGTAAGTAAATTGTTTTTTGTTGCAGACAAGTATCTCCTGAACAGTATGTAATATACCATAAAATGGAAAACCATTTAACCATAAACATTGTTCTGATACATGCTATAATGTAGATCAACTTTAATACAGCATACCAAGTAAAAGAGCTGGAGATAAAGACTAGCAAGGAATTCTGCAGACAGGGTAGGAAACAAAGGCAATAGCTTCTGTGTCAGAGAAACAACCTCTTTTATTTTAATTATCATTTTTCTTTATTCTTAATCACTTTGCATAAGTATATAATTAAATATGATAATATTCCCCATTTCTGTCCTCCAAATACTCCTGTGATGATGACACTCTCATAAGGACGAGACTATGTTTGATCAGACTGCTGATTATATAGTGTGCAGATATTTCTTCAAATAGGTACAAATATATCCAGAAGAATTGTAAAAGCTTCCATGAACACATATTAAACAGTTTAGAGTGGGCTTTATCTCTATGTCCAACCAATAGGCAAAGACTTGTAGAGAGCAACAGTCAACATCCTACATAGAGTCTAAATACACAAACTGCTCTCTGGAGATTAAATTGGCAAAAGTGATTCACAGAAATGATAGAGAAATAAAAAATGAATAGTTTCCATTACTTAAAATAATATTTAGAGTAGACAAGTTCACTGAGATAGAACACAGATATAAGTGCATTGAGCATAGAAGTAGAGCCAAGAAGAGGATCATCTTGTGAGTGTAAAGTTTATGTGTAAAGTGAGGAAACTTCTGGAAATAGTTGGTAATAATGCTTATACATTGTTGTGACTAAAATTAATGTCTCCAGTATTTCCATTTAATAGTTAAAATACTTATTTCATATTTAAATATATGATTATATGTATATATAATTATATGTACATAATATACATCTATTGTAATTTACAAAAATTTAAATACAGTTAAGGATGAATCTGGACACCATCATTACAGTCTACATATTTTTGCTTAGGATCATTTGAGGAAATTCAGCTGAGGTTCTATCTTAAACACCCAGACAGAAAATATTGGTGAAAAGTGCTCTGTCTTAGCCAAGGAATACGTTAACATCCTGCTGTTGCTTTGAGAAATGTCATAGCTATTAAGATTATTAATGGTTATGTAACAAACACAACCTATAGTTTGGCATTTGAAATACTTTTTTTAAGTGGAATTTTATGGTTCTTTTTATTTAAAAAGCAAAGAAGGAGATAGAGTGCTTACTCAGTGTTAAAAGCATGTACTGCTCTTTAAAAGGACTAAAGTTCCCCTGCCAGCCCATGTTCCCATGTGCATCATGACTACTTGTAACTTCAGCTCAAGGGAATCCAATGACCTTTAGGAGCCTGCACTTACCTTCCTTCCCCCCTTCTCCTCCCCTACCCTTTCTCTCTCTCTCTCTCTCTCTCTCTCTCACACACACACACACACACACACACACACACATATACACACACACATACATACACACACACATACACACAAGATTAAGTATTTTGCGAGTAGCTAAATTATTGAATCATCATTTTATATATGGTATATTGGAGAATGAACAGTATTAGTTTTTATCATTATTTAGACACTCTTTGTATGAAAACAAGTAAAACAGAATGCATAAAATATACTAAATAAAATTTATCAGGCACTTTATACGTACATAAAAATTTAACTCACATGTATTCATAGGGTGTGATAAACCATAAGTTGAGATTAAATAAAAATAATTTTTATTGTTGGCTGAAAAATATGATTGCAAAACAGTTCAACTCTGTTTGATTTTAACATGTGAGTTATTTGTAGTCACCCATTATAAAGGAGAGAGGTTGGAGTTTGTCCTAAAAAGCTAATGAGTTACTTCTCTGAATTGTCTAACTTCCGTCATGTACAAGTTCTCAAATGACTGAAATAAAAACAAGTATCTACATATTGTTTTCTTCATTTCTCCTTCTCTCTGAGAGGAACTAAATCTTAGTCTTTTCTTCTATTCTTGCTGAACCCTTCTCATGAAACAAAATAAACCATTGGCCATAGCAGAATATAGCTTAAGTCTTACAGCACACATGACTTTTATCTCAATTCTTTTATACAGAAAGAAGCCCACTAGTTGAATTATGTCTTCATCAGTGTAGTGGTACAGAAAGTCAGGCCCACCTTTGTTATTTCACAGTAGATTTGTAATGCTGTGAATAAAGAAAAGTTAGCCATGTGGCTCTGAAAGGTGAAATCTCATCAGGAATGCCAATAAAGATCCTCTTATCCTGAGAGGGGTCCCTCATCTTGCTGGACTAACTTTTCCCTCTGGCATTTACAGTCCAATTTTAATGAGCACACAAGAGAGAAGATATTCCCATAGTGTAAAAGCTGCAGTTAGGTAAACTACATGCATTGCTCTTTATTTGGCTTTACCCTGAAGTGACATTTTGGTACAGGTATAATTTGGATCATTAATTAATGAATATGTTTGAAGTTTTTATACTAAAAGTGTGTGTGTGTATGTGTGTGTGTGTATGTGTGTGTGTATGTAACATCTTGAAGATATCTTAAATAGCACCCAAATGTACACAAATATATAAATAAAATCTTCTAATTATACAATTGTCTAATTCATTATGAAATAAGCTCTTAGAACCTTGCCAAACCTATGTCATATGAACAATCAAGACCAGATAAATTAAGAAACATATTCCTTTTCCCTTGTAATAGCTGCCTAAAAAATATATCTCATTTGACTTGCTCAATTGTAATAAAATAGCAGACACAGGATGATTTAAATAACGCCAATTATAAACCAAGAACAAATAGAAAAACAGTCTAAAATTCTCCCATCTGAATGATACAGTGAACTGTATAGGATGAATGGCCCTACAGATGATTGTCACAATATAAATTTCTTTGCTAGTTTTGTCTACTATGGAAGCTACTGGAGCTGGTTACATGACAAGGTACAAAGATGAGCATATTCCGTGATTGTAATCTAAATGCAAATCACAATTTAATTTCTTGAAAACAACATTAAATGTAGGTTAAAGTGGTCTACTCATTACCAGTCCTCACCCAGAGTTATTACAGGCTTCTGAGCAGACCAGTCATCAAAAGTAATTATGCTTTGCAGTTTAGCTTGAGATTAGGGTCATCTGGCTGATTTCTAGAAAGAAAATGCATTTTTTAAAAAACTTTTAACTGTGAGATGTGACACTGTGACACAAAAACTTGCAAGTCTAAAATCAGAAGAATATACCCTATCTATTTATAAGGCAGAGTAAAGCTTTTATAAAAGTGAACTACTTCTCTACAATCATGATAAGTAAAAATACTCATAATAGAAAAGAAGATATCTTAGTAGATGAAGAATTTCATTTAGAAATTTGAGCGTTAAACTTATCCTGCATGCGATTTCTTCACACTAGCAAGACTATTCCAGATGTGAAGACAAAGTCAGTACATTCAAGGGTGGAAGAGATGAGCCTATTGCAGTTCCCCAGGCCAGATGCAGGAAATGGGAAAGACCCTCTCTCCCTCCTTCCTTCCCTTCCTCCCTCCATCTGTCCTTCCTTCCCTTCTTCTCTTCCTCCCTCTCTTCATCTGTGCTCCTTCATTTATCCCTCCCTTCTAGTTTTCTTCTTTTTTCTTTTTTCCCCTCCTCCTACGTTTCTCCTTTATCCAGTCCTGTACCATTCAATGCTATTCCCTTCCCTCTGTCCAGACATCTTGCCTTGCCTTCCCTTCCCTTCCCGTCCCTCCCCCCTCTCTCTTTCTCTCCCTCCCTCTCTCTCTCTCTTTCTTTTTTGGTACTGGGTTGATACATTGCATTGAACAAGTTAAAACTACCAACTACCATGGAGTTACAATCCAAGCCCCAATTTAATTTGAGCTTGAATTTTTCTACTTTGTAATTTATGAGAATTTTTTTGTGTACTAAGGATAGCTCAACTATTATGGAAGAGCAGATTATACTTGAAATTGTTTGAAATAAATTGTTGCCTATTTCCATACGTTGAATAATGCTTCTGAAACCTTCAGTTCACCATTCATCCATAGAGACTCACTGAGCTTCATCTTGTTACCAATTTTACTGACTCCATTGACTGAACTCCCAGTGTATCTAAAACAAGGTAGATTTCTCAATCAGTATGTTCATATTTTTGCATGTAAATCTTTTCAAAATAAAAGAGAATAGTCTTTCTGACAATTATTTGTTACTTTTACAAGAAATGCAACTTGTACTCTATGTTCTTTGAAAGCTTTGTCTCAATAATAATTTTTTATTGGATATTTTCTTTCTTTACATTTCAAATGTTATCCCTTTTCTTGTTCCCACCTGGATCCCCCTATCCCATCTCCCTTCCCCCTGCTTCTATGAGGGTGTTCTACCACCCACCCACTCCTGCCTCCCTGCTCTTGAATTCCCTTACAATGGGGTATCCATTGATTCTTCAGAGGACCAAGGGGCTCTCCTCCCATTGATGCCTGACAAGGCCATCCTCTGCCATATATGTGGCTGGAGCCATAGGTCCCTCCATGTGTACTCCTTGGTTGGTGGCTTAGTCCCTAGGAGCTCTGGGGTGTCTGGCTGGTTGATAATATTTCTTAATCTCTTCTTTGTGATGCTCCCTCTTTACACTTATTATACTCTTGGTTGAGCCATGGTGTTGGAGTTAGTTATTTGTAATTAATATGAGGATGTGATAAAAAGAGTCCTTGCATACAGAGGCCAACTTGTATTTTTATTATTATGATTAATATCATTGATATTGTTGTTCTTCATTAATGGGTATTAATCTCAGTCTCTTACATGTGCTAGGTAGTGCTCTACCACTGATTGATAGTTCAGTCTCAGAGAGTTTTTTTAACAATGCCAAATACATATTCTCATGCTTGACAACCATGATTAGCATGACTTCCATTCCTAGTACATATAATAGGTGATGCCTTTAGATGGTATTAAATTCAGACTTAGAAAATACCACTATACTATGTTTCTTTGAATTTTAGTCATTTAAGTGTCTATATCTCTCCATGAGAGAAGTGAAATTTCCTTGGGTAAGTGAGGACATTTGATTTATTTTTTATCCTAAATTCCTATACAAACTAAACATAACTCTTTTCCTAAATTCATTTTACATCTCTTTGAAAAGCCTAAAAACACAAAATCCTGAGTGAGGTAATACAGTCACAAAAGTTCACACATGGAATGTACTCCCTTATAAGTGGATATTAGCCACAAAACACAGGATACCCAAGCTACACTCCACAGACCCAAAGAAGCTAAAAAAGAATAAAGGCCCAAGTGAGGATGCTTGAACCTTACTTAGAAGAGGGACTAGAATAGTCCTAAGAGGTAGATGGAGGGAAGGAACTAGGAGGGAGAGAGGATGGGGAGAGGAAATGAGGGGGTTCAGGCAGGTGTCATAAGGACAGGAGAAATGGCTAAATGGTCATGAAAATTAATGGAAATCTGTAACTGACTGGGGTTGAGAAGGTGGTGGACATCTCCAGAATGAGACAGAGACCCGGGATAAGGGAGGCACCCAAGAATCAATTGGGGCAGGAGAATTTAGCTGTGACTCACAACACTGGGAATATGGAACCTGAAGATGCTACCACTTATAGCGAGGCAAGAATCCCAGTGGAGTGATAGAGACACCAACCTATACAAAGAACACTCAACCCAAAATTTATTCTGTCTACAAGAAATGCAGGCATTGGGGATGGAGCATAGACTGAAAGAATGGCCATACAATAAACAGCCCAACTTGAGACCCATACCATGGGGAAGGACCAATCCCTGACACTAATTAATGATACTCCATTATGCTTGTAGAAAGGAGCAAGTTGTCCACTGAGAGGACAGCAGCCAAACCGTGGATGGAGCTTGGGGACTCTTATAGAAGAATAGGAGGAGGATGGAGGGCCTGAGCAGGATAGGAAATCAACAGTAAGACCAACAGAGTCAACTAACCTAGACCCTTGGGGCTCTCAGAGTATGAACCACCAACCAAAGACCACACACAAACTGAACCTATGTTGTAGTCAGGGTTTCTATTCCTGCACAAAACAGCATGACCAAGAAGCAAGTTGAGGAGGAAAGGGTTTATTCAGCTTATACTTCCACATTGCTGTTCATTACCAAAGGAAGTCAGGACAGGAACTCACACAGGGTAGGAGCTTGGAGGCAGGAACTAATGCAGAGGCCATGGAGGGGTGGTGCTTACTGGATTGCTCCCCCTGACTTGCTCAGCTTGTTTTCTTATAGAACCCAGGACTAGCAGACCAAGGATGCCACCACCCACAATGGACTCTCTCCCCCCCACCCCCGATCACTAATTGAGAAAATGCTTTACAATTGGATATTATTGGGGCATTTCCTCAAGGGAGGCTCCTTTCTCTGTGATAACTTCTGCTTGTGTCAAGTTGACACACAAAACCACCCAGTACAACCTAGGCCTCCCTGTGTATATATAGCAGATGTATGCCTTGGTCTTCATTTGGGTCCTGAACAACTAGGAGCAGGGATTATCCCAAAAGCTGTTGCCTGTATGCTATATATGTTCTTCTAGTTAGGTTGCCTTGTCTGGCTTCAGTGGGAGAGGAAGCGCCTAGCCTTGCAAAGACTTGAAATGCCAAGGTTGGGAGACAACCGGGGGGTTCCCACCTGCTCAGAGGAGAAGGAGTGATAGGTCAAGGATTGTGGGAAGGGAGTGACTGGAGGAGGGCAGTGAGCAGTATGTAAAGTGAATAATTAAAAAATAACATTTAAAAATTCAAATATAGCATAATTCATTATAACTTCTACATATGTGTTATATAACTCTACATTTCATTATTGGATTGAGTTGATAGCTCTTATTTAATCTTCTTTAATTGAATAAACTATTGCCATATGACTCAATATTAAAACATGTAAGGAATATGGAGGAAGAATTACGAGGATCTCTATAGTTTTGTAAAGTTTACAAAGCACGTTTGATACTGATTTGAAGAACTTTATTTATTTATATGTTATTTGCTATCATGATGAAGTAAGTTGAGCACTGGCCTTGCTGTCTACAATTTGCACAACCTCTATGAGCCTATTTCCAAATGTCTATATTGGGTTCTTCTATAGGACACTTTTCAAGGGTTAATATCAAGTACATCAGTTAAAGTACAAGGGCCACGTTGGTGGCCCTATATTAGACAACAATTTATTTGCAACGACTGTAACAGTATTAAAAACTTGGAGAATGTTCCCAACCTGATCTTATTATTTAACATATTGAGGGACTTGTTGAGGTTTCTCACACTAAATGGAAGGAAAAAGAATTGCAAATGAGATGTGGATATTACTTAATATTATACACAAATATGTATCGCTGTCCAATGGTAAAACTTAAAGTTGGTCAAAGGTAATATGATCAAAACATGCTGATTTCCCTACTACAGATAACATAACTTTGCTGTCAGTAACTTCTCAAGGCTTCTTTGTTGACTTTTCTTTTAAAGGATGCCTCACTGTAAAGGGCAAAAGTAGCAGAAGTACTGAGGGAATCAGCCCCTGGGGCCTGGAATGACATACAGAAGTAAGGACATGGTTCCTATTTCTTTATGAATTATCATGAAAAATATATTTTTCAAATGTAATACATAATGATTTTATGATTTTTATCTTTTTTAATGTCTTTCTTTGGTTTTGCCTATTGTCATGGCAACTTCTCCTCTATTCCTAGGCTGGCACCGAACCCATGATCTTCCTATTTCTGCCATCCAAGATTTTATTCATGAAATATTACATTTCTGGAATTTATTCTCAAGTTTTAAAGTTCTACCTAAATATAATGAATTATATCAACTTTATTATATCTATGAAATAAAAAATTTTTTAAGAAATTTAGCATAAATATTTATTTATTGGACTAATACACAGAAATTGGTCATAGATAAAATAATTTTTGAATTTAGAAATGTACATTTTTATTTTAATGACAAAACATTTCTTTAAACTCACTATTTCATAAAAGGAATTAAAACCATTCAATGTAAATCTTCATCCTTTATCTGGAGGATGTCATTAGCTTTACTTATTAATATATTGTACATGAGAAAATCGTCCTTTTGTTTAGTTTTTATCCTTAGATTTTCCCAGCTATCCACACGGTCTTAGTTTTCATTACTGAAGCAAAGAAGCGATATTAAATGCAAAATATTGTATTTAAATGCAAATGTTGCCACTGAATATAACAGAGGGTAATAATTTGCCATGAGAGCCTATGAATAGTCATTAAAGCTGAACTTCTATCATTTAGGGATTCATTATAAGAACTTCTAACAAGCAGGAATGCTCAAAATGCTCATGAAATCATCCATGGATGTGTGTACCCATAAGCACTATGAAAATACTTCACAGAAATGGCACATCAGCCATAAGTTACAGAGAATGATTCTGCTTCATATTAATATTCCTAGAGTACAATTTATTTCTCTGAAGACTTCAAACAAAACATCCAATATATTGCCTCATTTTAAGCATCCCTGAAACTAATGTTACATTTATTAAATTATTTCCAGAATGAATTAGTGAATATAACTGTGCCTTATTCATAAAGAATTGTCCTGACAAAAGTTGGTACTTTTATTCTGATTCTAGGACTAATGATGTTGTGGTGTGTGTGTTTGTTTCTTTGCATTTACATAGTTCTCTTCCTTATCTTTCCTCTATTGTATCCTTCTCATGTAAGCCCCTTGTCCCTTCTCAAATTCATGGTCTCTATTTCTTTTTTTTCTTTTTCTTTCTTTCTTTCTTTTTTTTTTTTTTTTTTGGTTTTTCCAGACAGGGTTTCTCTGTGTAGCCCTGGCTGTCCTGGAACTCACTCTGTAGACCAAGCTAGCTTCGAACTCAGAGATCCTCCTGCCTCTGTCTCCCAAGTGCTGGGATTAAAGGCGTGTACCACCACTGCCCGACCAGTCTCTCTCTCTCTCTCTCTCTCTCTCTCTCTCTCTCTCTATATATATATATATATATATATATATATATATATGATGTGATAAAGTTATATTAATTAATTTAATAAATGTAAAATTGGTTTCAGTGTTGCTTAAAAAATAAGGCAACATTTTGCAAGTTTTGTTTGAAAAATTAATCACACTTTAGGAATATTAACATGAAACAGAACCATTCTGTGTAGCTGATGGCTGATGTGCCATCTCAGTGAAGCATTTTCATCGTGTGAATTGGTACACATCTATGTATTTGTGTATCTATCATCCATTCATCATCATCTTACTATTATCTATTACTTTCTATATATATTCTTAATTATGCAAGCAAAACACGTTTCAAACCTATTAATGCCAAATATTCTAAGATTTCTTGAAATTAACAGTAAGGGAAATAGAATTCTAACATTTATGTGATATTGTACCTACTAAGACTGCATCGATGCATGACCTAAACATTTATTTTCATATGTCTGCAGTGATGGATGTTCTCTCAAATACTCTCTAACTGAATGTAGGAATAATTTTTTCACTTATTTTTCTAAACCCTCACAATTATTCCAATGCACAACAGTCTCATAAATCAAATGCACAGAGCAGTGCAAGATCTTCAATGTAACTTGACATAAAATTCACAAAGAAAATGAAGGGGTCTCTTTTGTGCATTATCTTAGAACAAGCTTTCTCATTATTATGTCAGAAACATAAACTTTTAAAACACTTTTGATAGTTACTATCTCTGATGCCAAAATAACTCTCTTCTATGGCTACTCTACAAAAGTCAGTCTCGACAAACCTGAAATTATTGTTCTTTCCTTGAATTTCTTCTAGCACAAGTGATCCAATACATTCTCTTCTATATGTCTTTGCTAAATCCTTCATTTGGCCATGCAAATGGGAATTCACTCAGTAAAGTCATCACTCAGGTTGTGTGTATGGGGCACACACAGATTATGTTTTGGTAATGTTTATGTGATCTTTACCTTATAGATGAGTGTATCCTGAAGACTCCTGGCTGCGGTTATGATCAACCTTCCCAGAATTGCACACAAGAAACCCAGTGCACCATGTATCAAGTGACTCTTGTATATGTAATAACTTGCTCCTCCATCATGATTTACTAATTTTGTTCAAAGTACTAAGATCTGATTTTAAAATGTCATATTGTTCTTTAACAGTTAAAGTCACTGAAAGTTACAAACAAGAATATTTTCTCGTGACATAATAAATTCTAACTGCACATATACATACCCATATTGAGCATCTAGTGACATGACACGGATACCTTGACTACTTTCCCTCTGAACCAAAGCAGTCCCTCAACAGTGATGCTGTCTGTGTTGCCCGATTCATTCAGATAAGTGGTCACAGAATTACGTTCACATTTTCAAAATGAGCATTTGATTTTTCCTACATCAGAATCTTCCTATATGAAAGGAAGAATGGGCTAAATCAGAGCGACATGATCTTGCAGATGGTGATCCTAATTTAATAGCGTAGGCTTGTAAGGCAAGTATTGAAAAGCAATTGTTGTAAAAATGATATACTCTCAATGGGTATGGTTGCTTAAATTTTCAATCCAGCCTTTGAGAAGCTGAGGCAGAAAGGCTGCAGGGACCTTTTGGCCTGCTTGGCCTACTACACATTGAGTCCCAGGGAAGCCTGTGGTACATAATAAAAGCTTAACTCACAAACAAACAAACAAACAAAGAAAATCATAAGACCTAAGTCCTAAAGTAAAGCAGCCTTGCTGATTTGACTTCTCTTCCTCACCTAACAAAGGAGAGAAGAATATAGTTGTCATGCCCTACAAAATAGACAAAGCCAAAAAGGGGTGAGGAGTGAAACTGAGGGTGATTGTAGGTACACAGTGAGTAAGGGAGAACTCGCCCTATTTAGTCCTACTGAACGTATGCAACAGCCTTAAATAGTGTTCAAAAATCACACAACTTACAGTCCCGCACATTCCTAACATATCAGATTGTATACATTTATATTACACCTAAAAGTCTATAAAGTATAAAAAAAGAAAGCTTCCCGGCAAACAATTCCAAAATACTATTTTGAGTTCGATGGAAATATGAGTTCATCGATGACCTTTCTCAGTTCATGCTTCATTTGATAGTTATAATAATTATCTAACATGTCATTAGAGAAATGTAATCTGCATGTTTCAAAAGTGATAATTGGGTAATGAATGTGCCGGTTTTATATAAAAGTGTACACTGAAATATGTAGAAATATGTAGAAGGAACATATGTAGAATTCTCGGCTTGTAAAAGCCCTTCGACATCTACCTATTACAGTGAGGTGAAAGGTATAGAACATCCGATTTCAAGCTTAGGGGACATGAAAGCCTATGCTACGAAGTCAGAGAGTGACCATATAGTATTTCTTTCATTATGTATGCGTTATACAAATTGCCTTAATTTTATTGGCATGATAGGTTTTGCTTGCTGTTTCTATGATTAAATGTTCTTCTGGATTTTTAAACAAATACTTTCTTAAGCCTATTACACTGCCTCTCGAGACTACTATGTGTGATTTTTAAGACACAGGTCTACGTTTTTTGTGTGATGGCTCATGACAAATTGCTTTCTCAAGTTGTCATAACAACATAACTTCTCAGCAGCGCTGTACGTAGGAACTCACTATTTCTATACTTCTTCATAATAGCAGCTAAAATAGAATCATGATATAAAAATTAAGTAGGAGAAATATAATAACTATGTGGTGGTTTGAAAAGGTATGGCTCCACAGATTCATGTATTTGAATGCTTGGCCCACAGGGAGTGGCATTATTACGAGGTGTGGCCTTGTTAGAGTAGGTGTAGCCTTGTTGGAGTAGGTGTGGCCTTGTTGGAGTTGGTGTGGCCTTGTTGGAGAAAATGTGAGAAGGCTTTGGGGTCTCCTGTGCTCAAGCACAGCCCAGTGGAATCTAGTCTCAAATATCAAAGGCAGACTCCGCAGCTTGTGTTAATGTGTTTGCGTACTCTCATGCACAAACACACATGTATGTGTTTATGTATATGGCAATAATAAGTAAAAAGGAGCCATCAACTTGAGAGTTGGCGTGGCTCAATGAAAGATAGCTGAAGGAGCTGGAGGGAGAAAATGAAGGGGGGAGATGATGTAATGCTATTTAAATTAAAAATGTGTTTTAAAAACTATTTTTAAATTGTCCTGATACTTCCTTTGTTCTGTTACTATGAAACTATTCCCATGTTGGAATTTATGAACTTGGCATAAGCTGAATCTCTGTTTTTTCAGGCCACAAGCCCTCATATTTCAGCTCCAGTAATTAAGATATCTCTTAATCTCTTTGAATTAAGAATCATGTATTGGTAACATAACTCAAAGTCAACAGCAAGTAGTATTAATTGCTTGACTTTTGTTGTGGCTTTTTGTTTGCATTTTGTTGTTTTGCTTTTGTTGAAACAGGCTTTCTTTGTGTAGTAGAAGCTGTCCTAGAACTTCCTTTGTAAACCAGGCTAGTCTTGAACTCACAGAGATCCTCCTGGCTCTGAAATCAGAGTGCTGAAATTAAAGGCTGGTGCCACCACCACCTGGCAACTTTGAATCAAATTTTCAGCAGCTTTGATTTCTAGAAGAAAACCTCTGAGATCCTTTGCATTTGTTGCAAGCTTAACTCAGTGAGGTTTTCCCATGAGAGCATTCTTCCTTTTGTCCTAGAAAGAAGCCCCTTCCTAACTGTGCTAATCCTCCTAATCATTACAGCCTTCCTTCCAGCACCAATGTCAGCTGACACTTCTAGTGGTTTTTGTTTTCCTCCAAACTGTACATTTTTCTTTTACTTGTGTTTTTTTTATCATAGGCATCTATAAAAAAATTAGTAATAACCAAGCAGCAGAATTAATGTTAGGCTGTCTTGAAATTCCATTTTCCAAAAAATGATTAGTAGATAATCTTTTACTTTATTATCAGTCAAGGTCTTGAGACATTGGCAGATGGCAGTCAGGTACACTGTCTAAATATCATGTGAGTGGCTGCTACTCCAGTTGCTAATGTCGATTCTTTTAGAAAGAAGATTGTGTATATTGTATGTATGCACCTCCTTTCAATGAGAAAAACAAACAAACAAACGAACAACAACAACAAACCATGGCCTATAGGAAAGGGTAGAATAGAAGGTGGGACATCCATGAGGCAGAAAGAATTCTGAAATAGAGCCAGGCTGTAGATTTGCCCTGGAATATGTGATGTTGGACAGGCATGCTACCTGAGCACAGGTAACCAGTCATGAGGCAGAATATAGATTAAAATAAATGGGTTATTTTAAGTTATGATCTAGTCAGAGAAGGGCCTAGTTATATAGTCAAGGTATTTGTAAATATATTTTGAGTCTGAGTCTTATTTTGTGAGCATGGGGCTAGGAGGAAGAACAGACCAAACTTCTATGCTTACTGTTACCTTTACAATCATTGTTCTTGACTCTACTGTCTCCTGGGCTTCTAACTTATGGGCCTACTAAATTGGATATAATATTCAAGTGCATTTTTAGTCCAAATCCCAAAGTCTTCTACATTTAAAAAATACAAAAACAAAAAACAAAAAACAAAATAAAACAAAATAAAACCCAGCAACAGAACAGCAACAAAACTAACCTGTCCAGGTTTTTCAAGCAACACCCTTTGGGATCAATTTCTGTTTTATTTACTTTCCTGTTACTGTGAGAAAACAGCAAGGTCAGAAGCAACTTATAAAACAAAGAATTTACTTGGGCTTACAGTTCCAAAGGGAGAATTCATGATGGTCAGAGAATCATGGCAGCCAGCACAAGAAGATAAAATCCTCAACTGCAAACACAGAGCAGACAAAAAAGAAGGATTGGAGCAAGGCTACATGAATGAAAATCCCTGAAAAGAAGCTTTGTCTGGCTGTGAACAGAAAAATCTCCTGAAGCAGTCTGTGTCTGTAGATACTGACAGATGCATTGGAATTTTAGTACTGTGGAGGGATTGGGATTTCTACCCCCATAGTGGCAGGGGGAGGGGGAAGGAAATGGGGAGGTTCCAAAGGGGAGATCTGGAAAGGGGGAAACATGTGAAATGTAAATAAAGTATGAAAAAAAAAACAAGAGAAAAAAGAAATGTAAATAAATAAATGATTAATAATAACTAAAATCAAAATAGTTCTATATTCTTAGGTAAGTACTTACGTATTCTTATGCTCTTCTGTAATACTTGTGTACTTCTGTAAATCCTTATATACTCTTATGTAAATACAATTACTTTTTGTAATAAATAATTTAAAAAAAAGATATTACCTGTCATTTTTAGATTTAGTTTTAGCTTTCGAGACCAGCCATTGTTTGCCCCACTCTACATCTGAACAAACACCTCCTGATAATAACCCACAATTATTTTAGAATCTATTAACATAGAATGGTTTCTATAATAAATTAAATTAAAGACCTCTTAAAAACTATTAACTCCCACGCATCCAAGAACTAGGAATGTCATCAGTTTACATCTTAGGTTCCCTGCCCCCTGCCCCTACCCCATCTCATTGAACCTGTCTCTCTGGTGTACCCAGCAATGTACTTCAAATTTGCCTGGATTGACGCATTTCTTTGTTTGGTAAAAGTACAAAAACTTCATGAATATGCTTCTACAATAGAACATGAAATTCGCAGCAACTTAACGTGTGTTCCTAGGCCATGGTCACTCAAACCAGCTCCAGAATAAGATCTCTTATTCCCTTTAAGATTAGAGCTATTGATTTTTGTTTGTTTGTTTTTGATTTGATTTGATTTTTTGTTGTTTCCTTTTCTTTTGTTTGTCAACAGCTATGGCCCCTAACAGAGATCTCAGAGAACGATCCATGTCTCACCTAAGGAATCATTTGAATGGATCCTTTGTACCTCTATGAACTCTCAGTGTCTAGGACATCTAGACATCTGGAGTTATATCCTCAGGCGAATTGATGGTGAGGGTTGTTTTTTGTTTGTTTGGTTGTTGTTAGTGGTTGGTTGGTGGGTTGTTAGTGGTGATGTTTGGGGGGTGGTCTTTGGGTGACCCTTAGCTTGATCAAAAGTACATTTTTCAGTGAAAATTAAGACAATCTTTCTTTGATGGGCAGCTTTGGGGGTCTGCTTTTAAGTATTTGGTTTAAGGTACCTCACTTGTTTAAGAGCATTTTATTTGAGCGTTTAGTTATTTTCACTATTTTGTATGCTTTTGGAACTCTCTGGACATCTTTATTTTTGTCTGTCTTAGTTTTCACTGACTTTGAAATACTTTGATTTCTTTTCATTTGGCCTTTGTTTCTAGACATTCCTTCTTAAATACACAATACTGCATGTACCTGCAGCTTACGGTTTTTGTGAGTGATAAATGAACTTCATTAGCTCACTCAAGGACACTCCAGGTCTGAAGCCTCCTAGTCTTTGTGTAAATGTGCAAGATAATCCTGAGACGTAGAGTGGGAAAGGAAGGTCTTAGTGTAAAAGCTGAGAAAATTCAACCTAAAGGAGTGTGTAAAACTGACACAATATACACACTCCCAAGCTAACACTGATGACAACATTTCAGGAGAAAAGGAAAATACATACACACACACACACACACACACACACACACATACATACTTGACTATGTCTGCATTTAACAAAGTCCTAGGCAATAGCTTTGTTTTGGTTTGTTTTTGTTTTTGATCACAACCAAGCAGCCTGTTTTAATAAAAATGTAAATTATCTGTTACCAATACCCAGAACAAAGCCTGATAAAATTGGCTTTGTATGATAAAAAGAGTGCTTAAAAAACTACACAAGTTAAATTAAGATGTTGAATGAAAGAATTAATTAAAAGAACTTTTAGGTTTGTATCTATTCTTGCTTTCTATTTCTGACTTATAGTTATTCTTAAACATTTTTCCTTTGACTGCTTAAGATAAAGCTTATAAATGATTGTTTAAAATAAATATGGCTATAACTACATTATATTAATTTAAAAGTTATAAAATTTTAAAACATACTACCCTGAGATAAAATTTTCAGTATTGATTTTTTCTTAATAACCTTTTACTAAATGGTCATTTAAAACCTATGGATTTTCTTATTGAACAAAGCCTTTGCTTTTTAGAAGAATCATTGCCTAAAGTATATAAATATTTTTAGAGACTATGTCCACAGAAAATACTACCACTCAGTTACCCAATGATTGTAAAACATGTTTGACTGAAGAAATATTTAAAACTGTTCATAAACTTTGGTCTACTACATAAATAACACATTATAAGAGACTTTGACATGTGACAACTAAAATTTAAAATTAGTTATATTTCTCTTCAAAGCATACAACCCATATGATTTTATCACCTAAAGGAAAAAGAATATCACATCAAATATTCCACTCTGGTTTAAAGATTCGAACTGTATGCAGGTTACTTTTAACTCACCCCCAGAAGGCAATACAATTTCTCACATCATCTGAGAGAAAACTCAGTAGACTTAGCTGGATCGCTCATCTCAAGTGTTGAGCAACTGGGTAACTAAACTTTCCTACTTTTTATGTTTTTTACATAAATTCCACCTGGTGTATTTCTAAATAATGAAATATGACTAGTCTTGGTTTTAATGACATTATGAATAAAAATATAGTCTTTTCATTGATCATACCTTTGTGTTATGACTGCTTTTAAATTAATACTTGAAATAATGAAGTTTTTCCATTATCTGTATGAATATATTCTAATTATTCAATATGATTTTGTTAAAGCAAAAGGTTTTTTACTTAAATTTTAACTCTATTTACTGTGGTTAGAGAAAGCTGGAGAATTCCTCTTATCGAATTATACAAAAGACATCAGTGTCTAATAACAATATACTTTTATACTTTAAATCTTGATGTTTATTGCTATCTAAAATGTTCTATAGTATAATTAGCCAGGATTTAAAAACTGATTAAACAATACTTTAGTAATAAAAAGGGGCAATGCTACATTAACTGGTTTGAAATTTTCATTTAAATATGAAGAAGATTAATACAAATAATTTTAAACAGAATTATATAGTCATTCTCATAAATTTTGGTTATTTTGTATCATCTGTAATTTTCACTGTGTTGGGCCAAATGTTATTGATTACTTGGTTTGAAATATAAAAAATCTATATGGCATGTAAATGTAATGTCAGGTACAAAGGGTAAAAATTAATTCAGATCCAGATAATAATGGACAATAGCTTTTGTATCATGCGGGACTTTCTATTCTTCCTCCTCTTCCTCTTCCTCTTCCTCTTCCTCCTCCTCCTCCTCCTCCTCCTCTTCCTCCTCCTCCTCCTCCTCCTCCTCCTCCTCATTCTCCTCGTTCTCCTCCTCCTCCTTCTGTTCTTCTTTTGAGCTACTCTGCTCTCCCAAAGACTGCTGTCCTGCCTATTCTTCTGCCTCATATACACCGGATCCTGAGAATAAACCTGCTAGCCACCAGGGACCTCCCAATATTTGATACATGGTCCCTGTGTGCACAACACATGATTGGCTAACAGGGAAACTGTGAACAAAGTTTCCTGGAGAAGCTGTGTCTGCCTATGAACAAAGACTCGTGGGAGGAGTCTGTGTCTGAAGAGACTAGTGAACTGACTCGAATTTCAATCCTGTGGAGACACTGAAATTTTGCAGGTTCAAAAATTAATTACATTATCTTGAGATATACAAACTATAAATCTTCATCAAACTGTTTCCACATTGCAACGTGAGATTTTTAGTAACCTAGATCTCTGTTCTTGGGTTATGGTCACACACTCAACATGACTCTAGCAGAAATTTTTTTTCTTTAAGATTAAAGCTGTTCTTTTCCTTTTCTTTCTTTCTTTCTTTCCTTTTTTTTTTTTCCTTCTATATTTTGATTTGTGTTACTCGACTTTCTCTGACTGCCAGCAGTTCAATAATGACGCTAAGACTTCTAATATAGTTTAAAACTTAGGCCTTTTGCTAGGGCTCTCTCCCAGCTACTACCCAAACTTAACCTGACTATTCCAGCGCTGTGACCTGTCACATGGTTAGATCTTTACCTCCCTGCTCCATTCCAGTCTGTGTCTGTTCCCTTTCATGTCCACTTTGATTCTCCTTGCATCTCCTTTTGACTGCTTGCATCTCCGTGCACCACGCACCCTGACTAGAATTTCCACCTCACCCTTCCTGCCCCAGCTGTAATAAAGATCCTCAGATCTTTATTACAACCAATCTTCAGCAAGACAATACCTGCTACATCTCTTTGATTGCCTTTAGGCACAGAGGGCCACCCGTTCTTTTTGTTATTGAGTAGGAGTGGAAGGATAAGTGTTGATACTTATCAAGCCAGGGATGGGCCACGTAAATGACAATACCAAAATCAGACCAGCACTTGGCTCTTTGCCAGTCCAGAATTAACAACTGAAAATAATAAGACACACTTTAATACACTGTGAGGAAAGTCATACCAACAAGTTTGTTTTATTTATTATATTTCTGCATCAACGGCTACATAGCTCATAAGTAGAGAGGTTCTTTCTCTAGCAAAGGTTTACCACTTCCTAAAACAGTTATTAACTGGGAAAAAAAGAAAAAAAAAACATTAAAATACACGAGTCCTTAGGGGACCTTTGTCATTCAAACCAGCACAGATTATATCCTCTCTCTCTCTCTCTCTCTCTCTCTCTCTCTCTCTCTCTCTCTCTCCTTTCTCTAAGTATAGATCCATGTACTATATCAAAACTTCTATTTTTTTCTTCTCCCTAAAAATCCCCAATTTTTCCCATATAGAAAATTTAATATATAATTTTACATTAAAATTTTGAATTTCTTATTATTTTATGTCTGGATGTGGTCCATATTCAATTTTCCAATACAAGGTCTTTACCACTTGATTTTTTTGTCTACTTATTACAAATCTCAACACAACTGGAAAGAGGGAATTTTAATTAATAAAATGTCTGCATAATATTGGCATGAAGACAAGCCCAGGGAACATTTTCTTAATTAGTTATTGATGTGGTAGGACCTAGACCATTAGAGGTGGTGCCACTTCGAGGTATATGCTCCTGGGCTATAGAAGAAAGCAGACTGAGAAAGTCATAAGGAACCAGAAATAAGCAATGCTCCTCCAATGCCCCTGCATCAGTTCCTTCCTGCATGTTCTCATCATCCTAAGTTCCTTTCCTGGCTTCCCTCACGATGGTACTTGGCCTGAACATTGCATGATGAAGCAAACTCTTTCTTCCCAATTGGCTTTTGGTCATGATGTTTTATGACATCAATGGAAACTTAACTAAGACACTATCTAATTAACATCTAAACATGGTTTTTTTTTTTTGAAATTATTATACTTCTATATGTTTCCATTATTTTATCACGTGAATGAACAACTAAATCTCATTGTCCTGCATGCCTGTTTTGTGTAATTTATCATTCCTCCTATCTCAACCCCTCCACACTTTGTTAACTACTGTAGCTCTAAGCATAGGTTAACCTGTTTCATTTCTCATGCCCAGGTGGCTCCTTCCCACTAAGGAAACGTGTTTTACATCGTGAGCTTGAATCTAAGTCACATTATTCTGTTTTTCCTCTTGACACTACTATAATTCAAATTGTTTTCATGTTTTTATTTCCTTATAGAAATTTTAATCACATCACCATAGGTTCATTTTACCATCTAAATATTAAATTTATTTTTACAGTCAATAAAAATAAGGATGATTATTTTGATTTTGTACTTTTGATTTGTGACTTCTTCCAAGTAAGTACAGTTCCATTTGATCTTGTATCTTGAATGAATTTCTTGGGTTTAGAGTACTCTGCTCAGTTACATCTTTTGAATCTAGGCTATACTCCTCACTTCAAATCTTGTGGGTATAGTATATACTTTTCACATCAAATATTTAGGGTCTAGAGTACATACTTTACTGTTATGTTCTTTTAGTGTGTGAATGGACAACTGTTCATGAAGCCTTTCTTACTAGATAGTGTTAAAACTCAAAATATCTATTTTGTTTCCTGAGAGTTACTGACATTTTCTTTAACATATTTAATATTTAACAATTTATGTTAATTTAATCTAATAATAATTTAATGTATAATAATTTAATAATATTTAATAACATATTAAAATAGCTGATGATTTTCTGGAGTTCCATAGAAAAGGCTAGTTAAACATAAACGACTATTTTTCAAGCAGCGCAATATATATTTTTCTGATCATTGACCATTTCTTAATTATATTTTGCCTCAACTTCTAATTTTAGAGGCAAAATGAATTACATCACCAATGCTGAGCCCCCTGTCCAATCATTTTATGATTTTGAGCTAGCAACATGGTACTAAGTAGGCGCTTGAATTCATTCATCATCTTACACACAATCGACTGAGCATGCTCATATCCCTGATGTGGCTTTCTTGCATTCACGGGAAAATGAAAAAAAGGCATGGTGCTTAGTCATTTAGTTGTTTTGTGTGTCTCTATTCTGCTAATGAAGTTCAGCTTCTTCACCTAACTTCAGAAGAAACACTAGCGATCACATAATGGAAGGGTTATCTAACCTAATGCACAGAGAAGCCAAAGCTTCTTTCCATTTGTCTGTGTATACGTCTGGTCTGTCTCTGATGAAGCCAGAACATGAGACATCTTAACCCAAGGTTCACAACAGCCTTTCACTCTTTTCCATTTCCAAAAACCAATCCTACTTTTGAATTCTTATTTCCAACTGTGTAGAGCATAGTTGCCCATTAGTACAAGGTGGATGAGAAAAATGTTTAACTGCTGCGCTTACAAACAAGTTTGTGGTTTGATGATTTTCAGATATATTGGGCTGGAGATATTGGAAACAAACAATAGTTTGTTTTTGTCAAGAAGACTTTTTTTTTAATCCTGGTAAATTTCATAGTTCTTAGCTTATATGTAGAAAGTATTAAAGAAAAAGAGAAAACATGTTGTATTGATGTCTTGGGTGTTTTTTAAATGTGTAATTGTATGGCATGAAGAAATATTGAATATACATACTAACAGAAAATATGACAATATAAAAAACCAGAATATTATGAATGCAAATTCATGGATGGCTTTTCAGGGTAGAGGAAGCAAAAGGTAAAACAGATGATAATGATTTAGTATAAAAATAGTCTTGAAGCCAGGCATTGGTGGCACACGCCTTTAATCCCAGCACTTGGGAGGCAGAGGCAGGCGGATTTCTGAGTTTGAGGCCAGCCTGATCTACAGAGTGAGTTCCAGGACAGCTAGGGATACACAGAGAAACCCTGTCTCGAAAATAAAATAAATAAATACATAAATAAATAAATAAATAAATAAATAAACAAATAAACAAATAAAATAAAAATAGTCTTGATACAAACATGACACAAGATAATTTGTTCTTCAGAAACTAGATGTTTGATTATACAGTTTAATAAAGTTTGCTTTAACCAACTGAAACCCTGAAAGAATTTATGCTCATGGGAAAGAGTTATTTCTATCTTTCAATTCTGGAGGCCACTCCTGAAGCACTGTGGATACCATGTTGACAAGCAATCGAAGAAGACTGCAGGCTTCAGGTGCATGACTATAGTATAGTGTGGCGTTTCCACATTCAGAAATCTAATCTCCACTGAGCGATTTATTACTTTTATGATCATTGACTTGTCATTTCCGTCTTTCTTATCTTCTGTCTCCTCTCCCTGAGTAATTCTCAATTCTAATCCCACATGGTGATCTCACTGTAGCACCACAAGATTAACTGCTAAGTACTGTGGAAGGGCACAGTTGGGAAAGACAGTTAAGAAAATTAGATCTTCCCACCCCCTCCAAAAAGAAAAGCTTAGCTCTCTAAATGTTAGTTTCTCTCACATTTTCGTTGATCAAAGTCTTGTTTATATTCTCGAACTAACTTATATTTTGTACAGTTTGGGAAGTTATTTCCTGTTCTTGCATAAACACAAATCAGTACCTTTACCTTGATACTCCTGATGCAGGTTCCAAAACTGTTCACTTAACTTGTGTGCATACGAATGTGAGCATCTTCTTTCCAGTTAAATAAGTCTTTCAAGGCATTCTGTTGAATAAATAAGAGGCATTAACACATTTTGGGTGGAATTTAGGAATTTTTTTCTTGTCCTAAATCTATGCCTTTTTAACTACACACTAAAGACCAAACAAGTGGATGAAGTTGGTTGGGGTGAGGGACACATCTGTCAGAAAAAGAAAACTAAATGAAACTTAAGAACAAGGATGAAATAAGAGCAAACTACATATGGGATTGAAGAGATGAAGAAGCTTGCCTGCGGATGCTGACTTAGGGGGACAATGTTCTGCCTAACCCACTTGTTTTATTACTTTTCCTAGAGGCATTAAAAGAAGTTACAATACTAGGCAAGGAAACCTATGGAAAAATTGTAAGGATTTAGAATAGGTGCATAGGAAATATCATTCAAAGCCATAATCAGGACCCTTTCTGCACCTTTTTGTAGAGATGTTTTACAGGGCACATAATGTTTTTATAAGACAACATAATGTGTCTTATAAAATGTACCCAGAGTAATATGATTCACACTACACCGGAGAATCTCATCTGTATTATGGACATTCCTTTCTTCTCCTGGTAAATCTGTTCTACATGTTCAGGAAACTTTCACAGGTCCTTTTTATGTAGTTACTAAAGGCTGGGTGAGGCCTGTGGCACAAATTTCCATAAGGTATATTTCCTTTACTACTTTCTTAGATTAAGAAGCATATAAGTGAAATAATTAATATCTTTCTAAATCACATTTTAATGCTCTGATTAGATATCATCTCAGTAACTACCTGTTCCTGCAAGTATGATATCAATGTTCAGATCGCAAGGAAAATGTCATCACTTTTATTCACAGGAGTAACAGAAACTAAGCAGGAAGTTACCAGCATTATATTAAGCAGTCAAGGCACTCTGACAAAGATTGAGAACGTTAAGGGTCGTTGTTCTCATATTGTGACTAAATGCCTCACAAAAGCAACCCTAGGGAATTTTTCAATCTCAGAGGAAACTGTTATACTGCATTACCTCCCAAGGGCAGTGACTCTTTCTGGATCCAAGTATTCAAAAACATGAGCCTGTAAAAGAGAGTTGAACTCAAACTGTAACAACAATATTGAAAGGAGTATTATTAATACTTGAATAATTCCATATGCAATTATTGGTACTAACCTCCTTTGTGGGGAATAACCTGTTCTATTAATGAAATCCAGTTTACTTTCATAATTCAGCTTCACATATTTATGACTTGTTCCCCTGAGCAGCATCCCCTAATACCATAGTACATTTGCAACAGTTGAGAAAACTCCAACACCAACAAACCTTTTAAGATGGAATTTTGCTCAAATTTGCTGATTTATTATGTGTGCATGTGTGTATTGTCCTTTGTGTGGCATGACACACATGTGGAGGTTGATGGATAATTTATGGAATTCCATTATCTCTTTCACAGTGTAGATGCTGGGATCAAACTACTGTCCTCAAGCTTCCAGATGGTTCTTGACTCTTTGAGACAACTTGTTAGTCCAACAGATATTCTTTACCCAACATTCACAGCTCATATTAAGTTTATTCTTGTGTTTATGTATATATTTATTTTTTACCTGTGTAGACAATATTTTATTCACTTTACACCCCAATTGCTGTTCCCCTTACTGGTCCCCCCTCACACTCTCACACAGTCCCTTTCCCCACCCCCTCTTTCTCCTTTGAAAGGGTGAGGCCCCTGTGGGTATCACCCCACCCTGGTATATCCAATGCAGGGTTAGGCACATCCTCTCACACTGAAGCCAGAGAAGTAGCCTAGTTAGTGGAATGCATTGCACAGACAGACGACAGCTTTAGGGATAGTCTCTGCTTTAGTTGTTACTTGACCCATATGAAGAATGAGACACACATCTACTACATATGTGAGGGTAGGGGGTCTAGGTCCAACTTGTGTATGCTCTTTGGTTGGTGGTTCAGTCTCTGAGAACTCCCAAGGGTCCAGGTTAATTGACTCTGTTGGTCTTCCTGTGGAGTTCTTATCCGCTGTGGAGTCCTCAATCCTTCCCCCAACTCTTCCATAAGAGTCCCTGAGCTCCATTTACTAGTTGGCTGTGGGTCTCTGCATCTGTTCCTGTCAGCTGCTAGGTGAAGCCTTTCAGGGGACAGTTATGCTAGGGTTCTGTATGCAAGTATAACAGAGTATCATTAGTAGTGTCAGGGAGTGGTTTTTATTCATGGGGTGAGTTTTGAGTTGGGCCAGATATTGCTTGTTTATTCCCTCAGTCTCTGCTCCATACCCTCTCCCTGCATGGAAACAGTTCTACCTCAGTACCTAGCTGTACCAGTCCTGGGCATATATCTTAAATGTGCCCCACTATACCACAGGGACAATTGCTAAATTATGTTCATAACATCTTTATTCATAACAGTCAGAAACTGGAAACAACCTAGATGTCCCTCAACTGAAGCATAGATAAAGAAAATATGGTACATCTACACAACGGAATACTATTCAGCTATTAAAAACAAAAACATTATAAATTCTACAGACAAGTGTATGGAACTTGAGAATATCATCCTGAGTGAGGTAACCCAGAATCAAAAGGACATGCATGGTATATAAGTGAATATTATATATTCACTTATAAGTGAATATTAGCCATAAAATACAGGATACCAACGCTACACTCCACAGACCCAAAGAAGCTAGAGAAGACAAGAAGGAAGGCCCAAGCTATGATGCTTGAATCTCCCTTAGAAAGGGGAATAAAAAGGTCATAGGAGGCAGTCAGAGGGACGGATCTGGGTAGGAGAGGAGATGGGATGGACATGGGGGGAGTTCAGGATCAGGTGTTAGGAGAGACAGAGATAGCCAGAGGGCTAGGAGAATGAATGGAAATCCAAAGCTGGTTAGGGTGGGGTGGGGTGGGGTAGTAAGGGGAATCTCAAGGTTGTACTAGAGACTTGGAGTGGGAGAGGCTATCAGGAATCAATCCAGGTGACCTTAGCTGGAATTCACAGCAGTAACTTGGCAGGAACCTGGAGCAATAGGGATACCAACAGAGCCACAAAATATTTGACCCCAAATTTATCCTGTATACAGGAAGGTATGGATTGAAGTGTAGACAAATTTTAATGATACCCATTAATCACTTTAATATTATATACAGTATATTCACTGGGCTATACATTCACAGACATCATATTCTCAAGTAAATTAATAAATTTTACTCTTTCCTTAATTTTGTCTTAATACATCTTTTAAAATCATACAGCTTTCAATGTTTTCAGATTGCTTCTTGCAGGTTTTGGCTTAGTAATATACATTTAAATTTTTCCATATGTTTTCACAGATTGATAATCTATATATATTTTTAGTGCAAATAGCGTTTTATTGCTGGCATAAACATCATTATATTTATCCATTGACCAACCAGAGCACACTTTAATCTGTTCTAAATTTGGCAGTGATGACTAGAGCTGCTATGCATACTTGTATGCAAATATTTGTGGAGATATGTGCTTAACTTCATCTAGGTTAATAAATACTTTGTAGTGTGACTGCTTGGTTGAATGGTAAAGTATGTTCAGTTTTATATAAACCCAGCGATCTGTAAATGTGCATACTCTAGCATCTGCAAAGCTGAGTGTTTTCTGTTTACATCTCTCTCCATCAGCATTTGATCTCTCAAATGTCCTAAATGCCACTATTCTGACCGATGTGCCATGGTATCTAATAAGCCTGTTCATCTACAATTCTGAGATGGCATATATGATGTTGAGTGTCTTCATGTACTTAACCTGCAATCAGTATAATATCTTTTTTGGTTGAGATGCCTTTTAACGTCATTGGTCCATTTGTTAAGTCTGTACTATTTTCTATTTGTGTCTCGAAACAAACCCGTGTGCATTTGTGTGTACATAGGCACATGCTTGTGTGTGGATACTCGTGTGTACACTGTATTTACCTACATAGGTGCTCTCTTGTAGAAGCTGGAACAAAATGGTTAACATCCATCCCATTCTAAGAGATAAGAATTCTCATTATCCTGCAGCATGGTAAGTGGGCTAGGCTGGCTGGCCAGAAACCACTAGGGATCCAGCCAGCTTCCTCTGTACACATATCCCAGCTCAAGAGTCACAATTTCACTATGCACATGTTTTCTTACATGGTTCTCAGGACAGAGCTTGGGCTCTCATGCTTGCGAACAAATGCTTCTCTGATTAAGCTTTCTCCATAGAACTTGTTTTAGAAGATTTTGATTTTTTTTTTTTATGAATTGTTATTTTATTTATTTACTTTTTATTTTTATATTTTATTTTTTGATACTTTATTTACATTTCAAATGTTTCCCCTTTTCCAGATCTCCCCTTTGGAACCTCCCTATTCCCTCTCCCCTCCCCCTGCCTCTATGGGGGTATTCCCCCACCCACCCACCCACCCAAACTCATCTTCCCTCCTTGGCATTCTCCTCTACTGGGGAATCTAACACCCTCAGGCCCAAGGCCCTCTGCTCCCCCTGATGGCTAACAAGGCCCTCCTCTGCCACATATGTGGCCAGCACCATGGGTCCCTCCATGTGTATTCTTTGGTTGGTGATCCAGTCTCTGGGAGCAGCGAGACATCAAGCCAGTGGACACTGTTGTACCCTCCATGGGACTGCCAACTAACTCCCTCAGTTACTTCAGTCCCTTCTCCAACTCTTCCATCTGGGACCTCACACTCAGCCCTATGGTTGCTGTGAAGTGACTCTTGGGTATTCCGAGATTTTGGGCTAATAACCACTTACCAGTGAGTGCATACCATGTTCGTTCTTTTGTGACTGTGTTACCTCGCTCAGGATGATATTTTCAAGTTCCATCCATTTGCCTGAAAATTTCAGGAGCCATTTACCAGACAGGTCAGACAGGTCTCCCAGGTCCTGGTTTGTCCTCCCATGCTCTTGAAATCTTTTCAGAGCCCTAACTTTCTTTTTTAATGAAGTCTAGCTGCTAGTTATTTCCTTCATATATTATATCATTATGTTCAAATTTTCTAAGGATGTCTGTTATTTTAGTATCTAATATAAATTAATAATCATAATTGGTTAATTAATTAATACAAAATTTTAAATAGCTCCATGATAAATTATGTCTGAAATACATATGTCAATTTATTCTAACATTGTGGGGAGCTGCCCGAGTCGCACCCACACTCGCCATTACAAGATGGCGCCTACATTCAGCCGAGAACAAGTTGTAAACAGGCTAGTGTGCATGCACCTGGTAATTTTCCACCTCAGAGTCTCAGCCTCTCTCGTGGCGTCATCTGGCCTAATGTGCGGGGAGCCAATGGGGAAGCTCCACGTCCCAGGCAAGCGCTGTGGCCTATATAAGGGACGGGTGTTCTGTTGTTCGGGGTCTCCACTCGTGGCAAGCTTATGCTCTCCCTCTCAAGATGCATTAAAGCTTTACTGCAGAAGGATCCTTTGTGTGCCGCGTCGTTCTTGCTGGCGAGACGGTAGCTTGGGACATAACATAATATCTTTAAAAGATGATGTTTTCTCCTTGGATCAATTTTATAATTATATTACCCATGTACATTTCTGACTTGTTCTGTAGGTCAACACTACTCCGTTCTCTTACCAACTCCAAACTGTACTAGTCACTCATCACTGTCTCTTTATCCTAAGTGTTAAGTTAGTGTCAACACTCCAACATTATGTTTGTTTGTTTGTTTGTGTTTGTTTGTTTGTCTGTCTTCTGTATGGTAAAGGCAATTCTGAGCCTTTGTAAATTTAGAGTCAATTTCTCAGTATGGGCAGAACAACTTGCTGCTATTTTTGTAGCAATTCCATTTAAAAACACCTAAACTTGGGAAGAGTTGACATGTTAGCAAAATTGGATATCTCTAGCCAAGAACATAGATAGCTATTCATTTAGATCTCTTTGATTTTATTCATTAGAATTTTGTAGTTTTTCTGATATATCTTCACTTATTATGAAGGATGTTTTCTGGAAAATGCCATTTTGAGCCACTGATCTTTATTATAAGCTATGTTTTACTTTGAGTTCACGTCACATATGTAAAAATGATAGGTAATTTTCATGGTAACATTGCACATTGCAAATTACTGTAATTACTTCTAGCCCATTCGTGTCTTTCAGATTTTTTTATATGGATGACTAAACATGCCACCTGTGAACAAACTAGGTTCATTTCTGCTTTTCCAACTTAAGTACCTTTAATGCCTTTTCTTCTTTTATTGCATTAGCTAGCATTTCCTGCAAGATGGAAAGGAGGGAGTGTGGTGTTCTGGATATCTGTCTGATGTTCTGATATTGAGAAGGCTTTGAGCATCTCACTATTTAGTATGGTATTGGCTTCAGGAGATGTTGAATGTACATGTTCTTTACTAATTTGAGAAAATTACCTTCTGGCCCTAGTTTACATAGATTTTTTTTAATATAAAACACTATTATATTTTTTCAAATACTTCTACCTCTAAGGATAAATTTTCATAATTTTGAATTTTTAAGCTATGTATGTGATTGTTTATACCAATTGGCTTGAAGATATTGAACCATACTTTCTCTTTTCTGATACATGTCCCTTATGTTGTATGGTATAGCTCAATTTAATAACACCGTTAATTCTTTTCAGTGTTTTAGAATTTAATGTACCAATATGAAGCATTCTAAATTTCAAATTCTGTCCCTAATTCCTTCTTTCAATTTCTAGCCTATGACACAGCATTTTCCTTCTAAAGTTAACATAATTTACTTTTAAAGTCACTGAGCCTACATTGTTTCACGCTATGGGTATGTAAGACCATGCATGCGAGCATGTGTTGCCTCTACAGGATCATATAACTAAGGAAAACTGACTCTTACTCTGCCATCAGCCCTCATTTGTCTTTAACTCCTAAAACAGTGGTGGAACTTAAGGAACCCCCTCTCTTCCCTCTCTTATGAGATTTTATCTGATTTGATTTTGTGCAAGTCTTGAGCATATAGCTACAGCCTCTGTGGTTTTACATGTGCAGCAGCTGTATCATGCCCAGCAAATGCTGTTCCACTGTAGATATCTACTATGTTGGTGCTTGTAATCTTGCTGGCACTTCTTCCACAATGATTCGGAGCCATGAGAAAGGGATGAGATGTAGATGCCCCATTGAAAGCATTTCAGTCTTTTACTCTCTTCACATGGACCAGTTCTAGTAGGCTCTCCATCTTGTGATGCTAGCTTTATGTTCAATCAGATAGTTATTGACTCCTCTCTAAGTATTTGTGTGCTATTGCACCTCTGGTCAATTCCTACTAGGTTACTTGTCGTTGTAGCTTAGGTAAGCTTGTGTACCTTAGCACAGCTAGGTAAGACTGTTAGCTTCTTTTCTCACTCATAGAAACTCCTCATGTCATGGAACTAGAAGGGATGAGCTTCCCACAACAACACTCATTTGCTTTTGTTTTTGTTTTTTCCATGTCCTATGACTCAAGTGTATGATGTCATCAGCAGTAGGGTCTTATCCTCCAAAGTATCATTTTTACTTATCTGATACTGTAGAAAGCTGGCATTTTGAATTTCAATTTCAGCCTTACTTGCTTACTTCTTCTTCTTCTTCTTCTTCTTCTTCTTCTTCTTCTTCTTCTTCTTCTTCTGCTTTACAATTATATATTTTCGTATTATTGAAAACAATTTGGTAACCTTCTTTAAATGCATTTCTAACAGGAATTCTTGGATTTCTCTTAAAAGAATTAAAATGAAATTTAATGGTGAGAATTTCATACATGCATATAATGTGTTCTCACCAAAATCACTCCATTCTTTTCTCTCCAATTTTTATCCCCTACAGAGTTTTCCTTTTAGTTTCAAGTACTCTTTGAAAATAACCACTGATTGCTGTGAGAATGTATATTGATGTGAGGCTATCTGCTAGACCAGTAGTGGCCTTTAAGGGGCCACAATCCTGAGGAAAGCTGACTTTCCCCTCTACAGTAGCCAACAATTGACAATAGTTCCTCAGCTATGTGTGGAGCTTTCTATACCTTTCCTCATCCAGGTTGGGTCATTGCCTGGATCCGTCTTGTACAGAGCTCTCACACACAGTGTCAGTTGCTAGGAGGTTGTGTGTTCCTTAGACCTGTCATATCAGAAAACAATGTTTTCTGTTGCTGTCATCTTTCCCATATTAGAATATTGAGGCTGTTTTCAGAGAGGACTCATATAAACATTTAGACTTTCCTCATTAGGAAAGAAGAGACAACTTTCTCTAGACATTCATATCATACCTTGATTGTCTCTTTAGTTCAGGAAGAACACTGAACATTCCATCAATTTCCACAATCCATAGACAACTAGAACAGAATGAATGGACAAACTCAGTACAACATTGAGAACATGAACATTCTAAGCACATTGCACTATGACAGATTTCAGTGCCTGAAAGTGTTAGTGTTATTCAAGAAGGTTTTTCTTATAGTATTAAAAGAATACATGTATAGAACACAATGAAAAAATGTAGTGACTGCTTTAGTCTACTGTTAAAAAGGCATAAGAGTATAATTATCAATAAAACTCTAGGTATTTTAGCATAAGAGTGCCTCAAGCCAAATGCCTATTTTTAGTATCCCAGCATAAGTTGGTTTCTTTTTGTTTAACAGATAGATTTACCTGGATTTTGAGTGACATTTGATTTTGCCTTCCAGTTAAGAAAGATTTTAAATATACTCATTTTTTTCTAATTAAATTGATTTGTTACGGCAACAGAACTTAGAGAAAATAGAACCCCAGTGGGCCTAGTAATTATACAGTGTCAGTTTAGGGGATTCACAGAGAATTCGGCTCCAGGAGGATCTGCACACCACACAGACTCCCTTATCGTGGAGCTCTGTAATGTTGCTGCATTGCAGGTTATTTTTCTGTCTTCTCGGTGTGCTGAAATGGAAACTTTGCCTGCCCTTACACAACAGTGCTCATTTAGTGAACTCTGTTCTGTCAAGAATGCAGTGGCAGGCTGTGTAGAGAGATAGAGTGACAGAAGCCTTCTTCTCTGGAGTTTTGAATTACTTGCTTTAGGAAGTACTTCGGAAACAGTAGTCTCATCTGTGTTTCCACTGGAAGTCTGGAAGCTGTGGAACTGCTTCCCCACTTCCGCCCTGTGTTGGTCCTGCTTCATACTGTGGCTGGTAACCAAATCGCCTTAGCATCTCATCTGTTTATTCCCTTTATTTTGTTTTTCTGGCGAAATATACAAAAGAGTTCTATTCACGATGAATGGATGGTGCCTGACAGGGTGACTTGCTGATAATACTTTTAAAGCTAGTATATTTTATCATATATTTGTCTGTTGTGGTAAAACCAAAAGTTATATGGAGTTTCAATTCATATATATTAGATAAAAATAATGGTATTTTATTTAACAAATAATCCAGAACTTAAATTCACAGTTTAAATTAACAAGCTAAATATAACTGAATTAGTTTCTTTGCTTTCTTCTGAAAGAATACAAGTCTGGGCGAATTTACATATTCTTTTGTTTATTGCATTATTTTTGTAACCAAGTATTAAGGTATTATATCTGGTATTCTTTTTCTGTCATATTAGGATGCTGAATCTGGGTTGTTCAAGGGATAAAATTCTGTGTACTGATGAAGAGAGAAAGGTGCTTTTCAGCAGTTCAATGCATCTGAAATATTTTTCTGCCCAGAAAACAAGTACACACAGTAGTTAACACTAAGCTTATCATTCCTATCAAGATATATAAATGACAACAAAGAAGTGGATTCTTACCTTCCCACTAAGTTCAGGCTCAACTTGAGATACTTATTTTGATCTGAAAGGTAGGAAGAAATGAAACTATCTTTATGAGAGGAACAGATGTTGCAAAGGGGGCTTAATAGATTGGCTCGCATGGCTGTGGCTGCTTAGTCCCAGTGGGTGTTTGGATACCAGAGAGGCTGAGAACTTGTGTTGCATAGTCATAGGACTGGGAACCTCAGTAGTCGGTGTGACTGTGAAGACCTGGAGGCTTCCTGGAGCTCTGTTAGTGTTAATCCACATCACGAGGCTGAGAAATTGTGTTCCAATATCAGTAAAGGTTGAGAATAACCAAGGCAGAAGCAGCATCCAAGTGGATGCTCTCCTCGCATGGAGCAAAGGTGGGCAGGCCAAAAGCACCAGTTTTTCAACTGTCCCTCTTTGTATTTAGTCATGTCTATAAGGTGTCATGTACTCTGGTATAGAGTCTCATCACCTCAGCCACTGTTTCCAAGAAAACCCTCACAGATTCATCCAGAAGTGTCTGTCTTGTTTGATTCCAGATCCAGTCCAGCCAAGAGTAAATATCATGAGTACTAAATGTGTGCAATTTTAAATCACCTGATAAAATTTTAACACTTGCTATATGTTGGGTTTTGCCACCGCAAAATGCTTTCTATTTAAACACTGTAATATCTAGAAAAGATATGTGCAATTATTTTTCTGTTATAGGGAAGAAATTGAATTTCTTAAGCTTAAATGGATTTTCCATTGATCCAGTTGGATGAGAGGATAGAACCTGGAAGCCATGCATTTTCTCAAATGCTCTGCCCTTATTTTGGTGAGGTGATAGTGGCACAGTTGAAGCTAGAGTGACAGGGCTTGTTCTAATACCAGTAAAATATCCTAGACTAAGTTGACTATCCACCAGCCTATGCAGCAGTGGTTTTCACCTTTCCTAATGGTACAGTCTTTTAATATAGTTCCTCATGTTGTGTTGACCCCAATTATGAAATTATTTTAATTGCTGCTTCATAACTGTAATTTTTCCATTGTTGTGAATCATAATGCAAATATCTGATATGCAGGAATTTTGATATGCATCTACCGTCAAAGGGGTCACAACCTACAGGTTGTGAACAACTGCTATAGAGCTCCCATAATACCATTAATAAATTTTATATATATATGTATATATATATATATATACATATATGTATATATATATATATGGTCCAATGTTATTGATTTGCATGTCTATATTTTCATATGGAAAAATTCTATATGCACTTGAAGTAATTTTTTCTATGCATCTCTCCCGACAAGTTGAGACTGAAATGAGTTGGTTTAGGTCCATTTGCATTTTGTTTTAAAATTCATTTACTGTTTGTTGTCATGTTGTAGAATAGTGTAATATACGCTGAGGCTTTTTAAATAAGAGGGTATGTCTAGCATGAATTTTCATATATAAACCTTCAATGAATACTGCTGGTTACTGGAAGCAAATGGCCTGCCAGGAAATCATGAAAGATTTGATATCATCGGGCAACAAGTGAGAGTAGTCATTCTAGAACTGTTACCCCAAGGAAGCCACCACAACCCTGTTAAAGGGAATCTGTGCAAGGTCTCATATGGTACTACTGACAAGCTCTGAGATAGTTCTGTAGCTTTTCCAAGATCATAGAGCAGAAACTGGTGGAGCAGGAGTGTGTAAGATGAGATGGAGTCACTGGGGAAGACCAGAGCATAGTGCCAGTAAGCAAGTAGCTAATACTGAGAGGTTGAGTGTTCAGACCCGACTGCAGGGACTGGGAAGGACACTCCCATAATTCAGGTCTGGGGAAAGTGAGAACCCAAGTGTTCGTTCCATGAGTTCAGATCTATACCTTTCTTGTGAACTGTGATCCTGTTTCTAAGATCCTATAAGGTCTGGGGCTGCCTCAAGGGCCTCAAGCAACTTTAGTCTGTGAGTCATCCAGGTACATGAGGAGTAATATTAGAAACTGAATTGTCTTAATAAGACAATGTAGAAGAATTAGGAACTTTTGTACTTACTCAAAGGATAAGTTTGAATGAAAAAATTATTAAATACTGAATTATGAACAAATTTTAAATAAACATGTTATTTCATTCTCCTAAATATCATACTTTTAAAATACTATTTTAAATAAAATACCACATGTGGGTTATAGAAGACAAAACTTTTTAATAGTTACATACATTAGCTACTAAAAGCATCTATGATGATTTCTATTTCATAAGATTGTGGCTTTAATAAAAAGTACACGATTGCATAAGAAAAATAACATTTGCCTCAAACTGTATATTTCATCCATTGATCTATAATTCCTACATTACATAATTATAATACCATGATGGTTAATTATGAAAGTAAACTCAATTTGATCTAGAAATTCTTAGGGATGCATAAAATTTTGGGGTACATCTATGATGACGCTTCAGAGACAATTAGACCTTGAGTACTTAAATCTAATGAGCGGTTCATCCTGTGACAGATTCATAATATAGTGGCATTATTATAAGTGGTGCAATAAGTAGATTGCAGCCATGTTGGAGGAAGTAGGCATCTGAGAGGGTGCTACAGAGGACACAGCTTTACCACAGGCTTGTCTTACATTCCCATTTGCTTGCTATTTTTGAAGTGAGTTAATCTCCTCTACCACAGTAGTACTACCCTACTATTGACCATGAGGGACTGAAACTGAAGCGTTGAGCCAAAACAATTCTTTCTGCTCATACACTGCTTATGTCAAATATCCCTTCATAGCAACTCCAAAGTAATTAACACAGACATAGAATAACACTCAGATCACTGACATGGAACAATACTGCTCTTGTGAAGATACAGCTTTTTACAATAAGTATTTGGACTGAAAGTTGATCAGACAACAAAGGTTATACTAAATCTAACTGATGTAGGAGTCAGCATTTATGATATTTTCTGAAGGGTTGAAAATGACATGTCTTCTTTTTTGCTCTTAGCAATCTACGCTCCTTTGTGGAGTTCTAAATTTGGGAAAATTAATCTAGGTTATAGAATCTGAAGAGTCTGTGTGGATTCACAGATATGATGACTTTAACTTCGTTGTCGGAAAGCAGAGGGCTTCCCTCCAGCTCTGCTTGTGTTCAAGGTCATCTAGTAATGGAATATGCTTTCTCATGCCAATATTGCCTCTTTTCTGTTACACATAGAATATAAAAACTTTCTAAATTCTTTACTGTCTTATATACAATTTAAAAATAAGTACAAAAATGAACTCCCTAGTTTCATCCAACATTTCTATGTGATGCTTAAAATCTGTTGGTACACGATAAAGAGTAAATTATAATTTCTCTTAGTATTTCAGCACCTAATGAAGTTATATCATATCTCTGTATTAATTATTTAAACTTTAGTTGTATAGTTTGAAGCAATTATGACTAATAATGAATGCTAATTCAATGTGAGTGTGTGTTTGTGTGTGTGTGTACGTGTGTGTGTGTGTGTATATGTATGTGTGTATGTGTGTGTGTGTGAAGCCTCTTTTGTTCAAAAGTGGATAAAACTTTTTTGTAAAATATGATTTGAAAAGATATATTTCCTTTTAGTATATGATAGCCCAGTGTTGACTTTTACATGCAGGTCGAGTAGTAGATGAAAATTCTCATTCATAAAATGAACTCATTTCTTGCTGTTCTGCAGAAAAATGAATAACAAAAATAAAGTTCTTGGTTTCAGTATAGAAAATATCCCAAAAGAACATGCTTATACAGTGGGAAAATGGAAAGTAAGACCCCTTGCCCTTATTGGATGGTTTGTAAGAAATATTGTCCCTGACTACAGAAAAAGAAAATCCTTAAAAGTACATAAAACAGATGGCATTGCAGGACACAACACAAACTTATAAAACATAGTGAACTTAAAACACCTGAAAGTCCAAATAAGATTTAAAGTGGATGAAGCATTCTCTCCCCATTCCTAATAGAGACAAAAACTAACAGTCTTTGAAGAAACTCAATTTCAAACCAGGCCATAGAGAATTGCCACAGAACAGCTCAGGGAGCAGAAAACCATAACCACAAATCACAAAACACAGGAGAAAATGTACAACATAGCTGAGGGCTCCAGAATAAACTAGAGAATAGAGTGAAACATGCAAAATATCAGACACTGGAATTTCCACAGGGAATAGAGTCATATGAAAATATTCAAATAAAGACACACTCAAAATCCATCAAAAAACAAACATGTGTTCTCTAAGCTGAATAATAAATGCAAAGGAAATAAAGGGAGCAATATGATACTTGAATGTGATAGTCATTGAGCGATGCTAATAACAGACTGGATATATCTAGACAACATCAGTGAGTTTAAAGATAATAGTCAAAATAAACAATGAAAATAAAAAGTAATAATAACTGTCTCATTAATACACCTTGAGGGGAGGTAGGGAGAAAAGCATTTAGACATGACCAATAGCATTCAACATTCCATAAATAACTGGATGAAGAAAACTTGTGCTCTTGGAAGCCCAAGCATTAATACCAGGATTCTAGAAGAAGATGCTTTGTCTAAGGGTCTGAGAGTGAAATGGGGATGAAGAAGACAGCTTCACTTTCAAAAGCATCCAAAAAGAAAAGACAGACTCCCTGCAAAGATGAATAGATTATACTGACAACTCATTTCTCTTATAGGAACAAATGACAACAGATAGTGCCTTTAATCCTTATAAAAGAGAAAATCTCAGGAGTGCATACAAGCCTGTGAGCAGGGGTAAGTAAGACCAGTACCTCTGCTCGGAGGGATCTGCCCAGAACCCTCAGGACACAAAGATCGAGGAGCAGCCTTCCAGTTTCCATCTGCAATCTGGAAGCTGATCCTGTACCACAGGGCTCCATACTCAAGTAGTGCCAGGAGAGAGCTAGCTTCTCAGGACTGTGGTCAAGCCTGTGAGTGGAGGTAAGACCAGCACTTCTGCTCAGAGGGACCCACCTGGAACCCTCAGGACACAGAGACCAAGAAGTGGACTTCCAGTTTCCTTCTGTGGCCAAGGAGCTGATCCTATGCCACAGGGCTCCATACCCAATTAGAGCCAGGAGAAAGCTGGTCTCCCTGGAGTGCCAACACACAATAGAGCACAGGCAAGACCACCACTTCTGGTCAAATTCCTGGCCCAAGAGGGACCTTTGCAGAGCCATCAGGACATAGGGCCAAGGAACAGCTGGGCACAGGATCCTTCTGGTTTCTCTCTATACCCCAGAGCTGACCCTGTACCACAGCTCTCCAAACCCAAATTCCTCTCTGAGACAGCTGGTCTCCCAGCAGTATAGACACAGGGGTTTGCAGGAAGGACAAGCCACAGTCAGAGCATGACCAGCTAACACCAGAAATAACCAGATGGCAAAAGGCAAAGGCAAGAACATAAGCAAGAGAAACCAAAGTTACCTGGCATCATCAGAACCCAGTTCTCCCACCACAGCGAGCCCTGGATACCCCAAGATATCAGAAAAGCAAGACTCAGATTTAAAATCACATCTCATGATGATGATAGAAGACTTTAAGAAGGACATACATAACTCCCTTAAAGAACTACAAGAGAAAACAGGAACAGGTAGAAGCTCTTAAAGAGGAAACACAAAAATCCATTAAAGAATTACAGTAAAACACAATCAAAGAGGTGAAGAAAATGAACAAAACCATCCAAAGATATAAAAATGGAAATAGAAGGAATAAAGAAATCACAAAGGGAGACAACCCTGGAGATAAAAACCCTAGGAAAGAGATCAGGAGTCATAGATGCAAGCATCATCCACAGACTACAAGAGATAGAAGAGAGAATCTCAGGTGCAGAAGATACCATAGAAAACACTGACACAACAGTCAAAGAAAAGGCAAAATGCAAAAAGCTCCTAATCCAGAACATCCAGGAAATCCAGGATACAATGAGAAGACCAAACCTAAGGATAATAGGTATAGAAGAGAGTGAAGATTCCCAACTTAAAGGGCCAGTAAATATCTTTAACAAAATTATAGAAGAAAACTTCCCTAACCTAAAGAAAGAGATGAACATAAACATTAAAGAAGCCTAAAGAACTCAAAACACATTGGACCAGAAATTACTCTTATCACATAATAATCAAAACACCAAATGCACAAAACAAAGAAAAAATATTAAAAGCAGTAAGGGAAAAAGGTCAAGTAACATATAAAGGCAGACCTATCAGAATTATACCAAACTTTTTACCAGAGACTTTGAAAGCTAGAAGGTACTGACCAGATCTCATATAAATCCTAAGAGAACACAATGCCAGCCCAAGCTACTATACCCAGCAAAACTCTCAATTACCATAGATGGTAAAACTGAGACATTCCCCAACAAAATCAAATTTACACAATATGTTGCCACAAATCCAGGCCTACAAAGGATAATAGATGGAAAATGTCAACGTAAGGAGGGAAACTATACCCTAGAAAAAGCAAGAAAGTAATCTTCTCTCCACAAACCCAAAAGAATATAGTCACACAAACATAAAAATAACATCGAAAATAACAGGAAGCAACAATCACTATTCCTTAATATCTCTTAACATCAATGGACTCAATTCCCCAATCAAAAGATATAGACTAACAGACTGGATACATAAAAGGACCCAACATTTTGCTGCATACAGGAAATGCACCTCAGTGTCAAAGACAAACACTACCACAGAGTAAATGGTAGTAAAACAATTTTCCAAGCAAACGGTCCCAAGAAACAAGCTGAAGTAGCCATTCTAATATCAGATAAAATCAACTTTCAACCAAAAGTCATTTAAAAAGATAAAGAAGGACACATCATACTCATCAAAGGAAAAATCTACCAAGAAGAACTCTCAATTCTGAACATCTATGCTCCAAATGCCAGGACACACACATTCATAAAAGAAACTTTACTAAAGCGCAAAGCAAACACAGCACTTCACACAATAATAGTGGGAGACTTCAACACTCCGCTCTTATCAATGGACAGATCATGGGAACACAAACTAAACAGAGACATAGTGAAACTAACAGAAATTATGGACCAAATGGATTTAGCATTATCTAAAGAACATTTCATCTTAAATAAAAAGAATATACTTTGTTCTCAGCACCTCATGATACCTACTCTAAAATTAAAATAAAATTAAAATAATCCCATGCCTCCTATCAGAGCACTACAGATAAGGCTGGTCTTCAAAAACAACAGAAAGTCCACATACAGATGGAAGTTGAACAACGCTCTATTTAATGATAACTTGGTCAAGGAAGAAATAAAGAAAGAAATTAAACACTTTTTAGAATTTAATGAAAATGAAGGTACAACATACTCAAATGTATGAGACAGAATGAAAGCAGTGTTAAGAGGAAAACTCATAGCTCTGAGTGCCTCCAAAAAGAAACTGGAGAGAGCATACACTAGCAGTTTAACAACACCTGAAATCTCTAGAACAAAAAGAAGCTAATACACCCAAGAGGAGTAGAGAGCAGGAAATAATCAAACTCAGTGCTGAAATAAACCAAGTAGAAACAAAAAGAACTATACAAAGAATCAACAAAACCAGGAGCTGGTTCTTTGAGAAAATCAACAAGATAGATAAACTCTTAGCCAGACTAACCAGAGGGCACAGAGACAGTATGCAAATTAACAAAATCAGAAATGAAAAGGGAGATAAACAACAGAAACTGAGGAAATTCAAAAAATCATCAGATACTACTAATGAGAGACTTTAAAAGACAGCATAACTCACTCCATCTTGATTTTCAGATTCCATTTTGTGCCTGACCTACTCTGAGGGCCTGGGAACTTAAACTCCTGGACTGAAGGTGCCAACTGTTCCAGGAACTAACCACCTCCTTGACCAGCCTTGTGTAACATCATTGTTCTGCAAGCCTTGATGGATTGCAAGCTTTGACAAAAAGTTCCCAAGCCCCAGTTCCCAAGCCCCCACCTGCTTGCGGTTTTTGCCCTTAAATATTCAATCATTTCTGCCCTCAGGATCACCATTTCATGGTGGTCCAGCTTGAGCTGTCTAATTAAAAATCCTTCTTTGCTAATTACATCGGTGTTGTATCCTGTTGGTCTCACAGGGGTCCTGAGTTGATGGTTCTACAATAACAAATAACCCAGGATAGCAAAAACTATTCTCAACAATAAAAGAACTTCTGAGGGAATCAGCATCCCTGACCTCAAGCTGTACTACAGAGCAGTAGTGATAAAAACTGTGTGGTATTGGTACAGTGACAGGCAGGTAGATCAATGGAATAGGACTGAAGACCCAGAAATGAACCCACACACCTAAGGTCACTTGATCTTTGAGAAAGGAACTAAAACCATCCAGTGGAAAAAAGATATTTTCAACAAATGGTGCTGGTTCAACTGCAGGTCAACATGTAGAAGAATGCAAATTGATCCACTCCTGTCTCCCTGTACAAAGCTCAAGTCCAAGTGGATGAAGGACCTCTACATTAAAAAAAAAAAAAAATACAATGCATGTAATAAAAGAGAAAGTGGGGGAAAGTCTTGAACATATGGGTACAGGGGAAAAGTTCCGGAACAGAACACCTATGCCTTATGCTCTAAGATCAACAATAGACAAATGTGACCTCATAAAATTGCAAAGCTTCTGTAAGGCAAAGGACACTGTAAATAGGACAAAATGGCAACCAACAGATTGGGAAAAGATCTTTACCAATCCTACATCAGATAGAGGGCTAATATCCAATATATACAAAGAACTCAAGAAGTTAGACTCCAGAGAACCAAATAACCCTACTAAAAATGGGAAACAGAGCTAAACAGAGAATTCTCAACTGTGGAAAGTTGAAGGGCCGAGAAGCACCTAAAGAAATGTTCAACATCCTTACTCATCAGGGAAATCCAAATCAAAACAACCCTGAGATTCCACCTCACACCAGTCAGAATGGCTAAGATCAAAAACTCAGGTGACAGCAGATGTTGGCGAGGATGTGGAGAAAGAGGAACACTCCTCCATTGTTGGTGGGAATGCAGGCTGATACACCTCTCTGGTAATCAGTCTGGAGTTTCCTCAGGAAATTGGCCATATTACTACTTGAGGACCCAGCTATACCACTCCTGGGCATATACCCAGAAGATGCTCCAACATGTAATAAAGACACATGTTCCACTATGTTCATAGCACCATATTTATAATAGCCAGAAGCTGGAAACAACCCAGATGTCTCTCAACAGAGGAATGGATACAGAAAATGTGGTCCATTTACACAATGGAGTACTACTCTGCTACTAAAATCAATGACTTCATGAAATTCGCAGGCAAATGGATGGAACCTGAAAATAATTATCCTGGGTGAGGTAACTCAGTCAAAAACAAACAAACAAACAAACAAAACCCCACGGTTCATACTCACTGATAAGTGGATATTAGCCCAAAAGTTCAGAATGCCCAAGATTTAATTCACAGACCATATGAAGCCTAAGAAGAAGGAAGACCAAAATGTGGATGCTCCTGTGTTTCTTAGAAGGGTGAACAAAATACTCACAGGAGGAAATATGGAGACAAAGTGTGGAGCAGAACTGAAGGAAAGGCCCTCCAGACACTGCCTCACCTGGGGATACATCCATATATAGCAACCAAACTTGAACATTTTTGTGAATCCTGGGAAGTGCTTACTGAAGGAAGCATGATAAGCTGTCTCCAGAGAGGCTTAGGCAGAGCTGACAAATACAGAGACAGGTGCTGGCAGCCAACCTTTGGACTGAGCAAGAAGGGACTGAAGGAGCTGAGGGGATTTGCAGCCCCATGGAGGGAGTAACAGTATCAACTGGCCCCCCATAGCTCCTGGAGACTGGACCACCAACCAAAAAATACACATGAAGGGAACTATTGTGCCGGCCACATATGTGGCAGAGGATGGCCTTGTTGGCCATCAGGGGGAGGAGAGGCCCTTGGCCAGAGGGTGTTCGATGCCCCAATGTAGGGGAATGTTAGGGAGGGAAGACAGGAGTGGGTCTGTGAGTACCCTCATAGAGGCAGGGGTGGGATAAGGGGTTTCCAAAGGGGAGACCTGGAAAGGGGAAAACATTTGAAATGTAAATAAAGTAAATAGCTCAGAGAGAGAGAGAGAGAGAGAGAGAGAGAGAGAGAGAGAGAGAGAGAGAGTCTAAGACACAGGAGGTTTTAAAACAATTGTAGACAGCATTAACTCATTTCAAAAATTTCTTCATAGACTGTCTCTAATATAAATGTTGAAGGAGCTTTCCTAAGGCAGATGGAAAGCAGTCTCAAAGTGGTTACCTCAATCAAATTAGAGAAAGAAACATGGTGAAGGGATGTATTAGTAAAAAGTATTTTAGGAAATTGAATTCAGTGCATACCTAATAAATGCTGACATATCTTTAATTACTGTAAAAAATAGACAAACGTGTTTGTATACGTGCAAAAGCATCACCAAGAACAAAATAAATCAGAGATTTAAAACGTTATAATTCTGGGTTGGAGAGTTGGCCGAACAGGTAAAGGTGCTTACTGCAAAGCCGGAAGTAATTCAGTTCCTGGGACCCCCATATGTGATGGAAAGATTTGACTCCTGAAAGATGTCTTCTCACTTCAACCCATAGGCAGCGGTACAGGCAGGCAATGTTTCAGGTAGATATTAGTGACGGCAGGCACTTGTGAGTACACACACATACATGCAGGAACCCCCACCCACCCACACACATCCTGCCCAAGTTGCAAGGACTACAAAAGACCACCAAGTAGCCAATTCTGATGGAAATACACAAGGATCTTTATTATGAGCTCTATATGAGGTCTGTATGAGAGCAAGGATTCTTACCTTCATTGTCTCAGCGGGTCAGAAGTGAAAGCCTGGAATCTATGGGTGCAGGGTATTTATTGTGGTTACAGGAAGCTTGGGGGATTCCCATTCAGGACAGCAAGTTAATATTTTTTAAAAGTGCATTTTTGGTGTAATCTACAGGAACCAAACCACCTAACACACAGGATGACTAGGTTCTCTATTTTCTGCAGGATGTCTTAGGCTATCTATACGTACCTTGGCCCTGCTGTTGTAACCTTGTGGGCTGTTGATAAGTGTGTGTGTGTGTGTGTGTGTGTGTGTGTGTGCGCGCGCGCGCGCGGGTTGATGGGGGTGGGGTATTATCATAGGATGTTTGCTCAAGTGGACTTTGTTCTCTCTGGAATTGGAGTTTAGCTCCTGGTCAGGCCTCGCACAAAAAGGAGCTTCTTCTCAAAAGAGGAGTTGATTGAGTATGCTCATGCGCGCACGCACACACACACACCACACACACACACTAAAAAAATGTGAAATAAGTTTAAGTTTCTCAGAAATATATTGAAGTTACTAAAATGTAGTTAGCACTGTATTTTTGGACGAAAAAATTAGAAAATCTGCCTTTGTAGTGGAGTAATGTAGTCTCACTTTCTTAGGAGTTGGTAGAAAAAGAAAACTAAAAATATTCTAAGACCCAATGAAGATGAAAACCAGAACACAGAAGCTAGATCTCTTTTGTAAACAGGAAGCATGTGGTGAAAACTGCCTACACCCCAGGACATAAAGCAAGCCCCTTAAGCTTCAAAACAAAGAAATATTCACTTTTTTATAACATGCTAAAGTTAAAAACAAAAGATATATAGATTATGGAATCTAGAAAACATAAGAAATAATCGATAAGCCTTGGGCCAAGTGAGAAACTATAACAAATTATATGTTCATAATTTCCAAAACAGCATCTTCGTCTTTGCAGCCAAACCAGAATTTATATGCAAATACATAGCTTTAAAAACATTAGAGAATGACTAACTTTATCATGCATAATCAAAATTTTAAGTGTTAAGTGCTACAAAAGATAAAGACCTAATGAATTAGAATGAAATACATTTATGTTAAATTCAACAGATTTTTTTTCAAGTGTGTCTTGATTATACTGTGCCCCACAGAATTCAACATTCGATCTTTCTTCACTCCAATAATGGGTATAGGTTGTCTGTGTCTTGAAGAGTAAAATACTAGTTCTGCTTCAGATGTCAGGAGATAAGGAGAGGTAAAACCTTTTTATAGTAATGAGAAAATAATTATTGTTTTGAGTATGGAATGAGATATCATAACTAATAAATATCCTTTGTTGTTGATAGATTCTCAGTCATATAACACAACTCTGTTGGCTGCATCGGGATTTCTCCCTGACAAAATCTATTTGTAATTTGGCATTAACATTCTAACACATTTTCTCTCCTTCCCTTCAATTGTTTTTTTAATTATTTGTTTTGAAAATGTGTGCATGTATGTAACTAATCTTATTATTAAAACCCACACCACTGCCTTCAACTTCCCTACCTGCCCAAGGCATGCTTCCCTCCCAGCTCATTTCCTTCTGATGTAAAATATTTTTGAAAAGCTCTAGTCAACCTTTTTTGATGTTTGTGTATTAAAATTAATTCATTTAATAAGAAAACAAGTTGATAATCATTAATCTTTTGGGGTCTGTATTTTAACAGTTTAAATTTCCTAATAAATAATAATAATAATAATAATAATAATAATAATCACACTTAAATTTACATTCATTTAATGAAATGCAATGAGCTATATGTGAATATATCCATGTTAAAATGTTCCTGGTTTTTAACCCTTTAAACATGCTTTCTTTTTCACTGGCCAGTTTTCATCTTTATTGCTCATGCTGTTTGATACTGATTAAATATCTGTGCTTCTAGGCACAATTAACAAGGCATTTTAAAATATTTTATAACTTAATTATGATGTTCATGTTCAAATGATTGCATTAATTTTCTGATGATTTGAAAATCAACAAATACAATTTTGCTTTCAAGAGTTATAAGCATTTTGAGCTTGTAATATATTTAAAGACTTTGATAGAGAATATTAGAAGGAAGTATAATTATTGCTCATGAAAAATGAGTTTACGTAGGAGGTCAAATTGAGATATTTCATCTTTTGTTGAACAGTCTTTCTGCTCTGTTTCTGGCTGTAGCCATCGTCTGGCTCATCAATTCCTTACTGAAAGTTGCAATTCTTGGGTTTATTTGAACTCTCTTTTGGGCGTAGCTTTCAGTTCGGCTCTGTAATTGGCTTCTGATGGTTCTAATCAAGATGCCTCACTGCACACCGACTCTTCACTTTGCAGACACATTACAATATTCGTTGAGAACCTTACATAGAAGAAACATATCCCTAATTCCCATGTTCACCCGTGTTAATTGGAAATTCTCTCCATGCCATTATACATGATAAGCTAATAAGTGATTTTCTTCTTGTTTCTCTTCTTCCTTCCTTCCTTCTTTCCCTCCCTCTGTTCTTCCCCCTTTCCTCCTTTCTCCTATTTTTTTTTTTCTGAAAAATGGGCAGTTAGAGGTATGGATAAGACTGCCTCCCCAAAATGGTAAGACACTGGCTATCTCTTAAAATATAATATTGTTTTCTAAATATGCATTTGGGCTTCCAGTTTGTGGGTGAATTTGTCAGAAGCTCACATGGAGGAACTCCTGAGTGTTACATCAAGCTGCGAATGAGCCACAGTTTATCAATTTTCCAAAGCCAGCCTCTGTGATGCTGGGTGTTAGGAAAAATCACACATGAGGTTGTGATAAACTAGTACTCATATAAATCACACATGAGGTTGTGATAAACTAGTACTCATATAAATCACACATGAGGCTGTGATAAACTAGTACTCATATAAATCACTATTTTTGCAATGGTTTTATGTTAACATGAGCTATAATAATATATTGGACATGCTGAGAATATGTTTCAGTCATTTTAAGAGTGACATTTATTTATTTATTCATTTATTTACATCTCAACCAGAGTCCCTCTCCCTCCTCCCCTCCCAGTCCCTCCCACAATCTCCCCTCTTCTCTGACCTCGACCTCATCCACTACTCCTCTGTTTCTCTTCAGAAAAGGGCATGCCTTTCATGGATATCAAACAGTGATGGCATCATTGCTGTTACAGTAATACCAAGCACCTCTTTTATTAAGGCTGGATGAAGCAACCCAGTAGAAGGTAAAGGTCCTAAAAGCAGGCAACAGAGTCAGAGGCAGCACCTGCTTTCACTGTTAGAAGTCCCACAATGACCAAGCATATATGTGTGAAGAAGACCGAGGTCAGTCCCATGTGGGCTCCTTGGCTGCTGGTTCAGTATCTGTGGACCCTTATGAGCCTAGGTTAGTTGATTCTGGGGTTTTCTTGTAGTGTACTTGACCTCTCTAACAATCCCTCCTTCCCTTCTCCCCCAGGATTCCTCAAGCTCTGCCTAGTGTCAGTTGTTGGGTGAAGCCTCTCTGATGAGAATTGTGCTAGGCACCAGTCTTTAGTATAGCAAAATATCATTAGATAACGTATTTTTTTTTTTTGTGCCAGTGGTGTTTGGTTTCATCCTAGGTCTTTGGGCTATCCAGCCTCTGGCACCTAGTTTTATGGGTGGGTCTCAATCTGGACTTCTCATAGCATGGGTCTCAAACTGGTCTAGTCATTGGTTGGCCACTGCCACAATTTCTGTGCCACATTTATCCCAGCACATCTTGGTGGGAGAATTGTAGGTCAAAGATTTTATGACTGGGTTGGTACCCCAATCCCTGCATTGGGAGTCCTTTGTGGTTACAGGTGAAGACTCTTCCATACCTCATATTACCCATTACCATTGCTTACCTAGGGTGACCCTCATAGTTACCTGAGAGTTTCCATTGCCTTAGACTTCTAGCTCCTCCCAGACATGCCCCCATTCTTGTTGTCTCTCTCTGCATTCTCTTCCTCCATTCTACCCCTACCCCCTGATCACATCCCACCCTGCTCCCATTCTAGACTCTGTCCCTCTTCCACCCAGGATGTCTACTCTATTTCCTGTTCACAGTGACATTTTTATGTCACACCTTGAGCCCTCCTTGTCACTTAGATTCTTTGGGTCTGTGGATTGTAGCATGGTCATCCTTTACTTTATGTCTAATATCCATGTATAAGTAAGTACATATCATGTTTTTCTTCCCAGGTCTAGGTTCTCACACTCAGGATGATTTCTAATAGTTACATCTATTTGCCCACAAATTTTATGATGTAATTTTTTTAACAACTGTCTCATACTCCATTATGTAAATGTACCACATTTCCTTTTTTCATTCTTCAGTTGAGGGATATGGTAGTTTCCAGTTTCTGGCTATTATGAATAAAGCTGCTATGAACATAGTTGAGGAAGTGTCCTTGGATATGGGTGAGTGCCCATTGGGTATATGCTCAGGAATGGTATAGCTTCATCTTGAGGTAGATCGATTCCCAGTTTTCTGAAAAATCACTATATTGATTAACAAACTGGTATAGACTTTTTCACTTTCACCAGCAATGGAGGAGCGCTCCCCTTGTTCCACATTCTCACCAGCAAGAGCTGTGATTTGTGTTTCTGACCTTAGCTATTCTGATATGTGAAAGACAAATCTCAGAGTCATTTTGATCTGCATTTCTTTGATGACTAAGGATGTTGAACATTTCTTCAAGTGCTTCTCAGTCATTTGAGATTCTTCCATTGAGCTTTCTCTGTTTAGATCTATTCCCCATTTTTGAAATTTGATTATTTAGTTTGCTGATGTTTCTTAGTGGTTTCTGGAGTTCTTTACATATCTTAGATCCCATCCCTCTGTCAGATGTGGTGTTTGTGAGGATCTTTGTTTTTAAACTTTAGAACAATTTTAGATCAATGGAAAAGTGTCAGGTGCTACTGCTAGTTCTCCTGTAGTTTTCTTTGTTTTCCAATTTGCCATAATTATAAGTATTTTAACATAATATGATGCATTTACAGAATTAATATACAGTGTTGATGTAATACTATAAATAAATGGCATACTTAAATATGGTGTCACACATTAGTAATCCCTGTACTCTTGGGGCTGAAACTGGAAGACTATGAATAGAAGGCCAGTGTAGTAATGTTGTTGTGTTGTAATATTATAATGTAGTAATGTAATGAGGCCTTGTCTCTGTCTTAAAAGCCTTCCAGTGGTAGATCACTTACCACACTTGTTGATGCCAAAAGATGTAAAAACAAATATATAGATAGGATACTTATCTCAATTTGTATTTTTTTCCTTAGTACATAAATCAACATTATACACATGCATGTGGTGTCTTGACACACATATACATTTACAATATTTAAGTAAGATTGCACATATTGATTCCACAAATGTTTATCATTTTTTATGGTCGAGAAAGTTTTCTTTATAATTTCTTGATATCTGGAGGACATTATTGCTATGTATAGTCACCAGGCTTTGGAAAATCATAACAGAATGACCATTTCTACCTAGTCACAGCTGACCCTGATTGGCCATCCTTTCCACAACCCTCTGTAGTTTCTAGTAGTCACTGTACTGTTCTCAACTTCTAGGTAATTATCTTTTTAAGGTTCTGTTTGTGTTGAGATCACATGCTAGAAGTCTTTCTGTGCTTGGGTGATTTCACTATCTTCAGTTCAGTCCATGATCCATAAAATGACAGGTTTTCAATTTTAATGGCTGAATATGCCAAACTATGTGTACAGTATTTTGTTTCTCCAATCAGCAGTTAAAGCACACTGAGATTACACTGTTAGTGGCTATTATAAGTACTGTGGAACTGAACATGAGAGTGTAGATGTCTCTTCAACATATTTACCTCATTTCTTTTTATATATACCTCATGGCTGGAATTATCGTCTTTTTTTTTAATTTTTGAAAAACTCCATGCTGTTCTCCAGTGGCTTTTCTAATTAACATGCTTGTCAGCGATGGGCAAGGTCCCCGTTTTCTTCACTTCTCTGTGAGCACTGATTATCTCTTGTCTTTTTGATAATAGGTGTCCCCTGGTGAAGAGATAAAATGAATCTGATTTGCATAGCTCTGGTGATTAACTAGGTGAACTGTGCTTCCTGAACCTCTTGGTGCTTCCTGAATCTCCTTGGAGAGATGCTATGTCTGCTGTTGATCTGCTAATCAAGTTCTTTTCTTTTTAGTTAATATATTTCTAATATGGTCTTGGTGTGAATTTGTGGTCAGGCATATAGCTCACAGATATTTTCTCACATTGTTCGGCTGTCTCCTACTTTCATCATTGTGTTTTAAGGGGAATTGTGGTAGTTGAATTTAGTGATTTTTTTTCCTTATTTTTCCTGTGGTGTGAGGGATCACCATGGAAAAGAAATCCTAGTAAGTATGGGTACCATGATACATTGCTTCAGCCCCTTTTATAAATAACATCATAGAGTTCAATCATGACCTGAAGTCCATGATCCACACGAAGTTCTGAAATTAGTAAGAAAGACAGGTCATTTTTTTTAGTAGTTTTTTTCTGCTACAGGACCTGTCTTAGTCAGGGTTTCTATTCCTGCACAAACATCAGGACCAAGATGCAAGCTGGGGAGGAAAGGGTTTATTGAGCTTACTCTTCCAGTTGCTGGTGATCACCAAAGGAAGCCAGGACTGGAACTCAAGCAGGTCAGGAAGCAGGAGCTGATGCGGAGACCATGGAGGGATATTTCTTACTGTCTTGCTCAGCCTGCTTTCTTATAGAACCCAAGACTACCAGCCCACAGATGGTACCACCCACAAGGGGCCCTCCCCCCTTGATCACTAATTGAGAAAATGCCTTACAGCTGGATCTCATGGAGGCATTTTCTCAACTGAAAGTCCTTTCTCTGTGATAACTCCAGCTTGTGTCAAGTTGACATAAAACCAGCCAGTACAGGACCTCATTCAGAATTCAGGATCTCAGGAAGTCACCTTACATTTAGTTGAAGTAAGTTTTAATCACTTCTTCATTATTTTATCTTACTTTTAATGATCTTAGCAAGAATTATAAATGTCTTCTCATGAAGGAATAGGTGTTTCTTTTTCCTCATAACTAACTAGTGTGTTACATGCTTTTGAAAGGAAAAACATAGAGAAGAGATGTTGTTTTCAGGTCATCCTATGAAAGAAACAGACGAGAAAATAATTTGTAAGTAGAATAAACAGAACATAATCTATAGAACAATTCCATTATATTTCTCAGTTGGTGATATTGCATTTTCTTAATGGTGTTTTAAAGGATATTTTTAAAAACAACAACAACAACAACAACAACAACAAACACAGCCTCTCCTCTCTAATATAGAAGAGTACAAAGGGGTAGTAAAAAAGATGATGAGGAAAACACTACCTCAGACATGGAGCAGTATGACAACACAGGCTGTGATTGTTTTGTTCAAATTTTTTGAAACTGACTTACTATGTCAATTGAAAGTCATGTTATTCATACAAGTAATGACATTTTCATAGGTTTTTCTTGGCAGTTTTCTTTCCTTATGAAATGTGTTTAGGTTTACATATCCATTCAGGTTAATTTTTAAGTTATAGTCTCAATGTGATAGAGAAATAGTTTAGATATTAGACAATTCCTTATTCAATGTGTGGGAGAATAGTAGTGTGTAAAGAAACTAAAAAGCTGTGGTATAGTATGGGATGGACTCCAGGAATGCTTTTTACAGACAGTAAGAAATGGGCAGCTTAAGTAGAGATATTCAGTTAAGAGATTTAAGCTTCATGAAGAGTGGCCATGTTCAAAATAAGGAAAGCTTCTTTGGCTAGACATTTCATAGTGGTTGTAAGAACTGGCAACAATAAAGTAAAAACTGCATTTTAATGCATTCTAAAAATAGATATTCCAAAGTTAACCTTCATTGGCTAATTTACTTTTAAAATAGTTATTCTAGAATTCAACAATGCTGTATTTATTCTCAAGTACTTTAAATGTTCATGTAGTAAAAATGCTTGCTGCAAAATACATGACTGGAACTTCAAAAGATAGGTATTGTCAAACAATTACATCTGCCTGGAGCAAATTCACACTCCGTGGGAAATGTAAGCATCCAACTGACAAAGCCAAATGCTTAGGTTCATACTATTTATCGATTAAGTTCAGACTCTTTAATTATATACTAGTCATTTTTTTCTAGAAAATCACTTGACTTGATACTCTGTAACTTCAGAGTAGATTCCCAGTAATGTACTATGATTCAGGGAAAAAAAAATCCAGGAGGTAATCGACTCTCTTGTTGTGCTGTTAAGTTGGCCCTCTGAGCACAATATTCAGAGGAAAGACTCCTCACTCAATGGGTTGAATCTATCCTTTGCTAAAGAATTCTTAGCTTAAACTAGAAATAAAGCGTAGCTTTGCTGGAGGAAGGTGGGTAGGCTGATAATGTAGACTGCCTGCTCTTCTCCCTCAGGTGAAAGTAACAGCTTCCCAACCACCCACTGAGGACAGGGAGTGATCTCACTGCTGGGTCCTTAGAGATGCTCATTTCAATTGTTTGTAAGGAAAATAGAATTACAGAGAACCATTGGTTCATAAAAGATAAATGAATATTTGACAATAAAATCCAAGACACTCCTTTCCTAGAATTTATGGGTATATAAAACTACAGACATATTTCCTCTGGTTGTTTAAACACAACTCTTGGAATAAACACTATCTGTCTAATTTCACTTCACTTTATTGATGTCTCTTCTGCAATAATATAAGAACAGGGTGAGAGCAGATAAGCACAGGGTTTGCTTTGGTATGATCGAGGTGGCATCATGAGTGAGGTGGGTTAATGTGGAGGAACAGTTTATTGAGTTTTTTGAGGCTCAATTTCTTGAAAGACTAAGGTGTATATATGCATGTTAACAGTAGTTGCTAATATTCATACTTTTTCTTACTTTATGCAATAACGTAAATTATAATTAACAAAGGTATTTTGTTTAACATATGTAAGCTTATTATTATTATTATTATATTTTAAAACTAGGATAGACAAAAGAGGACACTAGAATGTTTTATAGCTACTCATATACTTGAATACTTGCTACGTCTGTGAGTTCTGATCTGCTAATAGTCTTGTAAATCACTCGTGTCTATTGTCAGATTGTATTCTTTTCAAATTAGTTTATATAAATGTCTTAACAGTTATAGTATAATTGATTTATATATTATACATCTTTATATGCCATCAAAGAAAAACATAACAATTTAACATATATAACACATCTTTCTTGAAAACTATATCAACAATGAGAGGCTTATTTGCATTTTTGGTAAGTCCTTTGATGTCTGGACCTAGGGAAGCTTTAATCTCTCATCAGAGTTTGATTAAATCTGTTGACAGAAATATTTTTGGTTTAGTTTTTCCATTTTTGTGTTCTCCAGTGTATGAAGTACAGTATTACACTAATATGCATTTGAAGCTGGAAGTGATGTTTGACTTGCTATTCCTGGTAATGGTGACCACTGGTTTTGAAGCTACCTTAAAGTTTAGTGTATAGAGTTTTCATAGCGTTTTTTTTTTCCCCCCCGATAGTGAAGGGGAAGCACATAAATGAACATTGAATACTTCCATGCCTTAGTATCCTTGGACTGCTTGTTTCAGATGACTCTTTATCATGCATATGATTACCATGAATTTGACATTTAGAAAACTTAGTTCAAAGAGTATACAAATTTCACAAATGTTGATCAATGTCCTTGAAATGTTGGAAGCTATGCTGTTCATTTTGTCAGTCCTGTTTGCCAAACTCTACACTACATCAGAAAGCACTAGTATTTTCACAGTAAAATATATACGTGAAGACCCTTTGGTGGATCTTCAAGGGAATGAGTTAGTTCTGAGTTGCTACCATAAGAGAGAGATAATTTGTTTTCATTTACCAATAGATTTCATATTTCTAGGAGAGACAGGAGAGACAGAGTGTAAGATATGCTGGAGAGAGCACTAGCACTCTCTGCATAGGATCCCAGCTAGGATCCCTATGATCCTTTATTAGAAGGTTACAAAGTAAAGATTGTCTTGCTATCAGTACATGTGGTCTCAGGCAAACCTTGTTTATTGCTGATATTTCTTTAAAACTGTCCGACAGAACAGAAAGTCTCACTAGATACCAGCTATTAGATGTCAGTGACTGTGTATCTCATTTTTTAAACTCTTGTCATTTACCTATGGTTCCGTTCACCATATTTGCCTTCTGTGGTAGCTCTTTACTTCCCCTAGGATAGCAATGAGACTCATTACAACCTTGATTTCAGGAAATGATTTTTAAAGCAGAACACAGGGGAAGTATTAGCCTAGCTCTGACAATTAGACTTTAGATGATCAGTGGATACACTGAAATTGAAGAATTTATGAAAAGCCAAATTGTTCTCTACACCACAATGGATACAGACATATTGGGAGGTGCCATGGAGAATACACATCAAAAGAGGAAAATGTTCAGATATTTGATATTTGTGGTTCTCTGAAAAGCCTCAAATCAGTGTGGATCTCAATAGAAGTAGAACCACAAGCTGGAGATACAATTGGAGATTCCGGAGCAGACTGTCTTCTCCCTACTGTCCATTTGTGGAGTTTGATATTTTTCACCACTGAGCCCCATATCAAGGGACATATGTTCATATGATAGACTTATACTTTATGCTGCAGGATCGAACTACTAGTATCATTTTACATTTCTAGAAGTTTCTGTTCTTGATTTTTAATGATATGCTTACAGCTTCTATGGTACCTAAAACTTTCATGTCTGTAGGTGTGTATAGTGCAGCAAATTATTTTTGACTCCAATATGTATTTTTTCAGTTTTTTGTTTCTGTTTTAGACTTTTAAAATGGCTGGATTGTGAGAACTCTGCGATCTCAATAGAAATCCAAATTGCAATTGTGTCAGCCTAATGAAGGATATTTAGAAATGTATAAAAAGTCTATGGGAATTGAGATGATTAGAGAATTGTAGCCTCTAAAGGAAGTAACCAAATCTGAAGTCCATAACCCAGAAGTCTGATTGCAAAGAATTAGATTTGGACCTTAAGTAGTCAGAGGGAGATGTGAGGTTCCGGTGAGAAATCTCGTGCTCATGTAACAGCCACAACAATGCTAGACTGTCAAATGGGAAAACCTGTGCCATTTGACCCCCAACCTCTATGTTCTGCCATACTCCAAAAGCAGCATTAAAGAAACATTTAGATTCCCAAAACTGCCAAAGTAAGAGAGCACACATTTCAAATATTATAGTTAAGTTTGTATGTATTCGTAATTGTTATTATGACATTCTCTCAAGGAGTCCAAGAATAAAAGAACACAGAAAAGCTTTCAGTTCTCATTCTATGTATGTGATGAAGTCACACAGGAATCAGTAAATATGTATTTTAAAAAGGAAATTTTCATCTGATTCAAACAATCATATGCTTTCAATATTCTTAAAAACAGTTATGATTTTAATATGCTACAGTGTTTGTACGAGAATAAAAATGACTGCCAAAATTTGAACATCTTTTTTTTTTTCCTCTTTTGTGAAGCCCTCTTACACAGGTGAAGAGATTTCTATGTGTGTCAGAAACAAGAGAGCACTTTTCTTAACAGCTAGGAGCCAAACACCTCACAGGATGATGGGATTCATACCTGGGGCCCATCTGCTCTGTTATCATCCATTTGGCAGAGCAGCCACATACAAGATCTGGAAGACTGTGCTCATGTCATTTACTTTCATGGACATTCTTCTTATAAGACTGTAAAAGGCACCGTAGCCTTTCCAATTCACAATTCCCCTTGAAAGTTAAAAGAACTGAATGTCTAGTCATAGACACCCAGCTCCATGAAAGGCTGAGATCCCGGTGCGCATTTCACAAGTTCCAGAAATGAGCATTTTCATTTTCCCAAATGTTAGAAACCAATGAATTTCATTAAGGACAAGGAATTAAGAGTTTGTTTCTTTTAGGCAGAATATTTCATTTTGACCAAAGCATCAAACAAACAACATGAAAACAATTTCTCTGTGTGAATATTGCAAATCTATCATTTAAAATTCAAATGTTCTTCATTCTAGGTATTTGAATTTGAATATGTACAAATTGGCAAGATTGATTGATGCTAGTTAGCATGCGAATAGAAGGTTCAGAAACAGCAAAATTGGTAGATGTTTTTGTTATAATGCCCCATGCAGATATGGGAGGACCCAAGCAAGACCTAGCAGAGCACCCTTACAAGCATGTCTGAAAAATAGGAAAAAGGAATTTAAGTGTGACCATTATTGTATTCATTTTTATTTTTTTCCTAAATTATTTAAAAGTTTTCTGTCATATTTTTTAATAGACAGTCCAAAACAGATTTTTAGGCTGTCCAAAAACAGATTTTAAAGGTAAGATAAATGAAATTACCTACTTGTTTTATTTAGAATTGGTATTGTATTGCTAATTAACCAGGTAGCTGTTTATACTCAATAACATTCTGTAAAATAAATTGTTGATGTCTTCTTAGAAATCTCTTCTTGGTAATATACACTGATGGGACATTTATTACTTGTTAAAGTAAAAACCAATTTAACAGTTATAAGAGAAGCTTATGTGTAGTGATTGACAGTCATTGAATTCTGATGTTAAGACAAAGAGACTAGATTTCTGAAAAGAAAATAAAAATGATTTGGTATTTAAAATATCTAGTTAATGAATTCGGTGTCCTCTTGCATAAATTAAAGAAGAAAAGAACTAGGTGAATCTAGAAAAGTGACACAAAATGAGAAATTCAGGAACAGCATGAGGAGTTTGCAAATGACTATTTAAAGGACTGACTGATTTGAAAAAATAACCCTTAATGTGCCAACTTACTGTAATGGAAAGAAGTTTTTTGATTTCTCCACAGACATGGGATTTGACTCCAGCTCTCTGCTTTTGGGAGTGTTACTCAATCGGATCCACTAATGATATATATATATATATATATATATATATATATATATATATATAT
>JADRCH010000241.1:46643-64421 GCA_019843965.1 Rhynchomys soricoides | reverse complement strand
TCTCTCTCTCTCTCTCTCTCTCTCTCTCTCTCTCTCTCTCTCTCTCTTTCTCTTTTTTAAATCTTCTTTGGGTTTGTACTTTTCCAGTAAGGATGTCAGTGTTCTTCTGTAAAGCCCCATCCCATGTGTTAAGAAGTTTTTCTGTGTCTCACATTTTTTGTTAACTCCATCTCCTCATCTACTCTGTAATGAGGCTTCTGTGTTCTAAATTGGGTGGATTTGTGGTTTTCCAAAGCCTTCAGTCAGACAGTTGTCTTGTTCAGAATCCAAAACTGAAACCTCAGATCAAGGACCACCGTCCGTCCCCCTGTGGGTTCGTTTTGTGTTCAGGTCTCTCATCAAACTGCTTCTTTCCTAGAAGCTCATCATCTATAACAGTGCAGAATTATTTTCTGTCACCCAGATTGTGCTGTTCCCATCTTCTCCACGTTCTATATGAGACTCCCTTTGATAAGAAAATCAACCTACTTCTGTGTCTTTATGTGTATGACACCTATTACCATGGCTGCGATGTAGGAAACCTTAAAGTTTTGTCGAAAAGAGTGAAGAAATCCATCTGTTGCTTTGCTATTTACTATATACGGTTATAATGTACACATATAGATATAGGTTTATTTATTAGTTTCTTGAGAACTTTGCACAAGATGTTTTGATCACATGTACCTCTCCCTCAGACCCATCTATTTTTAAACCCATCACATCCAATTGGTCCTGCCCATAGAGTTTTGGATGTGCTACCTGCCAGTGTATCATGATCAACTTCTCAGGAGCCCTACTCTTAGGGAAAATGGACTTTCACGTTCAGTAAAGATCAATGGCCAATAGCCTGTTGGCCAGGGGTCACTTCATGGCCACCTCACATCTCCATGTTTGCATTTGGTCTGGATGGAGCTGGCAAAGGTTATCTCCATTTTGTTAGAGCTGCTGCGAGTTCACAGACGCAGCTGCTCTGATGTGCCCTGAAGGCACTGTCTCCCTGCAGACACCCACCCGGACAGGATCAGACACTCTTCCTCTTCCACAATCCCTGAGTCTTACAGGGAGGCCATGTGAGAGGTGATACAGATGTCCCATTTATAGTTGCGTCTTCTACAGTCTTCTTCTCCGCATGTCTGTCAGGTACACTTCTGTGTTAATCCTCATCTTTGGCTTTGAGGCTCCTCAGCTGAGTGTGGAGCCACGCCCCGGTCTGTGGCATAGTAAGTCACCAGAAGTCCTCCCTGTACTTTTGTCTAAACATTACTGCTGTTGCTTCGCTATGTAGCACATGCTTCCACAAACTCTCCATTGCTATTCATGTATTAATATCACAGTTTCAAAATGAAACAGAGATGCAGCAATGAGTGTCCAATAAACAAACTTGTATTTGACTCTAAGAATTACAAAAGGAGACACACATACACAAACAACTGAGTGGCCAAAAGTACAGCTGGAGAACAGAGAAGGAAATGAAAGTTTTATCAGGGCAGAGAAACATCAGTAAGTTGTTTTGACTGAAAGTTCAGCAACACTTCAGAGCTTGCCAGGGCTGATAAGTTCTGATTGGTGAATGGCTATGCAAAGCCAACCATAAGCTCTTATCTGGCAGTTCCACTGTCAGTTGCTAAGTGAGAATATTCGTTAAGATGAACACAGCATTTTACTTAATTGGCTCCACTGTGAGATAGCTCCTGCAGCAGGTGTCGAAGACCTTGGGGCTCCACTTCTTTTCTCAGGACTTTTGACTGTATTTTAAGCCAGTGAGAAAAGAGTGTAGCCCCTCTGTCCTCTGAAGCTTTACAGTTTGCTTTCCAGAGAGTACTACATTCCACCATCTGAGACACATTTATGTTGGATTCATGATTCTGAACTCCACCAGGGACACTGATGCTGCTGGCATTGAAGAAATGGCTTCACCCTTTAAAGGCTGGAAAAAGCTGCATTGTTTCAAATTATTTTTCCGCCCTTTTATTAAAACATCATGTATAAATACTCTATATATTTACGATGTGCTGTAGTGTATATGTGTGCACTTTGAAATTATTTATGTGAAATAATTAACATACATTTTAAGTCATATACTTATCATTTTCTGGCTTTGGTGAGATCATTTAGGAAATAATTTAAATATGCAAATTTTTATTATTCTGTGTAACTATGCTAAGTTCTCAAGAAAACATTTGCTCTGGCAAACCTAATCTTTGCATCTTTTGATAAATATCAATCATCCCACGCCTCACTCTGTAGGTACTAACCTAAGCTCTCTTTAGTCGATTCAGCCTTTTAGATTCCCTTTATAAGTGAGCTCAGAACAATAAGCCAGTTCTTATTAATCTTACTGTAGCATCCAATAGGTTCATGCATGTTAAAAATGTAAATATGTCCTTTCTTCAAGCTGAATAGGATTCAATTATACAAGGATTATTTTTATATATATATATATATATATATATATACACACATATACATACACATACATATATACGTATATATATATATAATGTACACTTGTGTATATCTTATATCTACATATAAATATACATATTTTATTTTTTATTTCTCCATACATATGCCTGTGGGTACATATATGTTTCATTTCCTGGCTGTTTTAAACAAGACTATAAGGAACATGATTTTGCAAAATATTTTTTGAGAATTTCATTTCTTTTTCTTTGGATAACACAGGGTGGAATTAGGAGTAACACAGCAATTCCACTCACAATTTTCTTGCAGATTCTTCACCCTGGCTGTCCTAACTTGTGTTCCCTCCCACAGTGTATAAGGATTTTATATCTTCCACATCCTCAAGAACACTTTTCATTACAAAAATAATAAGCATAAGTTTCCCTCCTAAAATATGCTTTCTTTGTATACCTTCAATTTGATTAACTTCTGGCTGTTGGATCTTCTCACCCCATGCTCCATATTTGAGGCTCTTCCCTTAGTCTGGCTGTATCTAGAGAGTAGTTTCATAGAAAGTAGTTAAGGTTTTAAGTGTTTTAATAAATGTAAACTTATGGGAGAAAAATAGTTCTGTCTGGAATATGAGGATAAGGAGGTGACCACATTCAGGAGGAGAGGAAAGGCATCTTCTCATAGCCTATGTGGTACCTTGATGGCATCATAATAATAGAGCTTAGATTAGTACCTACTGAGTAAGGACTGGGGTAACACTGGTCGCCCCCTCCCTCCTTCCCTCCTTCCACATCTTTTCCTCTATTCCTCCTCTATTTCTCTTTCCAATGTGAAGACATTGAGTCTGCACATAGGAAAGCAGGACCCTTATCGGGAACCAAGTTGACCAGCACCTTGAGATTATTGTTCCCATCCTCAGGAGCACAAAAAGTCAATTTTCACTATAAAGTATTTCAACCTCTGATATTTTATTACAGTTGCTCTGATAGAATAATTAATGCAAATTTTATGTCATGTATATGCTATTCAATTTTAAATATTTAAATAAAACTACTTCATATTACTTAAATTGTTTGAATCAATATAGATTTCATAGATTTTTAAAAGACAACTAATATGCTGAAATTTTTAAAAATTAATCATGAATTTATGGTTAATCATTTGAAGATTTAAAATTTATAGCTATAATTTTCATATAAAAATAAAGTTAAATTACTGGAATTTCAAGAATTTCTAGAATGCTGATATAGATATATATGCAAACCACACTAAGCTTATGTTAATTTTAAAATTTAAAAGCCAGAAGTTTACTTATTAATGGAAATATTAGTAGAAATTGATTTTTCAATGACATCAAATGAAATGGCAGCAAATGTATACTCAGTAACTCTTCCGAGTTGTGATCATGCTACATTTTATCATTATTTTTCACACTTCCTAAGAGACTCATACAAAGATTCATTTGTGTTATGCCTGAGGAAAAAAACTAATACAAAACCAGGCCAGTCCAAATCAGAGGCAGAATGTAGCAGATCCCTCAGCCCTTAACAGTGCTCCTAAATGTGGCAGAGGAGGGTCTTGCTGGACATCACTGAGAGGAGCGGCCCTTGGGCCTGAGGGTGTTAGAGACCCCAGTGTAGGGGAATGCTAGGGAAGGAAGATGGGAATGGGGGGGGGTAGGGGAATACCCTCATAGAGGCAGGGGGAGGAGGGATGGGATAGGGAGTTTCCAAAGGGAAGACCTGGAAAGGGGAAAACATTTGAAATGTAAATAAAGAAAATATCCAAGAAAAAAATGTTGGGGATTTAAAAAAAAGAAAAGAAAAAGAAAAAGAAAAAAAAGAATGACTGCACTTGAGTCTAACTTCTGCTGTATAGTCTAAAGGTACAACTGACAACCCTCATGCTTCTATTTATGTGTTAGTAGGATTTTATAGTTACTTAAGTTTCCTAAAACTTACTGAAGTGAATACAGTTCACCTACTGTAAAATTAAAAATCTATATTCCTCCGTTGATGAGCTTCTCAAGGTTTTATGTTTTTACCCATTTTTACCTTTTAGTATAAATTTTGTAGTAACTGAATAAAGTCTTGTGTGATAAAGTTTTATCAAATTAGTTACGTTTTGGTAGCTATATCTTTGTTTCACTGCTGAGGAACAGAACCGCAATGGAAATGTTTAAACACACAGGATATTTCCCCTGCATCCACTGCCCTTTCTGTAGGTGGTGACCTTCTGTGTGACTGTCACAGGGAGGTGTGTGAAGCTCCTGTGAACACAGGCATGTTTCCCATCCACCCACTTACCCTCAAGCTTTAGAGACATGTGATGAAAACACACAAAACTTATGACTTGATACAATTGTGAATTCATGATCAGTGCAGGTTAGGTTTTCTAGAGCGCTAGTGGCTAAGGTTTGCTAAACCTACTGCAATTTTTTCCACATGAAATGAACTTTTGTGTGCTTTTCCTTGAGACTGGGGATTCTTTGGTTATTACAAATTTCTTAGACTATTCAAACGTTACAATGATTAAGAGCTGGCACTCCTGTTTCTTGGAGAAACTACCAAGATTTACCTAGAGGGAAGAAATATAGCCTACTAATGGTATATATTTGTCCGACTCCAGAGTCAGCCTGTTTTTTCAAAGGAATAAACTGCCATTTGAGAGTGCTTAAGTCACTGACTTTGCTGAATCTGCCAATCATTTCAAATTTACAAAATTTAATTTTAAGAGAATATTTTAAACATAGTCAATTGGATTTCCCAGGATAATGTACTTTCTCTTTCCCCTTGATAGGAACTTTTAAATTATAATTTGCCTTATATTGAGAAAATATTATTTTAAGCAGCAGCAAATAAATGGAAGAATACAACTATTTAATATAAAATTCAGCTGTGCGAGGCTTTGATGATTGTTTGAAAAGCCCTAATGGTTTTATCATATGCCCTACAGCCATGAATTAAACATGAATAACTGCAACAATAACACATTTTAATAGAGAACATTAATTAACATATGCTGAATGTTAATGAACTTTTTTTTCTTGGCATCATGTGTTACCAGCCAGAGGGCAATAGGATATAAAAGGAGCACCTAGCACCTTCATCACTGTAGATGATTGTGAAAGACACGGGTAGTGACTTATGGCCATGGTAATGCAATGATTTCTAAATGAAACTATTCAAACAAAGTAAAATCTCCATTCATTTACTTAAGAAGTGTTCCTTATCTTTATACACTTTAATACTTAATCATAAAAAGAAAAGTTACAATTGTTTTTATGTCAGAAAACTCTAAAGAATTCTATTTTATTAGTATGTACCATTATCCTGCACATTTTCCTGGTATTCAGGTAGCACAGTAGAATTACAGAACTGATTAATATTTGCTCCTGAAATGACAACATGCTAGCTGCAACTTTGAAAAGGACTGTACATTATTAGTTGACAACACAAGTTAGTGAGTCACAATTCCAGTTAGCTATTCATCCACATGATCTTGACAGTGATTAATCAATATTTAATGGAAACTATCCACTAAGTCTGGTGGCAAAGATGGTCAGATCACATGAATATTTCTCTATTTCTTATTTTATTATTTGTCAAAAATTGTATATATATTGTGATCAGAGAGATGGCTTAGTGATTAAGTGCACTGCTTGCTTTTCCAGAGGAACTAAGTTCAGTTCAGCAAATCTTCTTGGTGCCACACAATTGTCTATAACTTCAGTTCCAGGGAATCTGACATATCCCTCCTTTTCAAAAATTGCATGCACATGGTGAACTTATATACATGTAAGAAGAAATACCAATACACATAAAAAATTTAAAATTTCTATATTAATGCTTGCTATCTGTGTTTCATGTTATAGCTGTGGTATGTGGATTTAGTCATTTACAGAACAAATTGCCAAAAGTAAAATGAATCACCTCTTTAAAAAATAAAGAATAGAATGGTAAGATCAAAAACTGTTACCTGAGGACCCAGCTATACCACTCCTGGGCATACACCCAAAAGATTCACCAACATATAACAAGGACACATGCTCCACTATGTTTATAGCAGCCTTGTTTATAATAGCCAGAAGCTGGCAAGAACCCAGATGACCTTCACCAAAGGAATGGATACAGAAAATGTGGTACATTTACACAATGGAGTACTACTCAGCTATTAAAAACAATGACTTCATGAAATTCTTAGGCAAATAGATGGAACTAGAAAATATCATCCTGAGTGAGGTAACCCAATCACAAAAGAACACACATGGTATACACTCAGTGATAAGTGGATATTAGGCCAAAAGCTCGGAATACCAAAGATACAGTTCACAGACCACTTGTGAAGCTCAAGAAGAAGGCAGACCAAAGTGTGAGTGCTTCAGTCCTTAGAAAAGTGAACAAAATACTCATGGGAGCAAATATAGAGATGAACTGTAGAGCAGAGTCTGAAGGAAAGGCCATCCAGAGACTGCCCCACCTGCGGATCCATCTCATATACAGTCACCAAACCCAGACACTATTGCAGATGCAAGTTCTTGCTGACAAGGGTCTGGTATAGTTGTCTCCTGAAAGGCTCTGCCAAAGCCTTGCAAATACAGAGGTGGATGCTCACAGCCAATCATTGGACTGAGCACAGGGTCCTCAATGGAGGAGTTAGAGAAAGGACTGAAGGAGCTGAAGGGGTTTGCAACTCCATAGGAAGAACAACAATATCAACCAACCAGAAACCCCAGAGCTCCCAGGGAATAAGCCACCAACCAATGATTACGTATGGAGGGAACAATGGCTCCAGCTGGATATGTAGCAGAGGATGGTCTTGTCAGGCATCAATGGGAAGAGAGGTCCTTGGTCCTATGAAAGCTTGATAGATGCCCCAGTGTAGGGGAATTCAAGGGTGGGGAGGTAGGAGTATGTGGGTGGGTGTGTGGAGGAGCACTTTCATAGGAGCGGGGGGAGGGGAAATATGATAGGGGTTTTCAGGAGGGGGAGGAAACCAGGAAAGGGGATAACATTTGAAATGTCAATAAAGAAAATATCCAATAAAAAAATTAAAAATTAAAAAAATAAAGAATAATAAAGCTTACTATTTTCTATCATATTTCATAATATAGTGTTGCAAACTTAAAAAAAATAGATACATTAACATACAAAAATATTTACAAAGGCCTGTTTTATAAAATGTAATAATCTCACATGAGGGGAAATTAAAATTTTTGAGTAGGCATTTTGAAATTAATAGAAATAATAAATATTCCAGCCAGGGTTAGCATACTGTTAGAACCATTCTAGTGGGTAATGATGTATATGTTTATAAGTACATATTTATCTCCTGATATATTATTTTTATATTGCATTGGCTCTTGTGGCTCTAGACTCTGAACAATGAAGAAAAATCATTTCTCCAATAAGGGTTCATTTTGGAGTTAAAGTGAGAACATTTCCCCTTGCATATTTATGTGCTTTGTATTCTATTAAGATATTTACCACAGATTATTACTCTTACTCTTTCAATATACTCATACTCTGTCCTATAATTTTTCTCTACTTTGGGCCATGTGAGTTTCAAGTCTTATGCTAGATTTTACCTTATGTGAAGCATGGTTTACAAACATTTCCCTGATGTTACAGCTAATATATTGCTACAAATAGCAGGCTTTAATGAAAATACTTATGATAAAAAGGAATAAATTGCATAATATCTTTTAATATGAGATACACAGTAAGTCATCAGTCATGAACGGCACAATTTAATATTATTTACAAGTAGAATGGGTAGGTTGTCAGAAGTAATTTTGCAAAATGATCTACCATTGTACATTTCACTTTATAGAAAGTATCCAGCTCCTGACAAACGTTCCTGGTATGCACACATAAGTCATGAGAGGGCACCAGATCCCCAATTACTGGAATTACAGATGGTTGTAAGACATTCTGTGGATACTGTGAACCATACTGTGGCCTTTGAAAGAGTGGCAAGTGGTCCTAACTTACTGACTCAACTTCCCATTCTCATGGTAGATATTCTACATTATTTTTATATCTTGCTTTATGAAGTCTGTGATGCAGCAGGTCTTTCAAATATTCTGTCCAGATATATTTTTTGAGAAGAGGAATCAATTCAAATACTTTGCAATATATCGTGTGGTGTCTGGCACATATGGTTATGCAGCTAATTGGTTTGGATCAAAGAATGCATAAATTAATAAAATAAATTAAGTCCAAGCAGAAGATTCATGAACTTATTTTTATTAATCCTACCATGACTTGGAAACGCTGTTTAGTATTCCTCTGCAGTCTTGTTTCAGTGAAGTAAGTGAATTCTGGTACTCTGCGTATGTCCAGTTCGCATTACCTCAACCTAGTGCAATGCTTCTTACTCAATGCACTTATCTCAAGCCTATGTGTAAGTAAAACTGCTCCAACAATAAACTTGAGAACAGATTGATCTTCATTTCTAACTAATCACATTGATGACTAATTCCAAGACATTAAGTTCCCTTTTATGTGACCATTGCATGTTTTTGCAGAGATATTTTTAAATAAAATGGTAACAGATTTATTTCATCTCAACTTTTTATAATTAATTTTTTTATTCATTTATATCCCACATGTTGCCCCTTCTCACAATCCCTTTCCCAGAGTTCTTCACACCATCTCCTCTCTGAGAGAGTGCTCTACCCTACCCCTACACACTGTGTTCCTTCTCTGGACCATCAAGTCTCTACAGGATTAGGCGCATCCTCTCCCACTGAGGCCAGACAAGGCAGTCTTCTGCTACATATGTGCTTGGAGCCAGAGACCAGCCCATGTATGCTCTTTGGTTGGTGGATTAGTGTCTGGAACCTCCAAGGGGTCCTTATTAGGTGACACTATATGGGGTTGCCATCCCCTTCAGCTCCTTCAGTCCTTCCCCTAACCCTTTCTTGTGGGTCCCTGACCTCAGTCCAATGATTGGCAGTAAGTCTCTGCATTTGTCTCAGAGAGCTCAATTTCTTAACTCTGGCATTTCCTCAGAGTTCTTGGCAATACTTAATTTTGAGTGTTGGAGATGGGGGGAGACTAATGATCAGACACTCTCATGAAAATCTTCAGTTAAGATTTTTATGATGTTTTGTTCAAGATTTAACAATGATTGTGTGTTCATTTTTAGAAGCGTACCAGGTAATGTGAATTTCCACAGTAATAGAATGCACAATCAACATGATGTACAGTATTGATATTAACCATGATCACCTGACTGGGCTGTATTAGACTGCAAGCTATGGCACACATCAAACTTTATGGTACTCATCAAACTGGTTTGTTTGATTAGAGAATTACTTTAGAATAAAAGATCAATAATCACTGCTACTAGATTGTCATTTGGGTCATCTCAGCTGGCACAGAAGGAATTACCTATGCATTATCTGTATCTCTCTAGGTGTATTAATGTCAAGAAATCCAAATAGTTGTTTACATACTCCACATATGCCATAAAGCACTCACAAGCATTCATTTCGAAGACTGACTTTTCTCCACACAGTAGAGTATGCTTACAGAGAGAGTATGTGTAAGCTTTTCAGCCGTTCATGTATAGTTGTACCAGTATTGTCAAATCACAAAATTATCAACTACATCATTAACAGTGTCTCTTGCCTTTAATCTCAAATCTACACTCATTTCCAAATTGATTTAATATAAGTGCATCTTCCACAACATCATACCACATATCTGTTACAAAGACGGACTACATTTCACATTGTATAGGTTATCAATCTCCTAAATAGTATAATTAAAATTATTGATTTGCACCCCTGAATTTGTGTATCAAAAATACTTCAATGGGCAGATGTTTTCTGTACTGGAAAACTCTCCGTGATGAACATGCGTAGTGACAATTTTGTAATTTTGGTTTCCTTAAAAAGGCAGAAATGTCATAAGAATATGTTTTTCTTAAGCCCAGGTGTGGGGATGTAGAGCTATTTTGGACTCTCTGCAGCAGCTGACTATGATTAGCCTCCTGCTCTTGCAGAAGCATGGTTTTGCTAGCTGGCAGTAGCTTCTGCAATTGTGTGATGTTTGGAATTCTGGAACTTTTTAGAGGGTAGATGAGGGCCCAAAAAGGCAGGAGTGGTGTTTGGTCAGTTAGGGAATTTGGTTGCAGTTTGTTAGCAGCCATGGTTCTCCCCAAGTCCTGACACTAGATAGGAGAGATACGAAAAAAGAAGGGGAAATCCATGAATCTAATTTCTTTCTTTTTGTTTCTTCTTTGACCATGGCTAATAACAAATCACAAGTAACCTCCTGTCAGGAAGGAAGACTGTCCCTGAATATTGGAAAAACTGCCAATAAAGCTGGGGGAGGGAGGGAAGACATTTACTTTTATTAGTAGCTGTGATCTGGTCTCCTGTTCTTGCCCATGACTCCAGACCCTTCATCTTCTGAATACGAATTTCCAAGAGTAACTTGGAGTGACTCCCAAGAGTAACTTCAGGGCACTCTGTGTGGGCAGTCATGGAGCTGCCTCTCTGTTCACTCTTATTCTGAAGTTTCCAGCTTTTGAGCTAGGACAGATTCTGTTTTCCTCATCTCTAGGAGAAGATGGCATCTGAAGGACTAGGCAGCTTTCAGCCAGTGAGTCCATCACAGAGTTATATCTTCACTTCAACTGTGCTTTTCTTGGTGGGAATCCTGAACAACAAAATATTTGGAAAGCAAAAGAGTTAGAAAAATCAACATAGAACTAAAGAAATGGGAGCTACATTACTTGGCAAAGAAGGGGGCAGTAATTCCCAGGCACAGAGGAGAGAGTCCCCAAAACTTACTCAGAGTCTCTTGATTACTGGCAAAACTACTAAAGGTAATTAAAACAAAGTACAATGAGAAAGAGAAGAATCCACAAAGCAGCAAAGACCAGCAGCATACATGGTTAATCCTCCGGTCTCCCTAGTGCCTCTGCTGATTTTCTGTTGCTTCTGTAAGTTGTCTGCTCCAGTAGCATAGATAATTAGCATTATATACACATGATCTGACTCAGATAGACTTTTTCACTTACAAATGTGAATTTAAACTTCTTTTCATGTGGTTTTGTGACTTAGCAAATTGCTACTGTGACCTTTCTTTTCAATGAATTTCAGCTTGTGTTTAGAAAATAGGTTTTGGAATATTAATTCATCTCATTATCAATCCTCAAATCATTCAATTGATATGTTAGTGTTATAGGTCAAAAGTCACCAGACCAAAACTGATTTTTGGGAGATGTATACTTTTATTTTTGTATTTATTTTTATAATTTAATTAATAATATTCTTGTTTTTTCCCCAATAAAAGAAGTATGGTGAGTGAACAAGTTTATTTTCTGAATAAGAAAAGACACATTTCTATCTAGGACAAGTCTAAAATAATTCTTTGTTTTAATTAGCTTCGGTAATAGTGATAAATTTAGCTTTTATGCTCTATAATCTTTTTAATTCGTTGTTTTCATATATTGGTGTCCAAATTGTCAGCCCTTTATGTTTTGTTGTGTCAGTATTGTCAAATTACAGCTCCATAAAAACAAACAAACAAACAAAAAAAACAATATCAACGAGATCAATAACAGTGTCTCTTGCCTTTAATCTCAAGTCTACACTCATTTCCAAATTTATTTAATATAAGTGCATCGGAAGCTGCCTGGATCTTCAGATGCCATCTGAAATCTAGAGATTAGGAAACCATAATCTCTACTAGCTCAAAAGCTGGAAACTTCAGAATAAGAGTGAACAATGAGTCAGCCCCATGACTGACCACGCAGCGGTCCTTAAAGAGTTACTCTTGGGAGTTCACACTCAGAAGATGAAGGACTGGAGTCTGGTGTCCATGAACAAGTACAGCAGTCTAAATCATAGCTCCTAAGAAGAGTGAATGATGTCTTTTGTCCCCCGCCCTAAGCACAATGATCAAGACCTCTTGCATTCAGGCCAGTCCTCTTCCCTTATTTCATTGGCTCAAGTGCCTTTCTCTCAGAAAACAACCTCCAAGAAATTGAAAGTTACTTCTCTAAATTTTTAGATAAGCTTAATCCAGAGAAATTGACAAGAAAGGTGAGCCTTTATGTATATTCAGTTTAGAATCATTTTCCAGTATCCACAAATCAGCTTTAATCTTTTAGATTAAAATTTTTAATCTTTTTTTTTTAGTTTAGAATCTGTAGTATCTATAGCTGGTTGCAAAGAATTACATTGTAATAACATTTAACTCTTGTAAGCCAAGAAAACCAAATATGTATCTAAGTATCTAAATCTTCTCTTACATTTACTATTTTTGGTAGTTTTACTACATACAAACATGTATATATCAGACAGATTTTTACCAAACTATTTCCCTTTCTTTGGTATCAGTGTGCATTTTTAAAGACAGATTCAATTTCTTAATTTCTGTGATCTATAAAAGGAATTTTATGTTACACACTAATCATTATATACATATTTTGCTGCATTTGCTTTCTACTTTTAGAATTTATAAATATGCAAAGATTTTAAATGGAAATTCTGCTATGTATAGAATGATAAAATAAAATACTAGTACATTGATTAGTTTTACAATCATGTTTTCAAATTGTACTAAGTACTTTTAAATATAATCTTTCACTTGTCCATAATTTTCAATAAGATACATCTATAGAACTGTAAACTATGCATATAATATCCTCAATTAAATCTAATAATGGGATAATACTTAGAAATACTTCTTATGAGAAAAACCTCTATTAACTCTTTTACTTAAAATTTCAGTTGATTATACTTTTTTGTTTATGTTTTGCTGTAATAAAAGCATAATCTTTCCCTTTTACCTTTCTTCCCTCCAAACTATCTCATACACCCGTTCCTGTTTGTCTTCAAATTCAAAACTTCTTTTCTCATCAATTGTTACTACATGCATATGCATTTTTGTATATACTTATATACTCTAAATGGACCCTGTTGGGCTCATATAATCTTACATACATGTATAATTTCAGTGCTGGTGATTAGGCACTGACCACCACTTGGTGTGTACTTCCCTGAGGTAGTCCGCCTCTCCAGTTTTCAACTTCATCCCCTTGCCTATAATTCTTTCTGTAGGGTTAGTATCTGGTAGGCCTTTCCTCGTCCAGTGTTGTGTGTTCATTGCTATCTTCTTTGTTTAGCTCACATGTTGGTAGTCATGTTGGTAAGACTTTATGAATGCAGCTTTTGATGATATTAGAAGATATACTCTCATGGTAAACTTCCCAATCATCTGGCTTGAACACTCTTCCTGCATCCTCTTCTTTAATATATCCTGGTCATCTTCCATCAAGTTCCGTCCAGGTAATTATTTTATTGGGACATATTTTTACAATAATTTGCCGTGAGGAAATGAGGAAGATATTCCATCGCTTCAGTAATATAAAAGTGTTTAGGAAGAAATGTAAAGTATAATACGTATGAGATGATTTTTCTTACATGAAACATTTTTAAGATTTTTATATTGTTAAATATTGATTTGTTTATTCAGTCCTTCATGCATGAATACTGCATTTCCCCAGCTCTTCTACCATCCTATACACACACACACACACACTCATACACAAACACACACACGCTCACACACACACATGCTCACACTCAAACACACCACTCTTGAAGCCTATTAGCATTGCTCTTATGTAAATCTGTCCATGGCTGATCTCTTGGGACTGGATCTCTTGGGACTGGATAAACAATGTGGAAACTCATCCCTTCTCAGCAGCCATTGCTCACTTGTAGGTGTGCAGGTGGGGATGTGACCTTGTGGAATTTGCCTTGTCTAAGTAGGAATGTCAACTGGTGTTACTATACAATTTACTCAGGCAACTATATTGTTGAAAACTCGTGATTGCATTTTCCCCTTATGTCTAGGGGATAACACAAATCATTTTAATTTTTTTTTTTTGTTGTTTTAGGGGGAGGGCTTATTTGCTTTACAATTCTAATATACAGCCTGTCATTTTCTGATGATGGTTTCAAGACAGGAGGTGAAGCAGCTAGAGTAGAGGTCACATCACACCCAGAGTCAAGGACAGAGAGAAACAGATGTACCCAATATCACAGGTTGCTTAATTCCAGCTATTTCCTGTTCTGTAAATGTTTTTATTTAAGTTATGTCAATACATCGATTTTGTTACTACTGTGTATAACAACTTATTACAAGGACATGGTTGTGATTCACTTTCCCGATGTTATAATTTACATCTTATATATCTAAATATGATCTGCTGCATTGCTCAGACAATACACACTATAACAAAAACACTTGAGGGAAGTGATTGGAAGGAACAGGATGAATTTTGATCATGATTTCAATGGCTTCAATGCATCATGAAGGGGAAGGCAAGGTAAAACTGAACAAAGCATATCCTGGCAATGATGAGCAGAGAGAACAGCCTCACAGACTGGCTTTGTTTTTTTTTCAAATCATATTCAGTCAAGACACAGTCCACTTAACATTGCAAACTACAGTGTAACCATGTCAGTTCTGCACTAAGCTAATCCTCTTTGGAGACATGTTCTGAAATATATTTCACTATTTCTTGAGTATCTTGCGACCCAATCAAATATTCAATTAATACTAATCATCACATTAGTGAAACTTCAATTGTCTGCAGTCTAAAAGGAAAACTTTTGTCTATTTTCACAGTAAGAAAGTAGAAGTTTTATCACTGACATTCTGTCCTCAGACACTCACATATGAGATATCGCTTGTCTGCATTTGAAGAGAAAAACATGTAAAAGGATATTGATAAGATCATACAAGACATTATGGAAGCAGAAACATTTTAACATCAATTCTCCTTGGATCCTGTCTTCATTCTTACTGCAACTTATGGAAGACCAAAGCTCTGAACAATTGTTGAATTCATGTGACCAACTGGTCTGAATTGTTCCTAGACATTTTGACACATCTGATGCAAATATAAAGATAAAGAAGTTAAAATAAGAATGCATATACTACACATATTTTTTAAATTGTAGTGTCAACCTTTCAGGATGACACATTGTATTTTCACTCAGATGAAGAATTGATGTCTAAGCAAAATGAACATAAATTTTCTTAATCTTTTCAAATTTTTTATTCTTGATAATAAAATTTGAAATTGCTAAAATAGAAGAACATTGATCACTAAATCATTATGCAATGCTAATGCTAAGATCTTACTGTATCCTACCATGCTGCTATAATTAACCAGTTAATGATCATTTTAACTCTAATGACTCTTATGGACTGTGTTGATAGACATACTTTATGAAAAGCTGTATTGACGCTTTGTCCCATCCTTCAATTTTTCTTTCATTACTGCTTTTCAACCCAAGCCATGTGTTCTTTAAGCAACCACTCTACCACAGAGATGTCCCCCAGTCTAGTTCTGTTGTTCTTGTAAGAGAAATTTGGTACAAGGTGAGCATCAGTTGTTAATGTTCACCAGAGCTGAGATCCAACAGAGGCTCCACCTGTTCTCCCCATTACCTTTGTGGAGTACATGTCGATGAAGGGCTGTGCACAGTGTGCTCTGCTTTTCTTTAACCCGAGTTCTCAGGCTTCTCCTATGAGATACAGCATCATTGCTGTTCTTAATTCTTTGTCTGTCAATGACCTAATATATTTTATGACTGTTGGGCCTTAGAGTCCTATAATGACCATCAAGTATTTACATTCTTCCTGGAGAAGAAGAGAGAAAGAAGAATGGAAACCGGAACCTCCTTCATATGGATTACTGTAGTGTGAGCGTACAGTTACATATATGTGGACAGTATGTATGATGCTAGCAGCTTCCTCTGAATCAAAGCATTCCACACCAGATTTGGGAGGAATGCTTGCATGTCGCAAGAGGAGAATGAAATGTCTGTGGCTAAGGATGCTTCTGAAACTTAGAAATTTCATAGTCTCTTCCCCAAAGTTAACAACAATTGATAGGTGATGCAGACTACCCAACTAGATACTTGCAAGCTGTAAAGGCATTTCCAGGATGTGGCTTTCATAAGTCACTACCAATGCGATAGTGGGTTCTTGGGTGGTGCTACCTTTAAAGCATTTATACTCCAGTAAAGCAAACTGTTCCCAGTTCCCCTGTAAGTAGCCCACATAGACTCTCTCTGGGCGACTAAGCTTCACTTTGAGGCAATTGTTCCTTTGGATGCTCATCAGTTTCTATCCATGATGAAAGAAAACTCTGCTCATCTCTCCATAGGAAAGGTCATACAACTGTGAACTAGACACACTTCCATCTACATTACAAGCAACAGAATTTTGTTTCATTAAAAATAAAATCAACTTGGCCAGGCAGTGGTGGGGCATGCCTTTAATCCCAGCACTTGGGAGGCAGAGGCAGGTGGATTTCTGAGTCTGAGGCCAGCCTGGTCTACAGAGTGAGTTCCAGGACAGCCAGGGCTGCACAGAGAAACCCTGTCTCAAAAAACCAGAAAAAATTAAAAAAAAATAAATAAAAAATAAAACAAATAAAAAATAAAATCAACTCATGGTGTGTATTCACTATAATTCATTTATATATTAAAAAATCACCTCCTGGTGAGTCTCAACATCATGACAGGTATATTTTGAGTATTAAACTTCATGGGCTTGTGGAAATTTTTCTCAGATATTTACTTGACAGGTGTCTAAATGTAGATTAGAGGACAAAGAACTTAAGTCACGTTTTGTTTTAAGTCTTGAGAGTTCTTTTCCTGTTAGTAAAACTTTTTATTTTAGAATCTGCCTGTAGAAAATAATCTCTCTCTCTCTCTCTCTCTCTCTCTCTCTCTCTCTCTCTCTCTCTCTTTTTCTCTCTGAATGTGTGTGTGTGCTTGTGTTCATTTCCCAAATCTCTTTCATCTTAAATTTAAATGCATACATTAAATTTGCATAATCTGTATAAATGAACTTATGGACAAAGATCACAGTTTCAAGGAGCCATATGCTCTACAGAAGGATGATTATATCTTGAGTGCTAATGAGTGTTAGCTTTCTCCTGTTCAAAGTATCACTATACTGGGAAAAAATACATAAGTCACGTTCCCAAGTCACAGACAGAACAGATGCTTCAACTTGAACTCTGAATATTTCACAATGCAGTTAGCTGTTTTATTCAAACCTACTCTTGAACTAGCCATATAGTAAGTCCATCCCTAAAATGAACCATAATGTTTTATGTGTCAGCTTAGAAATTCTATTCTTCACTACAGAATTGAATGTTTAGTAGCAGCTTTGACAGAATTCTGCCTTGAGTTGCATTGTGTTATCTTCTTTTTGGGACCACTTAGATCTTCCTCTTCTCCAACCTTCTTCTCCTCCAACCTTCTTCTTCTCTAACCTTCTTCCACTTCTTCTTCTTCTTCTTCTTCTTCTTCTTCTTCTTCTTCTTCTTCTT
>JADRCH010000241.1:0-46633 GCA_019843965.1 Rhynchomys soricoides | reverse complement strand
TTCTTCTTCTTCTTCTTCTTCTTCTTCTTCTTCTTCTTCTTCTTCTTTCTCTTCCTCTTCCTCCTCCTCCTCCTCCTCCTCCTTCTGTTACAGTGGGCAGCTTCTCATGTCATGTGACCGGACTCAGGGTGGCTCAGGGTGCAATGCCATAATTTGTCCTAAGGAGATATCGCAGAAGCGTTATCTTAGATGACAACAAAATTTGTTGTTTCAACACAGTCTTCATTTTCTGATCAATATTCGTGTAAACAGACACAAGCTTAGCATAATATTCAGCGTCAATTTTACAGTGGAAAACAGTATATCTGCTCAGCGCAGAGGAAAATATGGAATGATAAATAAAGCTCCAAATATATTTAACTAAGATTCTTCAAATATGCTCATAGTACTCCATATTTTTGGGTGATAGGACACAGGAACAATAAGAAGAGCAATAGGAATGTCTGCTTAAATTTCTTAAAAGAAACGTCAGTCACCACTCATAGGTTTTCTATACTGATTTATCACAGTATACGTGGTATTTATTTTCTGAATTCACTTGTGTATTTGGTGTATAAGTGAAAAACTCATATATGATTATCCAAAGAACTCAATTCGATTTGATTCTCATGTAGCCAATGAACATGGCTAGATGTGATTTTAACTATACATCTGTGGTCCATTTACATGGCTGAAGAATTGATATTTTGTTCCCTTTCTAGGAAAGACTGGTTTTGTTTGTCTTTTTTTTTGATCATTACATGTTTTTTGCCCCTCTTGCAGCCCCTCCTCCTCCCCTTTGCCTGTGAGAGGGCTCTCCACCTCTATCCCCAAACCCTGCATACCCTTTTCTTTGAACGGGTCTTTTTCCAAGTCTCTACAGGATGAGGCACATCCTTCTCCCACTGAGGCCAATCATGGAAGTCATCTGCTGTGTATGTACTGAGGGACTCTGACCAGCCTGTGTATGCTCTTTACTGGCTTAGTCTCTGGGAACTCCCATGGGTCCAGATTACTTGAGACTCTTGGTGTTCCTGTGGGGTTGCCATCCCCTTCAGCTCCTTCAATCCATCCCTTAACACTCCCATAGGGGTCCCCAACCTCAGTCCAAAGGTTGACTATAAGTATCTGCATGAGCACAGCCATGCTAGGTTCCTGTCTACAAGCACAACATTGCACTGGTAATAGTGTACGGATTCGGTGCCCATCCATTAGGTGAATACCAAGTTGGGCAGGTCAGTGGTCAGCCATTCCTTTAGTTTCTGTTCCACTTTTGTGCTTGCATTTCCTTTAGGGACTGTTTTTAAAGCATCCATAGTACACTAAGTGAATATAGCTCAACTAGAAAACTATATAATTTTAATTGAAATATGTTAATATTTATTATTCTATGGATTGCCTGTCTTGACTTCTCTCTAGTAGGAAACCTGGGCACCTAAAGGTAGGACAGAATAAGAGACTAATGGATATATATGAACCAGGTGTATATTGGGACTGAATACTTAAAGAACTTCACTTTTTGGTATGGAAGCTCTCAGGTGGTATTGAGATCATTTGACTTCAACTTAAAATTACTTTCAGATCCTTCTCTTAAGATGTGCTCAACTTCCTTCATCCAATCCTTCTTCCCTTTTTGAATTTTTTCTAATATTAACTCAAAGTATTTTTTCCTTTTCTTTACCTGAAATTTGCTCTATACCAGGTTTGCCTTGAACTCAGAGATCTCCTTGCCTCTTCAGAGTAAAGAAATGCCTGTATTCCAGTTGGATGACACAGATCTAGAAGTTCTTTGAATTTGATCCCTTGCCAGAGCAGCCATGTGGTGACTGGGTTAAAAATCATCTACATACTCTCCGTGCTATTTATAAATTGTGACGACTTTAAAATGTTTCTGTCTTTTTAGTCCCAGACATCAAAAGAACATGTTCAGGAACAAGTTAGCCTGTACTAAAAAATGATGTTCTTATCTTCAGCTAATGTTTATTTGTGTAGTTCCAGAATTAAACCATGCTAGTCACTGGAAACTGTAACAATGTTTTCTCTCACGAGTGTGTCTTTTTGTTCTTTTCTTTTTTGAGTGGTAAGGGCTGAGAGGCTGACAGATTTAATGCAGTGGTTTTAGCAGCTCAGCTTCTTTTGGGATAAATTTCTACAGGATGTAATAGACATCCAAAGGTAGCCTTTCCTAAAATGTAAACACTTCTTCACTTTACATTTTATATGAGACAAAATATAACAAGCTTGTGTTCAGTTTTAAGGTTTGGGTTTTATTGTGGCTCATCTAAAGTGACGGGAACCCATTCCATGGTTTGTAATACAATTGCTAGAGACCCCTCACTTTTAAAGATGTGATTCGAACTGTTTCTTACAGTGCATCATCCTTTTCTCAATTTCAGAATAAAATAGTGTGTGTATAGTTGAAATCTATGAACATCTGGTGATTGTTTAATCTTTTATTTAATCTGATTAAAATCTCACCATTATCAGTGATAATATGTGTAAAGCAAGCATTTCATGTAGAATCACTAGAAAATGGTAAACCCATTTTGTTTCTCATTGTATAATTTCTAAGAATGTTTATATTTTTAATCATACTGAGTTGGCATCTGAACACTATAGGTGTCATTTGAACTTTGATAAGAAAACAATTTTTTAAAGCAACAATACGAGGCAACTGAACTATCGTTTTTCAGTAGCAAAATGTAAATACTGTATGCATGCCTTTAAGAGTCTCTTAAAGTCAGACATTTAAACAATTTCAATAATAAAAATTATAGGCTTTTATTCTACAATTGCACACAAAATTAAGATATACTTGCTCAAGGATGAAATTATTCACACTCTAATAGCCATGTGCCATAAATGTACAAAATGGCTATTGTACAATAATTTCCTGAGAATAGAAAAGCATTTAATTACAGAGATAGTAGAATTAAGACAGAGTTAATGATTCTTTAAATATCAAATCAGATACCAAAATCAAGTTCAGAATGTGTAATTTGACAATGATGATTAAAACAGGAAAACCAGATGGGATATAAGCAAGAAGTAGTGAGTTGAAAGCTCGTACACTGTTTGACACTGTTTCCCTGAGGGCTCCTTTCTGTGATTGTATGTACGTACCAAGTTAATACAGTTTCTGAGGCTGGAAAGAAGTCCATCCTTAAGATCATGTATGTTAATATCTGGAAGGGTTATTAGTTTCCAGTCTTCTTAATGGGCTGATGCTACTCATAACCAATGGTTGCAAAGAAACGAGTCCCCTTTCACCTCCTGTGGCATCCTTATGCCTATATACACAACGAGTACAGGAATGATTATGGAGGGAGCATTGCTTCCTATGAGTATCCTGAAGCACAGAGAACAAATATCCAAGGGCAGCCTGTTAACGATGATGTTTTATCTAATAGTTCTTTTTAAACACATTTTTAAAAGTTAAATAATCTTTCTTTTGTGATTTTCCTTCCTTCCTTCTTTCTTGTTCTTATACTTGGGACTGAATCTGGGGACTTGTGCTTTGTAAGCAGGTATTTGACCGTTGAACTAAATCTTAAATCCCTAAACAACTTTTCTTTAAAGAAAATAAAGAAATGTTGAACAGTTTATAAAGAAGCAAACCTGGCCAGACTAGTCTGAAAACTTGTTGCCAAGTTTCTGTCTCTGCATATGAACAGAAGACAGCTTGTTTTGTAAAGAATAAAATAAAATAAATCATTTTCTCTTAATTTGAACACTATATTTATTTAGATGAAGTATGAGACATTAGAAGAGAAAGATGCTCATGTTGTTTACATATAAAACTGGTTATTTTCTAAAATCACAGGAAACTCAGGCTCATTACCAATCTCAATCAGCATCAGCCTCTTTCATGTAACTGGCTGCCGCGTGTGGGTCCCTCCTGTGCTGCACAAGTTCATCCACCTGTGAGCCAAACTGAACTCTCTTCTCCACTGTACATGCCCTCAGCATGACAACTGAAGGTTACTTAATATCTTGCCTGAGACCTCCTGGCCTCTTGCTCAATTGCTGGCTGGAGTTTGCTTTTAATCAATAGCGGACAGCCAGTGTTAACAGCCCCATGAATTCTTCTGTATGGATTCATGCTTTGGGAAATTGTAGACTTTGCCAAAACTCTGCCAATTGCAGGAATCAATTTCAAATCTTCTATATTTTTTTGTCAGTTATGCCAATGATTTTGAACATGTTACAATTTATGACCTATGTTGCATGAATAAACTGAAGATAACACATACCAATTATTTCCTTACTAAAAATATTCTTAAATTTTAATGCAAAATATCACAGAAAAGTAATATGAAATAAATTATTTCACTGGTCACTTCATAGAAAGTATTGATGGTAATAATACCAAGTTGACTTAAAAATACAATGTTTAAAAGGGAGATAAAAGATAACAAAAATAAAGAAAAACTCATATAATATTTTATGATCATCTAATTTATCTGTCAGTGAGATTATGGTAATAATTATGTTGAATAAATTATTGACTACTATAAATCCTGAAAAATTACTATGGATGAAAAGAATAAATAAAAGTACATAAAATCAATGACTGTCTCTGGCTAAGGTAGCAATATGTAGTTAGTTACAGGATAATTTGAAAAAACTGCTTCTATGTTACTTTCATGAGACTAACAATAAGAATCGCTGGTGCATTATAACCAGTACAGTTTCCTGAATGTTGTGAGTAAAAATGAGTCAAGATGCAGACATGTATATCTAATGTCGACAGGGTAGCTGCATGAACCAGAAACTAATAGAGACTTCTTAGTTTGTACATGGTGTCTTGATCATTTTCACCTCTTCTCAGTGTAGCAGAGATTCACATTGGCCTGAACCTTCTCATGATACTTCTAAGCACAATCAGCTACTCTGAAAAATATTCATGAACAAACAAGCAAACAAATCTGCAAAACAATAAACATGGAACTAATGATATCTTCTCTTCCATTTTCTACTGCATTTTTAAGAAGCTGTCTAATGTCTCTATTGTTTGAACCCAGTCGTGACTCTGCTCTTTATATGCACTACAAAGGTCTGTATTTATATCTATATCTACATCAAGCTGGGTGTCATTAACACACTTCATTCCATTTCTCATAAGAACACTTTTTCTCACCAAATCATATGATTTTCATGTCAGTGTTTAGAAAAAATAGGATTATATAGTGAAGAATGCAATGATCGTGAAGACTTCAAATATATGGGGTAAAAATACTCCATCTTGGCCGGGCAGTGGTGGCACACGCCTTTAATTCCAGCACTCGGGAGGCAGAGGCAGGCGGATTTCTGAGTTCGAGGCCAGCCTGGTCTACAGAGTGAGTTCCAGGATAGCCAGGGCTACACAGAGAAACCCTGTCTCGAAAAACCAAAAAAAAAAAAAAAAAAAAAAAAATACTCCATCTTAAAGACAGTAGGCAGAAACCCAGTGCCAGAAACCCAGTGCCAGTGGAGAAACACCCATGGAAGAAGTGCACAACCAAAAGACTGCAGCTCATGCAAAATTCAGGCCACCCATATACACAAGGCAGGTATGGGCTAGCAGCAAACCTACAAACTGAGAGTTCTGAGTTTGATGGCAAAAACAGACCTACTTGATAAATAAGTACATACATACAGAAGTACTCAGGGTGGTTGTTCATGAAATTCTCCTCCAGTAAGAATCACAATCATGACCTAACTACACTTGAATACTGTGTTTGGTTTATTAATCGATGTGAGAGAACTCTAATACTAATTATTTGTAGACTATTTTGTTAAGTGAGTAGAAAAACAAATAGTTTTCTAGTATATTAATGGCTATATGAAATCAAGTGTTTTTGGTAGGTCTACCATCAAATAAGATTACTATCTGTGAGGGCAAGATGGAAGAGATTTATTCCCTCTATAAAGAAATAACTGGATATGCTACATAACCATGTATACATTCTATAACTACATAACAGAAGTCATTTAGGAAGCTGAGACTATTCTACGTGAATTCTGTACGATTTTCAAATAAAAACTCAAAAGAATAATATATGTTCTTAATATACGGTGAGCTGTAGTGAAATACACACACAACACACACACATCCACACCCCCCCCCACACACACAGACAGACATTTAGAGTACAATCTTATTAAATGCTTAGTTTATGATTTGCTTATTCAGTGTCCACATAATGCTCTCGTTTATTTAGTACATTCAAAAGTAACCGTGGTAAGTGTTTTTAATTACAAAGGTAAAAGATTATTTTTAATCCCAGTGCTGGGAACGTAATTCTTTTTCATTATTTCCTCTATCTGGTAAATTACTCTCAACCTTGTTTCCTGAGAATCAGATCTTATTTGCTACGCACTCATACCTCCTTGTCTCTATTTAATAGATTCTCACAAGATTGAAATCATCTTTAGTAAGTCATGCTGATAAAGACTTCTGTAAGTTGGCTCTTTAGATTCTCTGAAATTTTCTTCACAAAGCCTGCCATTACCATTGTTGTAGGCTTTTAGCCCAGAGAATAAGAGATGAGCTGACGGGCTGTGCTGCAGTATTCCTGGATTGCTCTGACGGCTGGCTTAGGAACATGGCAATTTGCCTAGCTACTGTCACAAGCATGACACTAAAACTGTTTTTCACTATCTTCACCATTGGTTAGAGAAGAGTTACTTTTTATTAAGGGACCAGGAGTGTGCTTATACATTATAGATAAGCAATCAAAATTATTAGTGTTTCAGACTGAACAAGTAATTAGGTTCTGAGTCTATTGCTCTTGTGGATGGCCTTGCCTCTGTACCTATGTCACATGACAGTGGAGAACATAAGTCAATGATTTTAGACTTTGCTTTACACTAATACAGCTGTTTACTGCCAGTGTCTTCTTTCGTCAACTTTACCAAAGAATTTCTAAATATTTAATGTATATGGAAGAATGAGCTTATCACAGGATTTTAGTGGTTTATTCCCTGAAAGTAAAATTCACATTTTTTTTTTTTTTTTAGTTTATTCTAAAGAAAGTTCTCTCAGTAACATATATTATGGTCCAGTCCCAATGTTAACTCCATCTAAGAGTCAGGAAAGAAATATACCCAACCCTATGAGGTTACAGAGAAAGTCAGTTCATCAGAGAGGATGCAAACAAGGAGTCACCTGGGTGTTTTCACACATCTTCAGACAGTTGGGCAAACTTCAGTCTAATCTACACATCTTCTTTCTCCAAAGCTAGGCACACAGTCTGCATCAGCTGCTGCCCCTGAGAGTTCCTGAGCTGAGAAAAAGCTCTCTGCAGGCTCTTAAAATAACTCTGGGATTTAAACTCCCAACAGGTGCAAAAATGTTTCATTACCAACTCTGAAGCACAGCAAAGCTGTGTGAAAAGGAAGACAGTATAGACGGGATTATGTCTGTAAAGCTTTGTACTTGTGTGAAAAATTTGCTCAAGAAAGTTCCATAAGGCATAAGGTGGGGTTTGCATTTATTATCAAATGATACTGATTTCTATTGTGTTCAGTCACAGCCTTTAGGTTAATTTGCATAATGTTCGGAATTTCCTTTTCAATTTTGAATGAATATTAATAGCTGAGATAGTTTTTAAGGACACATATGTATAAAATATGTAGTTGTTACGTCTAATTAAGTTTGTTACCATTAAAATCTGAATTTCTCACCGTGTTGTTTTAAAACTTCTGGTTAGAGTTCTTTTACAAAAACCCAGGCTGTTGTCATTTTTATTAGATTCTTACACTTATTCTAGTGTCAGGATTGACTTTTAGAGTAAGAACAACCTTAAATCCTTCTATATCCAATATTTGGTCTTCTGAGCAGCATTTAGAATTCTACAAGAATGCCCAAATGGCTGTTTAAACCACCTCATCGACTGTACATTGTTCCTGTTTTCTCCATGGTGATGATTATCAGTCATTTTATCACAGCAAGGCACTCCTGCACTTGAAAAGATGGGTTTACATTTTAAATATTGTAGCTCAGATTTATTAGAGGGCAGACAAGTGCTCTCCCCGAGTTCTTCAGTATAGATTTTTACCTGCCCTTCCCACTCACTTCACGGCTCACCTTAACCCATTTTTAAAAATTTATTTTTTAACCTCTTTTTACAGTCCAGAATTTATCTCCCTCCCGGTACACCCTCTGAGTGTTTCACACCCCATTCCTCCTCCCCCTGTCTCCAAGAAGATGTCCTCAACCCCCAATCTCACCCCACCGGACCTCTCCTCCCTGGGATCTCCAGTCTCTTAAGGGTTAGGTGCATCTTCTCTAACTGAGTCCAGATCAGGCAGACCTCTGCTGTATATGTGTTGGGAGCCATTTTTAAGAACACCAATACGTATGAGTTTTTGGATTTGTAAAGCACGGCTGTTTTCACCCTGACTTTTCGTTTCTCTTGGACACCACAGGTGATGTGCACTACAATAGGCTTCCTGCTGTAATTTCCCCATACTCAAGTTCACCTCCACACTCAGATCACCACAAGCTGTGTCTTTCAAACGATTCTTATTTTCTTTGTTCCATGTCGGCGAGTCTAATGATGAGGGTAACTCCACCATGCACCTTTGACGTCAATGTTAAAAGTTTATTATTTGATCATTTTTTACACATGTGTACTGTAGCTTTAATATATTCCTCTCACACACACGTCAGTTCCTCGCTCATCGTTCCCCATATCCATTCCCTTTGTTCTTGTCCTTCCTTTTTAAATTCATCTTTAAAAAATCTTGATGCCTAGGATCCAGTGTCCTCCATTCTGCCGTGAGGTTTGGGGTTGCCTTTTTTGCTAGTTTCCCTTTAAATGTGAAGTGTGGCAGTTTTACCAGGTGACACTCTGTGTGTATCTCAAATACATCTGTCATTGCTGGCAGGAGCTCTTCTCCGTCTTCCCAGCCAATGACACTAGCCTCTGATCACTAGATTTCTTCCATGTTTTCATGTCCTGCTTCAAGGAAGGAACCTGTGCCCTGTGGTGTGGAACGTTTGATGCCCTCTGGATCCACCCTGCCGACTTCTGGGATGGTTTAGATTTTACCCCGAGTCTACTCTGCACCAGTAGAAAGCCTTTCCTAAGGTGGTGTATGAAGTGAGCCTGCAGCTACATTTAGAAAATGCCTTGTAAAAAAAGCATGGGAAGATATTATCTTCAGTTCCAGGGTTTGTGTTAAACTTTTCTTCTCCTACTAATCTTTCTATTTTTAAAATTTTGGTGGTTTAAATATAATGAATTCTGGGACGTTGTCCACAGTAAACAGGACGCTAACAAATTAGGTGCAACCCTACTTCAGAATATTCGACCTATTTTTATGGAAAAATCTTTTTCTACTTAGCAAGACAAATAATTTTAAATAAGAAAATGTTTTTAAATGTTATTAGTTGAGTTATGAAGGAAGTAAATTGTTTTTTCTTCATAGTAAAAAATATGTTTGGAACAATCTTGATCAATGCTGATTTTTTTGAATAGTGAACAGCCTTGCACTTATTTTGATGACTATTTACACTATTTACTATTACTGTTTTGTATATAACCATTTGAATCAGATATAATTTTGATAGAATACATATAAATTATACATTTAAAATGATATATATTCACCATACTGTCATTTAAATTAATTATTTCTTTACTTTTGTGGTAAATCTCCTATCTTACAAAACCTATATTAACTCACAGACACTAATAATAGGAAAAAGATAATTTATTCCTCTCCTGTAGTTTAAACATTGCCAGGGTATTGAAGACGTATTAGAATGTAGTGAATTTTCTTTTTAAAATTTGTAAAACTTTTCCATAGAGTTTAGAAATAACTCATTTCAGTAAGATGAATGAGATATGAAACTTAATAAGAGCAATTAAATAATGAAAGATAAGGTGATTAAAAAATTAGTCTGTGGCTGATGGAGCTGTGAAATTCTGGAATTCTGGTATTGCCCACAAAGTAAGGTCAGTTTCCTTCGTAGATGTGACAAACATCACATGCACATTACAGTTAAGGCTGTATTTCATGTTCTCTTGTTGTCAACGAAGAAAAATATATGTGTTTATATCATGAGTAAGTAAAGATGCTTGTGGGTCTGAATAAAGTTCAATGCTATTTTGAGATAAGATGTGACCAATCAATCGTCACATCATAAATTCTACTTGCCTGGATCTCTGGGTGAATTTCCTAGTCTTAAATAAAAGATGAATGAAATAGGAACTTAGTGTGACACCAACCTCAGGGCACTTTGCAAGAGAAATAAAAATGTGTTTATCTAAAGCTAAAACTAAAGAACAACATATAAAAGTGATATGATGCTTAATAGTAAAACATAATGAGAAATTCTAACATGTCACAGTTTTCCAAATATTATATTTGCCCTTAATTGTCTGTATGAATGGCTGAAAGAGTGACCTGGAGATGAATAAAGCAAACTCTGTGTTTGTTTGTGAAGGCATTTTCAGAGACAATCGAATCATTAGGAATGTGGCCTAGTCAATTCAATCGTATCTTGAAGTATTGATAACACAATATTAAAATGTGGAGCTCAGGTGGAGAAAGTAGGTCAATGAGAACACATGTCCTCCAGGACTATATCTGCAACTGTCAATAGCTCCACTTTCTCTGTTTCCTTGATGTCCTGTTGTGAATGGTTTTACTCCACCATAGGGTCCCAAGCATAACTACCTGACACCTCTCCAATAGTTGAGTCAAAACATCACCTTCTAGTTAAGTTCACAATTTAGGGAATTAAGAAAGGCAACACATAAAATGTATTTCATTAAATTTAATCAGACATATCAATAACTCCTTGAAAGGTTTTTATATAATGGTAATATTATTTCAAAGCTTGTTTCCTCCTTTTATCACCTTATGAGTTGCTAATTTGTACATGAATGTAAATACCTATAATAAATGCAACTCTAGATAAGAGTTTTGTGTCCAGATTTTGGATGGAAATGTTATATCCTATGTTTACGTATCCTCTACATTTTGATCAGTTGTTGATTTCTATAATAGCCTTATGCTAAAAAAAAAATAAGGAATGAGAGCTACGCTCTCTGTGTATATAAGGATAAACAATTAGAAAAAGTTAGAAAATACTTTGATTTAGGAAGTGGCAGTAATAGATTCTCCCTAGGGTTTATGACCACTCCAATTAACGGAATTTAGCTGAGTCATAAGTATAAATTACCTCCTGTTGAGTGCCCTTCAAGTCCAATTAGAAAACTATTGTTACTCTGAAGTGTAACTGCCACAACTGTCTCATTGCAGATACCTTTTCATGCCCAGGATTTACACCTGGGTATGACTTTCAGTTGTTTTTCTCCCTTAGTAGTGTGCATAGCACCTTCCAATACTAAAATAGCTGGTCAATTCCTCCAAATCCTGTGTTCAAATTGTGTGTAGCAATAGTCTTAAATTCTAGCAAGCACTTAAGAGCAATGATTAGAGGACTTGATGAAACAGATATATCAATTTCTAAGGTAAATTTCTTGATTCTATATTCTCAAAAAAATGCTGAGTTTGTTGTTTGGTGGAACAGATAAGCATTCTGTAATCCACATAGCAAAACAATATAATTAAAATAGCATAATGAAGTTTCTAAAGACTAGACCTTTAAACATTTTAAGTACCTTTAATAATTAGGAAAGTTAGATATTTTACAACAGAAATGTTCGAATTAGCTGACATTTTCTATTCTGGAACAATGATGAATATTTTACAGTAATTTAAAGAAAATAGTAATGTTTTCATTGAAAAAGACACACTTATGATCTTTGTTATCGTGCAGAACACAGATAGCTATTTTCAGAATACATAAAAGCATTAAATGATTATATAATTTATCAGTGTTTTTTATTACATTTATTAAGGAGTTTTGTACCAGCTAGGAATTACACCATCCATCTATAATCCTAAGAGTAGGATAGGTAAAACCAATATTGATGCCATTCTGGGTTACATAGCATTATGTAATATCAGAAAAAAGTCACCACCATCAAAGAATGTCATCAATAAAAATATTATGTACTAAAGTAATAATTTAATAAATTAAAAACTGTTGTTTTACATTGTAGATACTTCTGAGCAAAACTGACTCTCATACTTTTGTTATCTTTGGCCACATAAGATTAGTTTTCAAGGAAATGAATAATATGCAGATGTCATCAGGTAAATGCAAATCAAAATGACCCTGAGTTTCCACCTCACATCAGTCAGAATGGCTGAGATCAAAAACTCAGGTGACAGCAGATGCTGGTGAAGATGTGGAGAAAGAGGAACACTCCTCCATTGCTGGTGGGATTGCAAACTGGTACAACCACTGGGCATATACCCAAAAGATGTTCCAACATATAACAAGGATGCATGATCCATTATGTTTATAGCAGCCATATTTATAACAGCCAGAAACTGGAAACAACCCAGATGTCCCTCAACAGAGGAATGGATATGGAAAATGTGGTCCATTTACACAATGGAATACTACTCAGCTATTAAAAACAATGACTTCATAAAATTCACAGGCAAGTGGATGCAACTTGAAAATATCATCCTAAGTGAAGTAACTAAGTCATAAAAGAACAAACACAATATGTACTCACTGATAAGTGGATATTAGCCAAAAAATGCTCAGAATACCCATGAAACAACTCACAGACCATATGAAACCTAAGAAGAAGGAAGACCATACCAAAGTGTGGATGCTACAATCCTACTCAAAAGGGGGAAGTAGGAAACAGGGGATCTGGGAAAGAAAAAGGAGGGGGAGGGAAAAAGAGGGTCAGGACCAGGTGTGGGAGGAAACAGAAATGGACAGAGGGTCAGAACATTGAACAGAGGTATACAGCAGTGGGGGAGGGAGAACTAGGGGATAACCACTAGAAAGTCCCAGATGCCAGGGAGCAAAGAGGTTTACAGGACCCAACAGGGAGGACGTTAGCTGAGATACTCAACAAAGGGGAGCTAAAAACTAAACTGTAGAGACCATAACCAGTGGATAGCCATAACACCTGGTTGACGGATGGCGCCATCCACCTCCTCAGAAATATAAATCCAGAATTCCTCCTGTCAAAAGGAAATGCAGGGACAAAGAGTCAAGCAGAGAATGAAAGAAAGGCCACCCAGAGACCGTCCCACCTAGGGATCCATCCAATCTGCAGATGCCAAACCCAGACATTATTGCTGATGCTAAGAAGCACTTGCTGACGGGAGCCTGGTATGGCTGTCCCCTGAGAGGCTCTGCTAGAGCCTGACCAACACAGATGAGGATACATGCAGCTAAACGTCGAACTGAGTGTAGGGACCCTAATGGAAGAGGTAGGGCAAGGACCGAAGGAGCTGAAAGGGTTTGCAACACCATAAGAAGAACAAAAATATTAACCAACCAGACCTCCCAAAGCTCCCAGGGACTAAACCACACACCAAAAGGTACACATGGGGAGGCCCATGGCTCCAGATGGATATGTAGCAGAAGATTGCCTTATCTGGCATCTATGGGAGGAGAGGCCATTGGTCCTGTGGAGGCTTGATGACCCAGGGTAGGTGAATACTAGGCCGATGAGGACAGAATGGGTGGGCAGGTGGGGGAGCACCCTCATAGAGACAAGGGGTAGGGAGTAGGGGATGGGGGTTTGTGGTGAGGAAATTGGGAAGGAGGATAACATTTGAAATGTAAATAAATAAAATAACCAATAAAAAACATGAAAGCTAATAGATCTGTATTCTCTAGCTTGTCAAGTTTAAGACAATTATAGCCGAATGTCTATATTTTATTAAGAACATTATTAGCTCTAGAAGGAAGTAGACAAATTTGAAAATTTTAAATGAATGGCATAAAAAATTTGTTGAATTCTGTTGTTTTATAGTTAAATACGTGTGAATAATTAACATTTAACTACCAAAACAGAAAACCATTTTTAGAAGCGATGTTATATTTGCAATATAATCGTCGATGATATCAACAATAAAATAACTCATTCCCATGTTGTATATTATTAAATTTAAAAGTAAATGTCAAAACAATTAAAATGACAGCAAACAGTGGCCATAAGTTTGTAAGAGAGAAAGGGACATTGCACAGGAGGGTTTTGGTGCTGAAAAGTGATGGGGATTGTGGAATTATACACTCTCCCAAAACAATAAAAAATGACTAAAATTAAAAACACAAATTTAAACACAAATTTGTGTTTAAATAAAACACAAATCTTCCATCCCACAAAGACTAAAATGAAGCCTGAAGGAAGTGCAAGTGTTGGAAAGGTGTGGCATCCTCAGTTCCCTCTCAGAGTCTCTGTGTTAACATACTCAATTAGAAAATCCCCTTCTATAAAACCACCTCTGTATGTACCATGCAACCAAGCATTCTCCCCTAAGACAATACATACATACATTCTCAAAGTATCTATACATATGTGTATAATTTAATAGTAGCCATATATCACAGAAAATAGAGAAATTATCCACATTTCCATAGGAAAAAAGAATGAATTTAGAAAATTGATTAATATTCTATGCGATATTGAATATGTAATCTAAGTGCAGCTATGTGAACAGATAGCTATCAATTACATAATATTGAGTGGTGGTTGCCAGACACAAAATTGGAGAAAGATGTCAAATGAGATATGTAAGAGAGACTTTAGGTTCTAAACTTCATGTCTAGGTATTGGCTATACAGATATGTTTGCTGAGATATGTGTTGATACCATGCCCACACACTTATATATGTGTGTAGGAATGTGATCCAAATTGATCAAATTTAGCTGAGTCAATATATCTGATACTCACATTTTGGTTTCGGGCATCTGAATTATTTCACACTATTCCCACAATTCCAGCCCTGGATACAATGATAATTATTTTTTAATAAGAAGGAATAACTAAATTAGAGAAGAGTAACTATTTTAGAATTTTGCAGTTGATTGAGAATGTTGCAAATTATTTTAAATCTTAATTACCTTTAGGACTCCTATAAACTCATATATCAAAAGATCAAAAGCATAAATCACATCTTATCTTAGTTCCGTGAGGAGTAATCATCACTGTTTGATTTAAATTCAATGCCATTGTATGTCACATGCTCTGTTTCCCTTACATTATAACCATACATTGATATTTAAACATGGTAAGCAAATAAAACAAGCATCACGATTGGAATTCACATGTGCTTCTATTTTCTTCATGGGTAGAGTTTCAAATTGTCCAAGTCATTGCAAATCCATCTCATTTTTCTACATTCTAGCTGAAGAGCATGTGCTCAATGCAGTGAAAATATTGTCATTCAACTTAACCTACTCTCCCGTTACTTATTGATATTGCTTGGTCAAAGTTCTACTAACAGAGGTTTCAGCAAAATACTAGAACAGAGAGAAGCTAACAACAAAACTTCCTTACAGTCAAGTCTTTATGCACCAGAAGAATTTATATTCATGTAACTGTTCTTTCAAGTACAAATAGTAAAACTTGTAAATTACACTGGCAAGTCCCATCATTGTACATGTGTATACACATGCTCATGTGTGCAACTATTGGCACACATGTGCCACAGTGCAGTGGAGATTAGAGGACGAACTTGTCTATCAGTCTCCACCTTCTGCCTCACTTGAGACAGTGTCATCATTGCTCCCTGCAGCATCTTCATGATGATGGGCTTGTATACTTCTGGGATCACTAGGTATGCTATCATGCATAGCTTTATGTGGTTTCTGGTTATCCGAATGCATGTCCTTACTACTGCATTGCAATCACTTTGCACACTGAGTTGTCTCGTCAGTTGGATGTGTTCTTTCTTTACAGACATAGTTTCATGGATTATGACTCAAACCTTCAATTCATTTTCCCTTTTGTTTAAAGTACCACCTGCAGAAAAAGACATTACATTTTTTAACTGTCATTGTCATTTATTACATAGGAGCTTGAGTGAAGATATTACCCATGATATCTGCCATCTCCTCATGCAAACCAATGTCCTGAAACTAGGGCATATGTTTTTCAAACTTATTTTTGTACAGTTTCCAGTTATGTTATAATTATCACGTATTGGTGGATCTGTTACATATAAAGGACTCTGGGAGTGAGTAAAGACTGCTTTTCATGTGACTTAAAACAATTTTCTTGATGGAATACAGATTCAAATACAACATTAAGACCCAAGGATCCTTATGTAGTTATAACAGTGTCGTGGTAACTTCATTCAGTCTTTTAGAGAACTGAATGAAAAAAATCAGAAATACATGCACACAAATGGGTATAATTTAGAAGCATACTTTTGATGCAGTTTTTACTATACATCTTAGTTACTTTTCCTGCTGCCTTGATAAAGTACTCCGGCAAAGTAATGTGAGGGAAAAATGGATTTTCCTGGCTCACAGTTCAATGCTACAGTGCTCCACAGTGGAAAAGTCAAGGTAGCAGGAACTTGATGCAGAAGAACACATCACATCCACAGTCTCCACAGTCGGGAATGTTTGCTGATGATGAATGGTCTTTCTCTATTACAGTCCAGATCCTAACCAGGGAACAGAGCCACCCACAGAGGCCAAGTCTTCTTCCTGTAATTCTTAAAATTATAACAATCCTCAGAGATGTGCCCATAGGGCCGTCTCCTAGGTGTTTGTGAACTCTCTCAAGTTAACAGCACTAACCACCACACTCATACAGACGTACTATTTAGCATGTGCTGAATGTATGGTATTTACAGATGCTTATGTACAATTATGTGTGAGAGTACATATTTCTTATTTCTTCAGTAGGGAACAAGTTACCATTTTACGTCAGTGAATAAAACTGTTGCTAAACTGAATGAGAGGCAGAAGACAATCTTTGAATGTTTTTTCCTTTTCCACCCTTTTGCTTTTCAACAAGTCATTACCTTCCTTTGTTGACAAAATAATTATCCCATCAGACTGATTTAAAAATTGCAAAGAAAAGGACTACCAAGCCCACTGCAGTTCAACACCAAGCCTTTCCTTCTGACCTAATTAACAACATCACAAACACCTGACCTTTTCATTTGCCCACATGTGTCAAATCCAGTGTAGAAGACACTGAAATCCATGTTCACAGTTTCTTTTAATTAGTAATTTAAAGTATTTGAAACTATCTCATTTTCTCCATTCCTATCCCTTATTCAAATGTAATAGATTGTTCTCAGATGTCTGATAATTTTCTGGAAAATGATATGTGTTGCCAGGAGGCGTAGCACACTGCAGTTATTAAAATAGACATTCTGTGCACATGTGCAAACAAACAACTGTAATGTTAAAGGCTCAATTGCTTGTCTGTGTTCTCCTTTTCATCCCAGTTCTGCTTTGTGTGGGAAAGAAAAATTATCGTGCTGTTCAGAGTTAGTCTGCCTGCTAATTTCCTCTAGTTTGAAGATTGCTTGGTTGGATTTCTTCTATCATATTACTTTCAGTATTTCACTATATCTCTCTTCTGTCTCTATTATCTCTGTCTTCATCTGTCTCTGTCTGTCTGTCTGTCTGTATATATGTAGTATATATGTAGTATATATGTATCTCTCATGTGTGTCTGTGTGTCTTTACATGCATTGTACAGGCACAAGCATGTCTGTCATGGGCGTGCATGTGGAGGTTAGAAGTTACCTTTGGAGGGCAGGCTTTGGCCAGTCACTGTTGTATGTTATTGAGACAGTGAGGCAGGCTGTTATTTTGTTGCTGGCCCACAAACTTCTGGGCAATTCTCCCAGCTCTAATTTTTATCTTATTCTATGAATGCTGTAATTGCAGGTTCTCACCACTATGTCTGACTTTACACTTTCATGAATATTCTGGGGACCAAACTCTTAATCCACTCAGCCAGTCTTGGCATTCTTGGCATTGAAAATATTACTGGTTCTGCTCATGCTACTGCAGTTAGACTATCCCTCAAATCCAGCTACAGGTAGGCCTGTTTGGTTACACTTGAAGGGAACACCCCAGCAATCTTGTAGATACCTTAAGTTATGAGGGAGCTCATCTTCTAGATATTTTTCTAGATATTCATTTATAATCCAGGGTGAAATTCTTCAGATCCCTAATTAGGCAATTATCTGTCTAATTAAACTAGGGTCCTGATGATGTTACTGTAAAAATCTAGGGAAGTCAGGAGGCAGAAAATGTAAGCAATGCTTTCCTGAAGGCAGATGGAGCAGGAGTAAATCTGGGAGAGAGGAAAGCAGGGAGATTGGGAGGAGTGGACATGGGGAACTGTATGTGGGACTGGGAGGAGCAGACTGTGTGTGGGGGGAACTGTAGTCGGAATGTATTAAAAACAAATATAAGACAATTAAAAGAGAAAATGCCCTTGGTAACTGTAGAAACCCAGGAACAGAGTACTCCTGCCATTCCCTCTCTGTTATGTTATAAATGGTATGTCATTTCAACTTCCTGCATCTTATGCAGAATTGCACACCAGAAGACCACTTACAGGCCTGCCATACCTCTTAGCCTTAACTCTTGCTTCACCTCTCATGTGTCATCTGTGTCTTCACATTTGTCTGTCTGTACTGGCTGGTTTTGTGTGCCAGCTTGACACAGCTAGAGTTGTCACAAAGAAAGGAGCCCCCCTTGAGGAAATGCCCAAATGATATCCAGCTGTAAGGCATTTTCTCAATTAGTGATCAAGGGCAGGAAGGGCCATTGTGGGTTGTGCCATCCCTGGCCTGGTAGTCCTGGGTTCTATAAGAAAGCAAGATGAGCAAGCTATGGGAAGCAATCCAGTAAGCAACACCCCTCCATGGCCTCTGCATCAGCTCCTGCCTCCAAGTTCCTGCCCTGTGTCGAGTTCCAGTCCTGACTGCCTTTGCTGATGAAGAGCAGTGTTGAAGTGTAAGCTGAATAAACCCTTTCCTCCCCAATTTGCTTCTTGGTTGTGATGTTTTGTGCAGGAATAGAACCCCTGACTAAGACACTGTCCAAGGTATATTGTGCAACATGACATTCTGAGTATCTGATCGATAGCAGGCAGAAATTAACATAGGAAGCCAGTAGCAGTAGTACATGCTTTTAATGAGAGAATACCGAGGCTGAGGCAGGAGGGCTACCTCATCAACAGAGAGGCCAATTTGGACTACATAGTTTAGGGCAATTAGAACTACACAGAATTTGTTTTTCAAAACATGAATGAAACTACAAAAAGAAGGAAAATAAACTAGCCAACCAAGTCTTAGCTTAGTACTTACAAATGTTCTTATCACATAAGAAGAATTCCATTCTGAATTTGTTAAAATGTTATTGTCTTAGATTCTATGGTTGGTTTTATTTTCTCTATCAATTGAAGAATTAAAAGGAAGCAAATAAATTCGTCATAACAAGCAAACAAATTTATTATTATTATTATTATTATTATTATTATTATTATTACTTATTCACTTTACATCCTGCTCACGAGCATGTAGGGAGGAGCCCCTCCCCCAGATTCCACCTCCCCACCACCTTACCCCCAGCACAACAAGTCTCTGTGAGGCACATCATCTTCCACTGAGTCCACAAGGCAGCCCATCTGGAAGTACATAGTCCACATACAGGCAACAGCTTTTGGGATAGCCCCTGCTCTAGTTGTTCAGGACCCACATGAAGACCAAGCTGCACATCTGCTACACATGTTCGAAGAGGCTTAGGGCCAGCATGTGGTTGGTGGTTCAATCTCTGAGAGCCATTGGGGTTCAGGTTAGTTGACTTGGTTGGTCTTCCTGTGGAACTCTTACCCCTTTAGAGGTCTCAGTCCTTCCTCCTGTTCTTCCGTAAGAGTCCCCAAGTTCCATCCACTCTTTGGCTGTGGTTGTCTGCATCTGTCTACATCAGCTGGTGTTGGAGCCTTTCACAAGACAACTATGCTAGACTCCTGTCAAGCAAACAAATTTTATTAAAAGCGGGGGTGAAAACATACACCCAGGAACAGGAAAATGCCCCCTTCTTTGTATTCCTTCCCAGGAAGGTCTGGACCTCTCTAGCACTGTTAGTGCAGGAGAGCCAGTCTCCCCCTCTACTATATTTCTAACAGGTCAACTTAAAAGAGAAATAAGAGTGAGCTGACAACACTACAGCTTCATGGAACCTCCTGAGACATGGCCAAAAAATGCCTTGGACATTCTCAGCACATGGGTCAGAAGGGCCTCTCTGTTCCAGTGAATAAAGCCTTTGTCCTTGGGATAGCAGACAGAATTTTGCCATCCTGAAACTCACTTATGTGTTCTTCGCTATCTCTCTGCCTATCATTGTGCTCACTCCTCTCATTGCCATGAAATCAGAATGAAGTTTTCTATTATTTACCTTAACCTATTATACCACACAGTTGTTCAGCATATGAGTGTACTATTCTGATCTTCGATATGCAAAACTCTAAGTTATACTTGAGAAGACCTTTGAGTTCCAGCCTTTCTGGAAGGTATTCATACAGTCAAGGAAAATCAGTTTGGTAATTTAGACTCATTCATGCTATGAGGCAGTGCCAACGAGGCAATGTTATTGAAAACTGGGGAATGTCTAAATGAGAGAGACATCAATTAAAGCACAAAACAAAAAGGAAGAAATTATAAGCCTCCTTAGCTCTTAGCTCATTGTGTAATGGAACACGTCTAAATTAGAAAAGAACAACTCACTTGGCCCTTTGAAGTAGCACTCGAATCCACTATTGTGTGTTATCTTTCCCACTCTTTTTATTGTATATATGTCTGCTTGCCTTGGTACACTAAGATGACAGGCATCATCTGCTTTTCCTGCATCAAGCGAACAGATGAAGAACAATAAATATTATTTTAAGTAATGAATCTCTAAATTATTATGTAATTCAAATAAATGAGCTTCTTAAGTAATATTTTTAAAAAATTGTTAGTCAAAAGTTAGGTAATTACCATTCAAAAGACCTCATATATTGAAAAGGAGGTATTTTCTTTTCTTAGTGAAATTCTGTAACTAGGAATTATCTTCCATGAAAGTGACGAGGTTTTAATAAAGGGTTACAATTGTTCAGATCAAATACCTTCAAGGATGGAAAATCAATACAATAAGAAGCTGCTGTGTTCTTGTTGAGTTGTGGGAAACCAGGAGAGTCATGGGATTTATTTACAGAGTCATGGAGATATTTGCCATTCCACCAGATCAAGAAAATATACTTAGACCTTGTTTTGGCTGAACAAGAAAAACTTTCTTTTAACCAAGTTATATTAACAATTCAATTGTGCTACATTGAAATAGAGGACAGTCTAGTGGCCAAGGGTCCTGTTTCTGAACTTGGACATTTGTTGTGTTTATTACTGGCAAGTCTTACTATAATTATTTGTATGTCAACACTTCTTTCATGTTCTTATGTCTCAATCTATTTCCATGGTTTTTAAAATTGGTGTATCTTTGAGGTGGTATAATACGTAAATGTGGTTGTCAGAAGACAGCCAGAGTCTGTTTCAAATGGTGTGGGTTCTGGGGTCCCACATAAGTTGTCAGGCATGCTATACATTGCCTTTACTTGTAGACCCTCCTTCTGAAAACCAGTGTTCTTCTAAATTTAAGATTATATATATGGAACATTTGAAACTGGATGCATGATTATTTATTTGTTTGTTTTGTTTTGTTTGTTTTGTAGCTCAGGATGGCATCAAAATTGATGACCTGGGCTTTCAAGTCATCCAGTGCTAGAATGACAAAATTGTGTCAACGCTTTTTGGTCAGATGCTCATTCTATTTAATTATTAAAAGTATATGCATTGAATCATACTTACAAACCAAAAGCAAACTATTCAGTTTAACTCCAGCACTTTACATACTTTCTCCACAAATCAAACTTCCTAAACCTTCCCAGGCAGCAGCAGCAACTGTGGACCAACTGTTCATGCCTCTGAGTCTATTGGAACATTCTCAATCTGCATACAATAGACACACCTTTTGAGTAGTAAAAAGAGTACATGACCACATGTGAAATGGAAGCCAATGACGAACTTTAAATTGTGGCTTGGGAAGACTGCGATAAAGTGTGTCAAAGATAAAGGTATCAAGCAAAGTGGGTAATTTCAAGATATATACTGCACTTCCCAGTATGTGTAATTATAATAAATTATAATAAATTTATAATATATAAATATATAATAAATTTATAAAGTTATAATAAATTTAATAACACATTCATAGATAGCAAAGACTGAATCCACTATCGAGATTGTATTGTAATCAGAAGAACTATGTTGATACTGTGTTTCAGAAAATAATCACCTTAGAAATGTAAGTAGTTATAAAAACAGTATCAAAGGAGGAAATTCTCATGCTGAGTGCAGTATTTTAATCAAGCATGTGGTCATTATATTACATCACCGGGAAAAACTGATAGTAAGGTGATAAATACTTAATTGGGTATAATAGTTATATTGTTGTTGCTGCTGCTGTCGTAAAAGAACATGACTTGAAGCAGCCAAGGAAGAAAATTTATTTTGGTTTACAAAATCTGTATTGGGCTGAATGAGAATGTCTCTATAGACTCAGGTGTGTGAACACTTGGTCCACAGTTGGCGGTGTTGTCTGGGGAGGCTTAGGCAGTTGTGATTTGTCAGTATGTCAGTGACGGTAAGCGTTCAGATTTTAAGATTTCATGCCGTTTCCACTTTGCTTTCTGCTTTGTGCTTTCTGCCTTCTTCTGCAAGGACCGTGTTCACAGTGTTATCGGAGGCTAGGCAGGAGAAACAGGAAGCTGACAAGGCAGATTTTCACCTATATGCCTGATGCAGATGGAAAGATGAAGTTAGGGTAAAGCTATAAACTCTCAAAGTCCATACCCAGTGACATATATCCTCCAGTGAGCTTCCAACTCCTAAATTCCCATAGCATCCATAAACAATGTCAGATTCCGGGGGACTAAGTGTGAAAATACATGAGTCTATTTTAGATATTTTTCATTCAAATCACCACAGTAGAAAAAGTCTTTATTTCATCAGAAATGTGATTAATTTAATTTATAAAATAGGCGATATATATGTCTCACTGTGGTAAACATTTTATAATTTTGAAATCACTAGCATTTACAGATACATAGCTCCCAACAAGCCAAGCATTTCTTCTTTCATTTTGAATAATAGTACCATAATCACTATAAAAAATACAGATTGCATTCTAAGTTATATGAAAGTATTGGTGGAGAATAATGTGATTGAAAAGAACATCCTAAAAGACTAGGAGAAACATATTTACAAGCTGCTTTATTGAAAAGTCTCATGTTCAGCTCTGTGAGTCATGCCAGTAACAAGAGAAGGCAGGTTGTCTTGGGAGCTCCCATCTGCTAATCACTGAGCAAAGTCATAGAAAGCCTTTGAGTCACTGTGATGAGAGCAGACTGGTCACAACAGTTTGCTTTTCTCTCCCTCAAAAGAAATCTTTCTATAAATTTAAACAGATCCAGTGTTATAAATCTCTAACTAGAAGTTGGGTATAATAGTAGTTTGGCCAGTTTGCTACAACCCATTTTGCTTCCTAATATCTGTAGACTTTTCTACACCCATTTTGGCCCATATAGTTTTCAAACAAAAGACAGTGAGACCTGATATTTTTATTAACAAGCCGATCGCACTATGATGGGCAGGTTCTGAGCTATTCCATCCCAAGTAGGCTATTAATACCCAGAGAGTTACTCTGGCTCACTCTGCTACATTTGTGTCCTCATAGGGAATCATCCTGATTTCTCTACATGGTCTCTCTACACATTTCTTCTGGTTTTCCCTCTCTTTCCACCTGGATGCTCTTACTGAGAACTCATGTACCCCCTCTGCTGTCCTCTCCTGCCCAGTCATAGGCTGATCAGCTCTCTAAGAATCAATCAGAGAAGATGGAAACCAATTTTTATGTAACATTGAGACTGGAGATGCTTGACAGTGCCATCACCTGCACTGTAAACAGATGTCACTTTTAAGTGATGTGTCTAACCGCATCCTATCTCTCTATTGAGGGTGTCCAGTTGGTGCTCAGGCACTGCCTGCACACTACCAAAGAGATGGCATGGCAAAGTCTGAAACAGGGAGTTCACAGTGGTTCCTAGTCTGGGTACCCGGACACTTCTGTAGTACCACAGGGAGAGGTAGTCACAAACTGGGGGTTCTGATATCTCTATTTCTCCTCGGGGTGTTTGTGGGCCAGTCAGAGAGAGGCAGAGACTGGGTCAAGTGGAATATGGTCTGGGAGCAGTACAGAGTGTACCTTCCTCTGGAGTCTTAGGCATGGATGCTTAGTTGACGGCCTTCCCTGCTTGCCCTGTGTTGATCCTTAATGAAGCATCTCTCTAGACAATCCTGATTCTTGCTTGCTCATATTGCTTTATTTAATGGTGTATGTGAATTCATACACTTTATTCAGGGTCAACCAGGGATTACATACCTTTTGAGAGAAGGAATACCCAGGAAGGGAAGGTCATTGGCTGAAGGATCAAAGCTATTTCGATACCTCATTAAAATGAAAAATTCCAGGTGCTATGCTATGTGAATGTTTGTGATCCTCTCAGTGGGGTGTCATAGTTGCATGTTCCAGATCAGGTACAGAGACAGGTAGGAAATGGCTCCACTCCCACTGTCAAATCTCTGAGAATTCTAGGATTTGATCATACTCAACCTTATCCCTGTCTAGTAGCATGGTCCCACATGCATTACAGTGATGTATTTACATAACATTTAGCTCTGGACAGTATTTTGTTTTATGTACACTGAACCACAGTTGTGCTTTATACATTGAAGATATATACTTTCAGTATTTATTTCCTTATTGATTCAAGTATTCTTAAAGACTGGAACATTAACAAAAGTCTTGCCTTTCTTTTTGACAAACAAACTTTAATCTATTTTATCATCTACTCATTTTCAAAATATCAATAACTGAATAAAGATTATTGTCATTCAATTATATCAGATTTTACTATTAATTATTATTGATTAGATTCCCATCAAGGTGATAATTCAAGAATGGTTATTTTAATAAAGCAGTGGAAACATCAAATCATAATGAAAGAAATATCACTGCAGTTGATATCTACTACTTGCAATATTAGCAGGTTGCTGTAGGTGTTGGTAGTGAATGCCTTTTAAATTAAACTTGCTTCTTAGTTACTTTTCTATTGCTGTGATAAAACACCATGACCAAGGCAAATAAGAGCTTATTCGGCTTATAATTCCAGCATGATAAGACTCCACCATAGTAAGGAAATAGGGCAACAGGCAGACTCAATGGCTAGATCAGTAAACCCATTCACCTCTTAAACTGTAAGTAGGAAGCAGAGAGAGGCAATTCAAACTGCCAGTTGCCTTTTGAAACCTCAAAGCCCTTCCCCACTAACATATTTCCTCCAGCAACACAACCTCTAAGGTTCCCCATCAGAGCTACCAACTGCGGACCGAGCATTCAAATGACTGAAAGTAGGAGACATTCTCATTCACACTACACAACATCTTTTTAAGTAAAACATAAGTATGGAAAAATCGTGGCCAAGTAAAAAATATTGTAAGACATCAATAAGTAGGCATGATGGTATGTGGTAAGAAAGCATTTTGCTGGATGGTATTTATATTACATATAGAAGATATTAAGTAGCCCTCCCTATTATCACACTGTAAGGACCAAAACTATCACAGTTAATTGCCAAACAGTAAAACATGTGGTGAACCAACTATAGGCTGCTAATCATCTACCTTCCCATGCCACCTATATGAAGATGCAATTCCAGATATATGGGTAGAAAGAGGGGTATTAGAAGTCACTGATGGCTTTATGTCCTTTTCTTCCTTACATCCTGCACTAGTGTAGTTTGGGCTCAAGGTCATCTCTATTACAAAGAGATTTTGGACATTACTGCAGTAAAAAGAAAGCTCATATATGTTAGTGCTCATTTCAGCTATTATGTAAACACAGAGTAAGCTCATATAACAGACTTCCTAGTTGGATTTCTGAGTTTGGTTGCAAAAGAATTTCTTTACAGAATGAAATGCTTGAGATTTTGACTTCTTCTTCTCCATTATAATTAGGAAAGAATAGAAGGATAATGGCATACTTTATAAATTATAAATAAATTATAAATGTGTATATCAAATACACATTCCCTTGAAATTTCTGTGGGAAATGCATTTATAGCTGAAAGAAATGTAAGGTATATTTCAATATCTCTCAATATTCAAACCTTGTGATGTTTCTTCTGCCCCAGCAGATAAGGAAAAAATACTATAAATATTGGCTTTTATAGCTAAAGGGATAGGAACTAATGCTCCAATACTGAATTGCTGCCCAACACATAATGCTAAGTAACTATAAAGCACTGGTATTTACATATTCTGTTACTTACAATTAAAAACTATTTCAACTACTACTACTTGATGTTAATTTCAGAATACTGAATTGGATTCACCAAATTAAATATGTCTTCTTATGGTTCCAGGAGTTATAAATCATAAAATTTTCACACCAATGAAGTTTGTGAAAAAAACTTTTCTAATCCCTATGTATAATTTATTTCACATATTCTGTGTACTATGTGATTCCTTGTTGATTCAAGGCCAGAAAACTTAGAGTCAATATATCTCTATTTTGTAGAGTCTAGTCTCAAATTTGATTTCTGTTCATAAGACCAAGATTTGTATTGTTTAGCACATATTAAATAGGATTTAAGACACCGTGTTATTTAGTTCATATTTCCACAGAGGATTTAACACTGCATTTGCTGTTGTGAAAGGCCTCCCTGGGTCAGACCATTTTAATTAGTAATTCAGACCTTTTGCCCATCGTAAGGACCATTATCATTCACTTCGCCTCTTACAGATGACATTGAAACTTGACCTCCTCCACTCTAAAATAGAATTATTGTCCTTAAATAAGAGAATACTTTTCAGTGCAAGCACTTCTCAACTCTACTTCTACTTTTAAAAAGACTAATAAATGTAATGGTGCTTCAGATATACAGATATTCCCTTCATTGATATATTCCCAGAGTCTTCCTTTAATTTCTTGGAAATTGGGGACCCTAATGAAGGAGAATGTGGATGTGCTAGTGGATATTAACTAATAAATTATGTGCAACAATCTGCTTTTGCCATAATTATTAAGATGCTAAGAATCCTGTGTAAGGGTTCTCATTTTTAATTCAACATTATCCAAGCACCAGACAATGAACTCTCTTGTTTCCGTGGGATCAGAGAGCCATAGACAGCCAGGCATTTGGCTTCTGAGGAAGCAGGAAGCATTATCATAGAGGCCCCAGAAGTCACTGCAAGGCTTGATATTGCTCAGTTATTTCCAGCATTTCCCAAAGGACTGAGAGTTTGGTTCTGGTGGTATCTGAAATCGATGTGAGTGTTTGGTTCTTATGTCTAGAGTATTAAGGTCAAATAAATGTCCAGAGCATATATTTCTGTGTTATCAGACATTACTTTAGGTCCCTTATCATAGACTACCTGCATCTGAAGTTTAGTATCTGGCCTCCAGAAGGGTCATAAAATCACTTATTTTAATGATGATAGTTCATAGAATGATCAATGTTTTGACTCTATCTGGTCACTTTGTTGCTTAATGTACAGTCTTCTTTTACATCCTGCTGCTATAAAAGAGATATGAGAACACTTGAATTTATTTGGTAGCCAACAGCAAGATTCCCCCATTCTTGTCGCTGATTTTCATGCGTATATTCTTCTAAGAAAAGTTACAGAAACAAGATTATCCCAATAGGCTCTGAAGAAATCAAACCACCACACCCCTCAAATAAACAGATAAAACAAAGCAATATGAAAATATGATATAACCACCTCTCATAACCCATCACGAACCAACCAAGACCTATATAAAAGCACCCCAAAGTTTCAGAAACAAACATGCTTCCTGTTGTGCTATAATCAGAGAGTTGAAGCCATGGCCCTGTCTGTACTCCATGCCAATGGGCCTTAAGAAGGTCCATTAAATGATGAAGATGATTAGCAAGCTGAGACTTAGCAGGGGGCTAAGGCTGCCTCATCAAACACACCAAATCCATGTAGGACATGTCCGGGTGGTGTGTGGCCTCACATCCTAAAAGTCACATTCCATGGAGCTTTCAAACTGTCCAAGGGCATATTTGTGCTCAAGTTTATCAAGAAGAGAGTCAGATCACAGATACATATGAAGAGGAAACAAAGGAGATGAGCAATGTGCTGATAGCCGTGAGGAAGGATGCTGTCAAGAAAGACACGATCCCATAATAAAGATTTACACTGGGAAAGAAGGAGGGGGGGGAAGAGTAGAAGGGGGGAAGAAGGAGGAAAGAAGGAAAGAAGGAAAGGAAGGAAGGAAGGAAGGAAGGAAAGAAGGAACGAAGGAACAACCAAACAAAAAGACAAACAAAGAAACAAAGAAAATTAAATATTATGATCAAGGAGGCTTCATCTCAGAAAGGATGGTTCAACATATGTAAGTCAATAATTGTAAATATATCATATAAATAACATGAATGATAATTGCAAGATTACATAATGTTAAATCTACATGATTCATTTTAGACTAATTTCTGTTTATTTTTTGGTTTAAATTAAAAAAAAATAAATCCACAAGTTGTAATGTAATATGTATATCTAAAACTTAAATTATTAAGAAATACTTTATGTGTGAGAAAAGCACACATAAAATATTAATATTCATGAATTTTGATAAGGAATATACTGGTATAACTACTACCTAAGGGAAGGCCTCAACCATTTACAACCCTGGATGCTTGGTGTGCCATCGTTGCAGTAAATTGACCATCTTGAAGATAAATGGTTTATAGTTTTGGCTCACCAAAAGAAGCTTTATTTCTTAAATTTTATCCAGACTTATATACTATATACTTACAATGTTTTGGAGAGTCAATTATATTTTTTGACTTAGAGTGGTTCATGTCATACCATGCTGAATAGTATAGGCATGAAGCTTCCGATTGGCATTTGATTTGTGTGTGTGTATGATGCCTATAATTGTGTGTGTGCACCCGTGTAGACCAGAAGTTGATCTTGGGTATTTTACTTTATCAGTCTTTACCTTATATTCATGAGACAAGGTCTTTTGCTGAAATTTGAGCTTACTGACTGGCTAGCCAGGCTAGCCAGCAAACCCATGTCTGTCTCCCAGTGCTTGGATTAACTTCATGCACTGACCTGTGGGGTGCTGAAGTTTAGAACACAGAACTTCCTGTTTGCCCAGCAAGTACCTTTCTCTCTGAAACATCAGACTTAGCACTGCTAAGTGCTTTTGCTGAAACAGGTCATTTCTATTAATATTCTGTTGATATTTATCCAATAACTTCTATAATAAATATGTTTACTTTTAATAAATAGTTGTATTTTATGTTTGACCATTACTTGGCAGCAATTTTAGATGCTGATTTGAAATATTTCAGTTCCTATTAGAAACCGAATCTGTATTTTTATATTTACATTTTCTGGAAACATTACAAATCATCTATAGCTTTGATTTTTTTGTCTTTAAAATAGTATCACTTAACGAAAATTGTGTGAAACTTGCTATTTAATTCTATTAGCTTTTTTTCATCATCTCTTTTAAAGCTTACTGTTGTTGAATATGTATTTGTATTATTTTGTTGCTTTGAGTCCACGTCCATGAAATATCCTTTACTCCCCTGTATCTTATTTATTTATTTATTTATTTGATACTTTATTTACATTTCAAATCTGGGTGGGGGAATACCCCCATAGAGGTAGGGGGAGGGGGGAAGGAATAGGGAGGTCCCCTGTATCCTAAGAATAGAGACCGTTATTAACCACTTTAATACTCTGACATCAGCATAGCTTCATTTATGCTAAGAATTTGGCCACTGATACACACGAGGACCTAAGGTTTTCAGTGGCTTATAATGTAAATATGGTATTCTTGCCTTGATATGGACCATCTTCTTCACCCTTCTCTAGTTTAGCCTGTCCTTTGGGAATAGCTAGACATGCCAAATATTTACATGTAAATATTGATGTTCATATGACAGCTGTACATCAAAGGAGTCTCTGTATTTGCACATTGTCCCTTTGTAGGTCATTCATTGCTGATTTCTACTTGGCGACTCATGCTAGAGTGGGGAGGGTATGGGAAGGGAATACAGCCTCAATCCTGGGCACACCGTGACTCAGCAAGCCCTATTCATATTTCTTCAGTAATCTGTACTCTCCTGATGGCAGGTAAACTCTTTATATTTCTTGTAAGAAATCATCTTCCTGGTATTTGTCAATGATTCTGGAATGTTGACAAGGTATGATTTATTGAATTGTTCGTTTGCAACCAGGGGACTTTCCCATCTCTCTCCTGTTCATGAAGGACTTTTGCTTGTTGGTTATTTGTTTTCTAAGCACAGTAAGTTTCTGTGTGTGTCCTGGATGAAGATGCAGCATGACCTCTCTTGCATGATTGGGGGCTTTAAACCCACAGAGGATGAGAATCCAGGCATATGCTGGTATGTTTTCTTTTTCTCCTTTTTTGATTTTTGGCTATGAGTCCTACTTTCTCTTGCTTAATTTCTTATCTTAAGCTTTTTCTTCAGTCTTCTGTGAAGGTTCTGAGAAGAGCTTTTAGGTTAATGTTCACCCCAGTTCCTATGTCCCCCAGATAGTTCTGGATTTGTAAAGAATAACCTAATTCTACAGAAAATTTTTACTCAAAAATTTGTATCAAGAAAACACAACTGCTGTAATATTCCTTTCAATGTTTTGAAGGTGTCAGAAAGGAGATCAAATTTTGTAAGGGAACAAAACAGGAATACACAGAGAGCTTCTTTTGAGCTCTCTGTAGTGTGAATATTGGGTGACTATTCCTTTAGCATGAGGTGTTGAAAGTTGAGAAGACTTAGAACATCCCCACTTCACTGAGAAGAGCCCCTTGCAGCCATGTTCCAGGCCAAGCGGATGCCCAGGTGTTCACTGTGCAGATAAACTGCTGTATTAATCACATGGAGTGTACGTTCCATATTTGGTCATTTTCATACTTGCTATGCTCAATTTTCAGCAATTTCTTGGAGGTTCTCACCGACTTCTAGCTTATACGACCCTTTGTGTATTTTCCTCCACAGTGAACAAACAATCAAGCAACTGCTTTGTTCTCTCCTGGAAGGGTCTGTCTTTCTGCTCATAGGTCAGAAAGCTTCCTTCTCACTTTTCACAGCCCAAAGGCTTGATGCTACTTTAGATGTAAGGATTTCTCATCGCTAAAATGTCAACGTCACTGCTTTTCAGCTATCAATTAAAAAACAAAAAGTTATCAGCCCTGAAAACATAAACACAAGAAAGAGTATTTAGACTCAGCATATGTATTTAGGAATATGTAGGCATATTCATATACATGTGCGTGGGTAAAAACAAAAACAATCAATGAAAATGGGGGCCAAGTATTTGAAAAGAGAGCACGAAGGGGTATATGGAAGGGTTTGGAGAGAGGAATGGGAAGGTGGAAAAATAGAATTTCATTATAATCTCAAAAATAAAATAAATAATTCAATAAATTAACAGATGAAAGTGTTCATGTGAAACTTTACACAGTTCAAATACAATCTTTACTTCACACAGAACTGTGAGATCCTAGTCAGCTTCTCCCAGGAGAAAGAACTCTAGCCCACCATGAATTATAAGCCAATCTTGTAGCCTAAGAACAAAGAAGGAATTAAGCTCATCAATGTCCATCAGAATGAATAGATCCACTGTAGTTCTTTTCAAACCATATGGTGTCTCCTCTAGCTTCAAAGAGGACAGAAAATAGTCTTGAGTTACCATATGACTACACTTAGCAAATATGTTCAGAGTTTTGTTTTTTGTTTTGTTTTGTTTCTCTCTCTCTTTCTCTCTCTCTCTCTCTCTCTCTCTCTCTCTGTGTGTGTGTGTGTGTGTGTGTAAATTGCACTTATCACTAAATATTTGAATAGTCTCAAAACCATGTGTATGTCAGGTACCTTGTCATGCATGTATAAGAATACACACACAGAGACACACGCACACACAAAAACACATGCACACATAACTCTGAGTTGATTGTTTTTCAATCTGTAGACTTTTGTGATTTTTAAATACGGAAGAAACTGATGTCATTTCCATATTCAAAAATATACTCTTTATGTAAACTTTATGGATACATGTAAATTAGAATTAATTTCTGTTATATTGCTGAGTATTTCTATCTTACCGTGATATTAATTTTCTAAATAAAATATACTTTCCCTTCAAGCTGATGAGTATCAACTTATTTTATATTCTATGCTCCTAATAAAATATTTAAATCTAATACATATTTCTATTTAAATCAACCTATCGAGAGCCTGCTCTGGTGTTCATATTTAGTCTCTGGAGAGAATCTGCACTATAGTCATTAAATCATTCACTGCATGAACACACTATCCCTGTAAGCACTGTAGTTCCTGAATACCTTCTTGTCTCCTTTTTTTTTTATTCAATGAAGAAAATGGCAACCACATGCCCCCTCCCGTGTGTGTGTGTGTGTGTGTGTGTGTGTGTGTGTGTGTGTCTTCTGGGATTATTATTTAAAATACCAATAAATGATGTGAACATGTTGCAAGGCTTTAACACTGTGTTTTCATTGAATGAAATTATTCGTACATATTTATAACTCATTGTCCTTGAGTCTCCTACTCTGCTACCTGATGAAACTGGAGGAAAGCTTTTCCCTGGAGTGAGGACTTTAGTCTCTGGGAGACTTCCTTCTGATTTTGTCTGTCAGCAGATTGTTGCTTTGGTGCTTTTAAGTGATGATCTGCTCTCCACAGTCTGGAGCATAACAACTGACTGCTGAGAAGGTCTTCCTGTTAGCATTGCTTATCCTTGCTCTGCCAAGAATGAAGGGTAAACAAAGCCAAAAGACAGGGCCAGAAAATCCTACAACATTCATGCTGTGTTTGATGTCTGTGGTGTGGTGCTAGCTGCTATGCCTTGAAAGGATTTTTCTCTTTCCTCTTTCCCAACTTGGCGTCATTCCTTCCCTGAAATTCTCCCCATCAGAGCTGCAGCCTCATCCTATCAAAAGACAATCCCCAAGAGAGCAGGAGACTTTCTGCTTCTGTACAAGACAAAGCCTTGTTTAAAAATCCAGTCAGGGACTGCAGGCCAGCACCACCGATGAACAACTGCTTCCTGGAGATATAGTCTGACTAAAGCCCATTGAGCATAAGCTGGGTTCATATTCTTGCAAATAAGGCCAAACACTCACCAAACACATGTTTTACTATTTGGCTTAAACTCATTTTTAAACATCTTATTTCTAAGGACAAGAATTACATTTAAGTGAAGTTCATGCGCAGAAGGGTTACTGCCTGGGGAAAGGCTGAGGTTGTCCATTGCTAAGATAACAGCCTGAAGAGCAGGAGTATTGTAAAATTATAATCGTTAATAAGATTCTTAAGCTAGCATGTTTACATATGCATTAAACCAGGGAATAAAAACTATCACAGAATCTAAGGAAGTCATAGTATCAAATAAACAACGATGCAAACAGTGTTTATAATAAACACAAGGCTTTCTTTTTGAAATTATTGTTTTTAGTCCTCCTCCATCTCTCATCCACATAACTTCATAGTCTCTCTCATTTTAAAAAGCAAACAAATAAGGAAATAAACCAGTGAAGACTGTGTTACCTGACTACCCCTGAACATGGGGTCTACCCTGGAGCATGGCTGGTATCAATCCATTTTCCTCCGCTGAAAGAAATGTCTTTTCCCTCTCCTCTCTCTTAGCGGCCACCAACTGTCCATAGCCACTTGGCTGGAGACTGATTGCCAATCTTCCCTTCTCCATGATGGGATATTGTGTGTCTTGAGATTACACGGGTCTTGTGCGTGCTTTAACAGTCTCTGGGAGTCCATGTACACATCCACCTTGGCGCGTTTGGGAAACAGTGTTTCCCTGGAGTCTTGCAACACCTCTGGTTCTTCCAGTCCTTTTGACCCCTCTTCGGAATAGATATTTGAGCCTTGAGGTGAGGGGTTTGGCGAAGACTTAACATTTAGAGGCCAGCATCCAAAGTCTCTTATTCTCTGCGTGTTGTCCAGTCATGGATCTGTGTTAGTTCCATCTACTTCAAGAAGAGGCTTCTCAGATGAGGAGTGAGTTCTCTGTTTTCAAGAAAGCGTTCTCCTCTTTCTGTCCTGTCGTGACACTTTCTATCTGTACGGTCCTTTTCTTTCCTATGTGCGCTGCCCCGTTTTTGAGATTAAATTTTTATGTACTTTTGTATAACCCGTACTTTTATAAACACTTTATGCGGCTGTTAGGTTAAGCTTGACCGTAGGATTTTTCAGGTTCTGCGGTTCAGGTTTTCAGTTTCTCGGTTTTATAACTATTAGCTTTCCTCACCAAGTGGGCCACTTTGTCAGTGAAGGTAAATCACCTAAAGTACCGGTTAAGGAGCAACACGGATTTTCATATCGCCACTGCCACACCCATTCCGTACCTGTTCCTGCAGTTAACGTGAAAGTCAGCACGGTGGAGAACAAAAGCTGACATCAATTTTTAAGTCATTTATTTTGTTTATATAGAGGGGGTGAATATGGGCCGCTTGTGGAATTTACTTATTTACTAATTTACACCTCAAATGTTACTCCCCTGTCTCCTCTCGCAGAGTTCCTCCCCACTCCCCCTCCAATTCGCCTCTGAGAAGGCACCCGCTGCATACCTTGGTGCATCAAGTACTTACAGGACTAGGCACATTCTCTCTCACTAAGTTCAGACAAGGCCACCCTAAACTTTGTATGCCAGAATTGTCAGCATTGTCAGTCCCCATAAGGCATTGTGACAGCCTGACACACTGTCCTTATTTGTGAAAAAATGCAATCTTTTTTCTTTCTTTCTTAAACTTGCCTTGTGTAAACTGTACTCTGTCTTATACGGAAACACACTCTTAATATATTCTGAGTGTTTGTGTGGATGCTAAGGCTGTCAGACTGCTTCAGAGGTTGCAAACTGAGCTCTGCTTTCATTTAACCATTTACTTTAATTGTTTAGTTATGCGAACTTTATCAATTTCTATCTGATGAGTCTCAGTAATTTTTTTTTTCATTTTTCATTTCATCCCTAAACGGAAGTGTTTCTGGCAAGCTTGAGCTTACATTAAGCTGTTTCTCCACAATGAATATTTGATTTTCTCTATTAAATTGATAAAATTTGACAAGTTAACGAATTGACTTTTTTCTGATACTTTATACAAATACCATTCTTCTATATTGCCTATGTATTTGCTGTTTATTTTTGCATAATGTGCTAAATAGTATGCTAGTTATCTGGTGACATATCAGGGTTTCTCATATATGTGATTATAGATATCTTTTTCCATATACATGAAGGACAGATTTTAAGATAAACTATTCTTTCTATACAAACACATTTAATATCAATTACTAGCACATACTTATATGTATTACAAAGTTCAAATTTTCAGTCACAATATTTATAAGTATTATGTTAAAATTACTATGGTTAGGAAGCTATTTTAGAATATTCGCTTTTTATTTATATAAAATTTATTTTACATTGTGAATAATTGGTCCTGTTTTATCTTGTCATTCAAGAATAATTATACTAATTTTCTGAACTATGTTGAAATCATCAGCATGCCTTTTACAAAGGATGAATTCTGATATTCTCCCACTTGAACACATTTATTTACAAATGATAAATTGACTCATATTTTTCATGTTTTTCTTTTAGAATAGCTTTTAACCACATAGAAACAAGAATTAACCAGGTAGAAAATAAGGAAATACGCTTTCTGAATATAGTATATCAGAGGAAAATCCTAATAGAAAATTGCCTTTCATGGCAGCATGCAGTTTGATTTCTAATAATGAAGCTTCGTAAAAGATAAACAGCAGCTGAGGCAAAAGAAACTGGGATTGTATTCTGTGGGATAGGTACTCAACAGAATGATGTGTTTTATCAAAATATTGAGATTGATTTCCAAGTAAATTTGTATTATAAAATTTATAAGAAATTAGAAATCATATATATTCAAGAGTAGAAAATCCTGAAGAAGAAACAAGATCCAACAATCTTTCATCTATGACAAAAAACTATTATATTCACAGATGGGAACAAAAGATATTCTGTGAAGACAACATGAGCAATTAAGAGGCAAGGGTGTATCCCAAGCATAAGTGGCAGGCATGAAGAATACTTACTTGATGAGTGGAATGAGACAGCAAAGAAACCTAAATAATGTTTCGAAATATGTTCATCAGTTCACTGCTTTAAAATAAGTGCTGGAACCATTATTTAAAATTAGAATCACTGTGGGAATTGTCAGTTTGAGATAAACCACTGTAGATTGAAGTTTGTATCTTATTGTAAATCTAAACTGATATATAGCAGTAACTGCTGTAAATAGTTCTCTGGAAACATCGGAAGTTCTTACAGAAAACATCGGAAAATATGTCGGTTGGATTTTAGAAATCCCATCAATAAATAATTTTGAGTATACTAGGAGCGTATGGAACAAATGGAAGGGTAGGTAATAGGATGCTACAGAGAAGAACAATAAGCTTAGGGATGCTGGAGTTGAGAAGAAAATAGAAAAACAATCAGGACATTAGGAAAGAAAGACCCATGAAGGAAGAAGAAACCAGTTAGAAATCAAACTAGTTAGAAGACATGAGACAATCCAGAGATGAAAAGTACAAGTATTCATGACTGATGGAATCTACATTCTCCTATCTGGGATGCATGGAATCAATCCGCGGGGGATATGTGGGTGGAAAGCTAATAACAATGAAGTGGAGAAAAGTGACTTATTCATAAGAAAAGCAAAACTCTGTCGCACATGAGAAACTACGTCCTGAAGGGTTGGCAGTAGCTCTATTGAACATGGAGACACAAGAATCTCTGGTAGTGTGACAGAGACCTCACCAAGTCTGTATCTTACGCTCTTCCGAGCGTAAGAGTCGTGCTACACCATGGTAGTCGTCTGAGGAAGTGGAGAGAAAAGGAATATAAAAGTGCAGTTGAAGACTTGTCCTCAGGGGAAAAGGGAGTTATTATTAAGTGGGGTAGAGAGAAGAAACAAGCCCTTCTCCCTGAGTAGTCATTTAAATACCACTGTCAAGTCCTGAGGGTGTTCGCAATACAGTAAGAGCACTAGCCTTGATGGAATGGCCGTTTCTGGCAGGTGTTCTTGGAAATGATTATATGGAAATGATTTTCACGCAACACATTCCCTGACCAAGGTTTGTGAACTAAAATGATGGCTTTCCTCACATCTTTTTCATTTAACTATTAAGTCAATGCATTGAGAAGTGAGATAAAAGAAGAGCTCTTCGAGAGTCTGTCGACCAAAATCCATTGTAACTGGCACCTTCTCTGCTTTTCATACTTCATACTACCTGAATGACTCCCCTTTACGCTGTCTCTGCAGGAACCATTTACAATTGTAGTCGTTGGTGTGTTTAATTTTCATAGCTGTTATCATAGATAGGGATTCTTCATCGACTTGGATTGTAATGTATATGATACTTATAAGAATATTTTCATTTGCCGATCAGTTGTTGTGGGTTGCCCTGATGCAGTCTGCTGTTAATTTTGCTTCCACAAGTGGGGCTGCCCTCCAACAAGCAGTTGCTCACATACTCAGGTGAAATGATGTGATTTGTTTTTGCCCATTTTTACTGGCGAAATAAAGGCTAGAGCCTGTGATTGGGCGGTGGGTGGGACGGGAGGGTCTGGAAGAGCTGGAAGAGGAAGGGAGGAGTGTAGGAGAGAGGACGGAGTAGGAAGAGGTGAATGCCAATATGGAGCAGAACCATGTGGTTAGGAAAACCTGCAAGTAGCAAAGGGTCTCACAGGGGAGAATACGTGAGGATAGTGATAGATCTGCCCAATATAGGCATATAGCTTATAAAAATAATAACTGGGTTATGTGTTTTTTATATGGGCTTATTAGGGTTGGTAATTACTGCAATAGTCAGTTAGTGAACTTAAACCATTTTATATTATGTACAGACTTAAAATGGGAGATAGTGAACAAGAAGTCTCCATGATCTCACTCTCTGCTGCTACTCACATCTTTGACCTTGTATCTGCATTCTCTTCCAAATTGTGCTGGGCCCCTGAGACCAGACTCTAGAGTTAGCTGACTGCTTCTCATCCCATCTTGGACGTCAGCAGAGGATCATAAGTCAAGTGTAATGTTTCAAAGATTACTTTTGCATTTAGTTTACACCACTACTTTTTACCTGAGGCTCTAGTTTTCTTGTCTTTTTCTGGGATGCTCACATGTAGATCTGATTCACTACTTTGGTCAAACTCACCATGATTATAAGCAAAATGTTGTAATGTTCCTGGGTTCCAACAACCTGAAACATATACACAATATTATTTTAGTTTACTGTTAAATTTCAATATATGTTTTGCAGGCTACACTCTAATATTATCGTAGTATACTAATAAATAAAACATCTCATTCATATCATATATTTATTTTATTGCTTCCTTTAGTATACCTGAATTTATTTTCATAGCTTTCAAAACTAAATGTTTATTTCAAGAAGAGTACTGACCTATAATTATTTATTGAATTAAAAATCTAGCATCATTAAGCATATTTAAGAATCATTTTGGAAAATTTTTATTTAATATTTGCTAATAACAAGTAATAGTATAACTTTCTACATACCTTCATCAGTTTGCCTTAGAATCTCAACAAATCCTTGACATTTTATAACTACTATAATAAAGTTTTAAATAATGAATTAAATTAAAATCATTAAAATAGTTTATAAATCATTTAAGAAATCATAAAACAATAGTATTAAATAGAGTACTAATCAGCTGACTGTGAACTACATTACTTTGCATCACCTGGCTGATAAAAAAGTAATGATATGAATTCTTCAAACATTAGCGCAGTATGAATTAAGGCATCAGATGTGGAAGGCAGGAAAGAAGAGGTTCAGAGTTAGGTTTAGTACCCAGTGAGTGCTCAGACTCTCGGAATTGAGTTGGTCACTCACCTAAATAATCTCAGAAAGAATTCACCCCGAGTCTCCTAAAAGAACCCTACCTTTCGATACCTGGGTTTGAGCTGTGTAAATACTATGTCAGAATTCTGAGTCATGAAACTTTAGTGGATAAATAAAATCATGGCTGTTATAATTGCAATGAAACAGAATAGTCACAGAAGCAATATAATCCATCTCTAAGAAAATTAAAAAATAAAAAGTTAAAGGACATTTAGTTTCTTAGTTATAATGACTATTTGTAAAATAAAAGCTGTCTGATTATACCCCAAAACATGGAGCATGAACTAATATTTAGCCAGATGGTTGGGTGAGGGAACAGACAAAAGATTAAACAGATATCATATTCAAAAGAAAAAATATGCAAGCCTTAGCGATAGAAGCTGTAACAAATTGTTTTATGGAGATAAAGATGAGGATGAAACATGATGGGAGATTCTAGATTGCTGATAATGCTTTATGTCTTTTAAATTGCTCTATACAATGTATTTTGATCATATTTTACACTCCCTTAGCTCCTCCTAGGTCTTGCCTCCCAAGCTATCCAACTTTATATTCCATGATTCCTTAACTTAGTGACTGTAGCTTGGGTTCAATATCAAATAGGATAAAATGGGTCTTTCTTCATGGAGCTTCATTTGATCTCCCTTTCTATAAAAAATGATAAGCCATGCCTAACCATGTAATTTTGAGACGTCATGTGGCTAACACCATTATGATTCACATTGAGAATTAAAATTGCATTGATTAAAAGCTGTTAACTATCTTTTGAAACCTTACTTAAGATTCATGTTCTTGGTGAATTCCAAGCATCAGCATCTAGCGAATTGTTTCACAATGAGGGACCAATTTTCCCAGTTTGACACATTACCTGTGCATTTTTGTGTACATGTGTGCTTTCATACACAGAATCATTGTGATCTTTTCAATATTATTTTGAAAAATTAGGAAATTAGGTTGCCTGGTAATTTACTGCCAAGTTCCAAGTTCCTTTCTTAATATTAATACTTCATTTACATGGCAAAATCTGTAATACGTTTTTTTTTTTTTTGGTTTCTCGAGACAAGGTTTCTCTGTATAGCCCTGGCTGTCCTGGAACTCGCTCTGTAGACCAGGCTGGCCTCGAACTTAGAAATCCGCTTGCCTCTGCCTCCCAAGTGCTGGGATTAAAGGCATGTGCCACCACTTCCCGGCTATCTGTAATACATTTTAAACTGTAAATTCCCTGTTCTTTCAGGATTTTCCAAATCATGTTAATTTTAATCTATAGTATATTATCAATATGCTGGTATTATGGCTAAACCCAACATTTCCTGTAAATAAAGATGTTCTTAAAATGTAGTGACTTTTTATTCAAATGCCAGGAGCTAAACACTTCCTGAGAGTCACATCCATGGTAGGTAATCTTAGTGAAAGTATTGGTGTTTATGTCTCTTTAGAATTTCTGATTGACCCTAACTCCTGGATTTGCTTTTTCCCTTTTGTCTGTTTCTTAAATTGAGTAGCAATAAAAAGTTCAAGATTAGCAATTAATGACTTGACTTGAAGAGATAGTTCAGCCTGTGCAAGGGTCAATACTAGAGATATTTGAAGAATGAGATTAGAGTGTAGCACAATAGTAGAATACAAAATGCCCTAAATTAGACTCTTATCAAAATCCAACCAGTCTAAAAGCACACAAAAGTCAGAAATAATGAGTTTTGAGTTAAGAATGTATGAAGTCACAGAGTTGTTTCAGAAAACTATTTTCTAGAATCATTTGTCTTTATTAACAGTATCAAAACCCAACCTTCTAGACCCAAGTCTCCATTTCCCCATACTATGGAGAATATTGTCTCTCTTCCTCATCCTCAGAAAGAGGAAATTTGCTTTTGAGAAGGAAAGAGAGTCTGGTGAGCCAGAGAAGGGATATAGCTCACTGACATGAAATTATAAAAAGTGGAGATAGTCTTGTTTTGTCTCCTTCTCTTCCTACCTTGTCTTCTTCTGAATTTCCATCTTGCATGCATAATCTAAAACACACACACACACACACACACACACACACACACACACATTTTGTAAAAACAATAAAGCAGAGAAACAGTATCTTTCTACATCCTTATTGGCCACAAAAGAAGGACCAATTATGTAGGGATGCCTTGTAGGTGTGGCTCAACTGAACCTTGTAGCGAAGGCAAAGGGGAGTGAACAGGTGAAGACAGGTTGCCATTCATTTATCTTTCATGTTACACCATCCTGAGCAGTAGACTTTGAATGCATATTACTTTGTGGAAACCTCTTTTCTCATGAATAAATGTCATGTGTCCTACAAATAGTACAGATAGAAGGTTTGACAGTCATGGTAGTAAGGGAAGTAGTCAAGCTTCTAGTGGAGAAATTGTCTAATTCACAAGTGATCAAAGAGGTAAGTCTGAACGATGAACTTATAAAAGTGGACACAAGGGAGAGTGTAATGTTGAAAATGCGAAGTATTTTTGGTGTGCCAAATACTAAGTTAAATATTTCATGCCCAGTGCATACATCAAAGAGCTTGAAATTTTTGCAAGTTATGTCATATCCTCCATGTACACATAAAATGTATTTAAGAGTTATACTATATAACTGACGAGGAATTGACATCAAGGAAGAGCTATATTCTTGTTTGCAACAGAATTAATCTGTTAGGAGAAGTTTCATCCTAGGGGAAAACAAAGAACTCCTGTCTGGATAACAGAAACAAAAACCAAAATTGTTCATCCACAAGGACAGAAAACCATGTGTATATAAACCACCTTGTAAATACCACTAGTATCAGAGTCATTGACCTCGATTTCAAATAAGTCATTGTGATTGATCTTAGGCTTTTCAAAGATATTTTGATATTATCTTGTTTCTAAATTCACCAGAGAAAATTAGCAAATAGATACTTGGAATCAAGACTCAGAAATGACAGTGAAAAATCTTAGACTTAGTTGAAGTCCAATCTGTGGGCCCTTTGATTTTTCTCTTCTCATATCTGGTGTTCCTTTTCTGTTGCTAGATTGGCATATGTTATATACATTTCTGGAATTTATTTCTCCCTCCTAAATATTTTGTGATCCTTAAATCCTAATCATGTTTAATGAAGCACAGACAGTAAAGATAAGTAGTACTGGGATGTGTGCTAATTCATTTATCACAGCATGTATGGACCAGAGCTCCTTAGATTGAAATACTAGCTTTACCTGTTTTGACATTATTGAAACACTTACCCCAAGTCTCAGTATAATGTTGAGTGTTAATAGGAATAGCCTGTTTCACAGAGGCTTCAGTGATCTAGGTTTTCAGATAAATCAAATTTTTGTTTATAAAATTAAGTGTTAAATAAAGAAAGAGAACATAATAGAGGGAGGGAGAGGTGTCAGGGTGCATCCTTGGGAGAATCTGACAAGAGTAGGGATTCTTAAGATCAAGATACTTTGTTGCATGTATAAAAATTAAAAAAAACTAAAAACTGAAAAATTCCATTCCACTGAGTCTGTAAATTTCTTTCAGTAGAATGGCCATTTTCATATTTTTTTCTAGAAATCTATGTGCATGGGAGTCATTCCATTGTCTAACAGATTCTTCAGTCTCTTTCTTCAGAGAAGGAAAATTTCATTGTAGAGCTTTTTAACATCCCTGGTTAGGATATTTCTAGATGTTTTTCCTTAGTCAACTGTGAAAGGTAGTGTGTCCACGAGCATCCTCATCACAGTTGTTGCTAGTATAGAGACTGTATATTCAATGTTCTGATTCTTTTATAATCTCCAATTTGCTTAAACTGGTAGCCATTCCTCAGAGTTTCCTAGTGGTATTTTTTTGTTTGTATATCATAGTAAAGCCCAGGGAAAGTAAACCTAATAATACATAGTTCTATGAAATCCAGAGAAAGATTAATGGTTTCCTCATGGTGCTGCTTACATTAATTATAAATCATATTACTTAAAATTGCAACACAATTTTCAATATGATATTATATTTTATTTTTGAGTACACTCTGAGTTTTTTTGTTTTCTAATTTTATATATTTAATTTCTTTTTCTTTCTTATTGCCCTAGCTAGGGCTTCAAGCACTATATATTAAAATGAAATGAAGGTGGCAGGCAACCCTGTACTGTTCATAGTGTTAGTTAAATTCTTTTGGGGTTTTCTCCATTCAAAATGATGGAGGCTGGCTTACAGAAAATTTTATGGGTCGGTTGGTGTCCCTATTGTTCCACTGGGGTTCCTGCCTGGCTACAGGAAGTGGCCTGTACAGATTCTGTATGAGTCTCAGCTAAGGTCACTTCCATAGACTCCTAGGAGCCTCCCCCATGCCAGGTCTCTGGTACATTCTAGAGACATACCCAGGCCCTACCCTCACCAGCTGCAGATTTCCATTTATTCTCACTCTCTGTCTCTCTCTTCTGTCTCTCCACACTCCTGGTCATGAAACCTCCATTCCCCTCTCCATCCCCTGTCTCATCCAATTCCCTCCCTCCATCTGCCTCCTAGGACTAGTTTATTCCCCCCTTCTAAGTGAGGTTCAAGCATCCTTACTTGGGCCTTCATGCTTCTTTAGCTTCTTTGGGTCTGTGGAGTATAGCATGGGTATCCTGTATTTTATGGCTAATATCCACTTATAAGTAAGTACACACAATGCATGTCTTTGGGGTCTGAGTTACCTTTGAAATATTTGAGGACTTTTCCTCTTACAATAGTTCTGTACAATAAGATTTTGCATATATTTATGCTGACTCAGGATGATATTCTCAAGTTCCATCCATTTCTCTGCAAAATTCATGATGCTTTTTTAAAAATAGCTGAATAATAAATATTCTATTGTGTAAATGTACCACATTTCTTTCTCCATTCTTCTGTTGAGAGACAGCTAGGTTGTGTCCAGTTTCTAACACTGTGTCTCAAGTTTTAATTTTCATTTGCATCCCATTCATTCCAAGATTTTAAAAATTTCTTTCATGATTTCTCCATTGACTGCCCATCATTCTGCAATGTGTTGGTTGCACAGTAACAGCCTATGGTAAAATGAGCCTTATTTATTTATTTTTTGATACTTTATTTACATTTCAAATGTTTTCTCCTTTCCAGATCTCCCCTTTGGAACCTCTCTATCCCCTCCCTTCCCCCTGCCTCTATGAGGGTATTCCCCCACTCACCCATCCACCCACACTCCTCTTCCCTCCTTGGCATTCCCCTATACTGGGACATCTAATACTCTCAGGCCCAAAGGCCTCTCCTCCCCCTGATGGCTAACAAGACCCTCCTCTGCCACATATGTAGCCAGCACCATGGGTTCCTCCATGTGTATTCTTTGATTGGTGATCCAGTCTCCGGTAGCATTGGGAGGTCAGGCCAGTTGACACAGTTGTTCCCTTCATGGGACTGCCAACTTCCTCAGCTCTTTCAGCCACTTCTCCAACTCCTAAACAGAAACACAGTGAAACTAACAGATGAGACTTACTTATATAAAATATTTTCTTACCGTAAATTGGAATGACTAATTGGTCAAGGGCTTTATATAGGAATAGTACTTTGACCCATATCTTACTGTAGGATATAGAAATAATGATGTGTATCATAGTGATATGTCGTCTATGTGGCTAGCTTTTCTAAAAGGGCAGATATTTGTTACAGGAATGTGAACAGCATCCTTCAAGAAAGCAGTCTGGTTTTCATGGTTAGCACTAAATATATAAACAAATGAACCATGGTGTCTTAGTTTATCATTTGAGCTACGTACAGACCCATCAGCACAGGCTACTCAGTGAGTGACCTTAACATTTCTCCAAACTGACTCATAAACTAATTGTCATTGGTCTAGAGTAAATAAATAAATGTTTCTCTCCAACTTTACTTGTACTTATATCCAACTAATATCTTTCTTGCCTTCTTACTGTTCTAGACATGTCTTTGAGAACTGTATTGACTAAGAGTACAAACACTGAAATCCTTGTTTATTCAACATTTTAGAGAATATTCAGCTTTTCCCTTTTAATATTATGACATTATTGATTATTTTTCATTTATAACCTTTGCTTTCATGAAGTATAATTTTTTCAGTTCTAGATTCTTCAGGACCTCAATGGGATAGTCATGCTACATGAATTTAGATAATCATGTGGTTACCTTATTTAAATAAATTTATGTGAGGTATTATAATATTGATTTGTATAGCTTTAATTATAACAATTCTTTAGATTTACATTCAACACTCAATGACCTCCAATAACAGCAGCTCATATATCATAGAAGATGACCACCTCAAATTTTCAATGACCTTGGTGCCTGTCTGACTTGCCTTTCCACAACTCCTTCTTATTATCATTTTTTCTAGGCCTCTAAGCAATATGTTATTGGTTGATATAGCTTCCATTTTCTTTGGTTTGGTACTTTTCAAAATAAATCATTTTTCAACTTGTTGTAAAGTCATTGGACATTTTTTTCCAGAACTGAGGACTGACCCCACAGCCTTGCCCTTGCTAGGCAAGCTCTTTACCACTGAGATAAATGCCTAACTTCATAACCAGTGGACTCTTAAGGGGTTATCAATAAAGTTGTGCTGCTATTTATAGTATGATCTCAGTCCCTAGACTCCTGGAACATTTCCCATTTCATGGTTCCCTCAATTTTGAAATCAACAAAAACAATCAAAACCTTCTTAATTTTCTATTCTATCTGATCTTACCATTTCCATTATTTTTTACTTAAGAAGAATTTTTTTATAAGTTGGCTATGTTTTATGTAAGCAAATATCTATGGAACTGACTATGTGATCTGCCTTTTGATTATGTCAGAGTCAACTACATAGTTACTTGTTACACTTGAAAATCTCCTTTCATGTTACTTTACATGTTAAATTAGTGTGTTCTATTTCATTTGATTCTCTGTGGTATAGCATAATCTGGAAAATGCTAAGTAGTGATGGTGGCATTAAAACCTTGCCAAAACACATCTACCTTTCTGTATTTGTATATTAATGAGTCTACCACCATCATACTTACTGCACAGAACAACTATAAATGAACACTCTTATTTGCAGGGTTTATTTCTAGTATCATTGAAAATCTCTAAAAAAAAAAAAAAAAAAAAAATAGCAGAAAGCATAAAAGTCTCCCTAACAAATGGCAAGTTAAAATTTAAGATATGAAAATAATGATTTTGTATCAACAATTAACATGTCACAGGGCTTTTACTCTTATAATAGTTCTGTACTATAAAATCTTGTATATATTTATGGAGATAACTGTACATTATTGTCTACATTCATATTTCTCTATCCTTTTCATTTTTGCTTCCCTAATTGATTTGTGTAAAACATCGTCTTAATGCAAGATTGACAACTAAATGTGCCTCAATGAATATCTCTTATTGTGAACTAATTGGCCAAGTCCATCTCAACGAGATGCTTAAATTGTTTCTTAACTTAGCAATTCTTAAAAATTCTCCATTGTACTATCCTGCCTAATCCTCAATTCTAATAATATTTTGTACATTTATTTATGTACAGAACATAGTTTTCCCAGTTGTTTCACCAAGGACAAAATTTGATGGACAATTTTTTTCTTCAAGATATCTTAGTTGTCTAGTTTTAATTTTTTTACAATGTATTTTCTTTATTATTATCATTTCATTTTTAACAATTTCATATATATATATAAAATCTATGTGTTATGTTCATATTCACCCATATTTCATTAAACATTTG
>JADRCH010000240.1:1679883-1833525 GCA_019843965.1 Rhynchomys soricoides | reverse complement strand
TTTTGATCCCCTTTTCAAAGAAAATTCTCTTTGCAACAGACAGAAACCATAACAGAAAACTATGACCAGAACCAAGAATTTGAACACCTGTCACTATGGACATATCTACAAAACACACTTGCACCTAAGACTCAGGGAACATTGCAAAAGATGAGGCACAAATATTTTAAGAGCCAGAGGATCAGGTATTTTACTGTGAGATTGTGTCTCCTAGTAATGTCCAAAGATACATCTATAAAGTGGTACCAACAGGACTGCCTAAACATGAGCTGAACAAGGATGACAGCAATAGACATGCCGAATTGAACAGAAGAAGGTTCATGTAGCCTCATCCGTATAAACAGAGGCAACTTAGGAAAGCTGGGAGAGTGAAAGTTGGCCTTTCCCAGAGAAGAATGCACCAAACATTTGCCCAATGACAACCTGAATATATACTTGAACATGTACACGTGTATACATGTAGCAATATCTTTAAGAATATATGTGAGCCAGGCAGTGGTGGAGCATGCCTTTAATCCCAGTATTTGGGAGGCAGTGGCAGGCAGATTTCTGAGTTCGAGGCCAGCCTGGTCTATAAAATGAGTTCCAGGACAGCCAGGGTTACAGAGAAACCCTGTCTCCAAACAACAACAACAACAAAAAGAATATATGTGTATATGTACATATGCATGCAATAGCAATTAGTTTATAAAGAAGATATGAATGTAAAGGAGTGTTGGAAGGGGTATATTGAAGGGTTTAGAGCAGCTGTTCTCAAACTATGGGTCATGACATCTTTGTGGGTCAAATGACCCTTTCAGAGGTGTTGCCTACAACCATGGGAAAACATAGATATTTACATGATGATAGCAAAATTATAGTTATGAAGTAGCAGCAAAAATAATGTTATAGTTGGGGGTAACCACAACATGGAGAGCTCTATTAGAGTCACAACATTAAGGAGGTTGACAGCCACTGGTTTAAAGGAATAAAGGGGAAGGGAGGAATATTGTAATTACCTTCTCATTTCTAAAAAAAAAATAGAAAATAAAAGTAAGAAGTGAAAGAGAATGCTTTCATAAGTCTTATCCAAGAAATTCACAGAGTGCACACTAATGTCTGCCTACAGTGGGTTGTAAAGCATATGAAAATTGTATCTACAGGGAAAGCTATTGAACTAGTTTTTCTAAGATTTTCACAAGAGCTTGCAAGAACACACTTAAATTCTACTCTTGCAATAGAAGGCAAAAATAACACTGTTTGCACAAATTACACTGTTTATGCACATCGTTCAGGGGTAGTCACTTTCCTTATTTGATTTGAAATGATGAAAGGTCAAAGTTTCTAGTGACCAACTCAGTTACATGAATGACAAGACCTTGAACAAAAAGAAGACAGTGAGCTAGATTACCTCTATACAAAACAATCATTAACTCAAGAACTAAATATTGGCAGTAAAGATATATACACAGTATTATTGATTTGTCAGAAAGAAATATCCATTTTATGTAAGAGATTTTTTCATGAGTCATCACATTAAAGTCAGACTTCCTTCTTTTAATCCATATATAATTACATAACTATAGTAATTCAAAGAATATTTCTTTATTCTGGAGAATTTCATAAGTATATACAATGAAATATACTCCAAAGTATCATACCATTTGCCCCTACAACTCCTCTCTGTGTCTCCCTCATATGTTCCACTTCCTACTTCATGTCTTTTTATTATTACTATTCAATATACATCACAATGTCTGTTCCCCCTCCTGGACCACCTTCCCAAAGTCTCTAGCCTCATTTCCCCTCCTTTTCTCCTCTGAGAGAGTGGAGGTCTCCCCTGGTTTCCCCTCATCCTAGCACATCAAGTCTTTGAAGGGCGAGGCTCTTCTTCTCCCACTGATGCTAGACAAGACAGCTGAGTTAGGGGAATGGGGTTCACAGATAGGTAACAGTTTAGGGACAGTCTCCATTGCAGTAGTTCCAAACCTACATGAAGACCAAACTGCACATCTGCTACATATATGTGGGGCCTAGGTCTAGCCCATGTATGTCCTTTGGTTGGTGGTTCGGTCTCTGAGAGCCCCAAGTGTCCAGGTTAATTGACTCTGTTGATCTTCCAGTTCCTATTCCCTTCGGGGCCCTCAGTTCTTTTCCCAACTCTTCCATAAGAGTCCTTAAGCTCCATCCAATGCTTGTCTGTGAGTCTCTGTGTCTGTCTGAGTCAGCTGGTGAGTGAAGCCTGTGAAAGGACAGCCATGTTCCTGTCTGCAAGCATAGCAGAGTATCATTAATAGTGTCAGAAAATGGTACTTGCTGGTGAGATGGGTCTCTAGATGGGCCAGTTGTTGCTTGGTCATTCTCTGTCTTTACTTTATCCCCCATCCCTGCACTTCTTGTAGGCAGGATATCTAAATAGCCCATATTGACTATTTGCACTTTTTTGAGACACTGGAGGCTATGTTAGAACAAAACAGCAGCTCAACTCTTATTTCTAGTAACCTTGGCCACAATGATTTCTGTTTATCTGGTCTCTTTAGAAGCAAGAAAGAGTTCCTCAGAGAAGATATTCCCACTACAAGTAAAACCCATGTGAAGAAGTTGACAATGTTCTTGACTGCCCAAGTTCATTTTTTTCTACCAGCTTGGTTAGCAGTCTGGAAGAGGAGAAGCTCACTGACCAGAGTAAGCAACAGATGATGGGATAATCAGACACTGATGCTAGGCACAAGATGGACCATCTTCTCTCTTAATACGGAAATTAATATTTATATTATAAATATTAACATTAAATTAATTTAATTAATTAAATTAATATTTAAAACAAAATTAACTGTCTGAAAATAAAATTAGTAGTTTAACTGTATTCATACACAAACACGAAGTGCCTAAAATAAGCATCATAAAAACCTAAAAGTTCTCAACAATAAAAATCATGAAGCATGATAGATAAAATTGTAGAAGACTTTAGAAAGTACAAAGATACACCATGTTCCTTAATTAAATGGTCATAGCCCCAAGAATCCCATGTCTTTTCATTTTGTCAGGATTTCGATGCACAGCCCCTCTAATTACAATATTGTTGCCAGATTGGAAGATCATAGATTTCCATAGAGCTTTTTTATACATGCATCCTTCATTTTTATCAAGCAAACTACTAGCCCCTCATTTTGCTCCTTATCCCTTTTCATGCTTGAAGCATTCATCCCCAGTGTTTTCCTTCTCTATTTTTATTTTACCTGTATTTTACTATGCTCTCTCCCTTCACATGCCTACCTCCAGTGGTCAATGTTTAGTTTCCTGGCTTCCATGTACACTATAGTTCAAACATACCCAGTGAGATATTCAAATCTAGGATCTAGAATATATCACAATTTTTTTTCTTTCTAGACCTATGTGATCTCACTCAGTCAATATAATAGCCATCCATTTACTTGCAAATTTGATGATACCAATTTCTTTCAAACAACTATAAAAATCAATCCTATTATTGTGGAAGCACTGAAGACTCATAACAGCTAATACTGACCAGGAGAAGCATTTTTTAAAAGCATCATATTAGCTAAATGAAGCAAAAGTGGAAACAGACATGACTTCATGGGATTTTTAATCATTTGATTCTCAATAAATATGCCAAAAGTATATATTGAAGAAGCAACTCATCAACCTATGCATTTATTTAAAACTGTATACCTATCTCTTAGTTGACACAAAAAAAAGAAAGAAAAGAAAAAAGGAAAGAGAGAAAAATAAAGAAGAAAAGGGGCTCCAATTTTCTCAAATCTTTTCTACCCATTTGGTGTGCTTTATTCTACATTATATTAGTATTCCATGGTAAATAATTTATAAGGCTAACAAAGTCATACTTTCAATCAGTAGCACCATATTAAAATAGCTCAGAATTGTACCCTGCATACACATGCAACATGAACCCTATTGTTTGCTGGATTGTTGATACACTGCCGCATAAACACCGGTTAAATGTCACTTTCCTGGAAACTACGATCTCCACCCTCTTCATACCCAAAATATCTGTAAAATGGAAATTATCATCTCCCATACCCTGACCATAAATTCCACCAAAATATATTTAGGAGAATAATGATTCAAAAGAGGGAAAAATAAAAGCAGAGAAGTAACCAACAGACCTTAGAGAAGATTGTTTAGAGAAAGATTAGTTTATTTATTTTAAAGCATAATGAAAGTAGAATACTTAGAGTGGGGAATGTAGCTTCATTTTAGTTTGTTTTAAGTGATATGCATTGATGAAAAGTGATGCCATGTCTGGGATCACTGTCCTTGTCTCTGTCCACAGTTAGGGACCTTGGTCAGAAGTTAACCAACACCCTATTTAATATTCATTGGGAAATAGATAATTGCAGTAAACACATAAAATGCTACATCTCTGGAATTGATGATAGAATTAAAGTTAATTGTTTTATTATCTGGTAGAAATCAGAATAAATCATGAAAATAAAACAAGGAAAGATGAAAGTTTAAATGAAATTTGGTAGAAGATATTCTAGCAAACATATCTGAAAATATAATACCATATATATTTAATATATTATATGTAATATATAAATATATATAATATATATATATTAAATTGACTATAAAATGTAAATCCACAGTAATAGCCATTTTTCAAATCTCAACTAATTCTTATACCTCCGTGCATATCTCCTTCCAGAAGGGGGTGTTATTTCTCCACCCATTGCCTGATTGGTAACTTGTCATTGTCATTAAGACTGTAATAATTGATCCCTCCATGTGTATTCTTTGGTTGGTGATTCAGTCTCCAGGCCCATGGTGCTGGCCACATATGCGGCAGAGGAGGGTCCTGTTAGGTATCAGGGGGAGCAGAGGCCCTTGGGCCTGAGAATGTTAGATCCCCCAGTATAGGAAAATCCCAAGGAGGGAAGATGAGAGTGGATGGGTAGGTGGGAGGGGGAATACCCCCATAGTGGCAGGGGGAGGGGGTAGGGAATGGGGAAGTTCCAAAGGGGAAATCTGGAAAGGGGGAAACATTTGAAATTTAAATAAAGTATGAAAAAAAAGATTGTAGTAATCAAGAATTTAACAGCAAATTTCATATTAATGTCATCAATGGCTGAATAATACTCCATTGTGTAAATGTACATTTTCTTAATCCATCCTTCTGTTAAGGGACATCTAGGTTATTTCTAGTTTCTGGCTATTATGAATAAAGCTGCTATGAACATAGTTGAACAAGTGCCTTTGTGTTATGGTAAAGCATCTTTTTGGTATCTGTCCAGGAGTGCTAGGTCTTGAGGTAGGACTACCCTACTTTTCTGAGAAACTACAAATTGATTTCCAATACATGTACAAGTGTACACTCCCACCAACAATGGATGAGTCTTACCCTTGCTCTACATCCTTGCCAGCATGTGTAGACACTTGAGTTTTTTGATCCTGGCCATTCTGATGAGTATAAGCTGGAATATTAAAGTCACTTTGATTTGCATTTCCCTGATGACTAAGAATGTTGAATGGTTCTTTTTTTAATTAATTAATTAATTATTTTATTTATTTACTTCCCAAATGTTATCCCCTCCTGGTCTCCCCTCATGCTTCTTGGACATTTTAGATTCCTCCATTGCAGATTCTCTGTTAGATCTATACCCCATTTTTAATTGGGTTATTTGTTTTATTGATGTCTAGTTCCATGAGTTCTTTATATATTTTGATAGCACTCTGTCAGATGTAGGATTGCTGAAGATCTTTTCCCGTTTTTTTAGGATGCCATTTTTTCCTTTTAAGAGTGTTATTCGCCCTACAGAAGCTTTTCAGTTTGAGAGTACAGAGAGAGAAAATTGGAATAGAGGGGAGAGGGCATCTCTGGGATTCGCTAGAAACCTAGAGCAATGTAATGTCTCAGGCTTCTATGGAGGACGATACTGGCTTAAACTCCTAGCAATGGGGTATATGGATTCTGAAATGACAATCTCTTTTAACCAGAAAAGACTCCAAATAGACACCAATCCAACTATGAAATCTTAGATCCACAATTTGTCCTGACTACAAAATCTACAGGTTACAAGATGGAGCAGAAATTGAGGGAATGGCCAACCAATGACTGGCTCAACATGAGACCCATACTATGAGAGAGAGTCCACCCCTGACACTATTTATGATATTCTGCTATACTTGTAGACAAGCACTTAGATGACAGCATACTTAGATGTAATCTGAGAGGCTCCACTTAGCAACTGATGAAAACAGGTGCAAAGACCCATGGCCAAACATTAGGCAGAGTTTGGGGAATCCTATTCAAAGGGAGAAGAAGAATGGAAGGATCCAGAGAAATCAAGGACACCACAAGAAATCATAAAGAATCACCTAACCTGGAACTAACCTGGGCCCATAGAGGCCCACAGAGAATGAACTGCCAAACAGAGAGCATACATGAGACAGACTTAGGCCCTTGGCATGTATGTAACCATTGTAAATTCAGTCTTCATGTGGGACTCCTATTAGAGGGGCTATATCTGACACTGTTGCCTGCCTTTGGATCCCTTTCCCCTAACTGAACTGTCTTAACTAGTCACAATAGGAGAAGATGAACCTAGTCCTACTGCAACTTAATATGCAAAGGCTGATTGATATGCGTGGAAGGCCTCCTCTTTTCTGAGAAAGGGAGGATGGAATGATGGGAGTGAGGACTGGGAGGGACTGGGAGAAACTGGGAGGAGAGGATGGAAGGGAAGTTGCAATGTGATTGGGGTGTAAAGTAAATTTTAAAAGTTCAAAAAAGGAATGAGAGAGAGAGAGAGAGAGAGAGAGAGAGAGAGAGAGAGAGGAAGGAGGAGGAGGAAGCAAAGGAGGAGGAGGAGGAGGAGGAGACGAAGACAAAAATGAAGACAAAGATGAAGATGACGGGAAGAAAGGAAAGAAGGAAGGAAGGAAGGAAGGAAGGAAGGAAGGACTGACGGACTTAGTATCAGTAAAGATGAGTCTATCTGCCCTTAGGAATAAAAATTCTTTACCTGAGTCTATACACTGCTTACACATAGTGATACATCGTGATGTAAAACCTAGAAATGTTTGCTGGTATATGAAAGAAATATAGGGAGAATTTCGAAAAACAATTAAAAATTTAAAAACAGGCAACAACTCAGTCAGCATCCTGATGTATAACACAGTCTTTCGACAAATGTTTTAAAGACTTCTCTGCAAGGGTATGAGAACCCAACTCAATAAATTGCCCCAGTATTTATACATCTATATTAGGATCATTGATGTTGCAATATTCCAGATCAAGCTCAGAGACTAGGAGAGAGCAGCTCCATTCCTGCCTTCTCAGTTCTCTGAGATGCCCAGGGTTTGCACAGGCTCCTCCTCCTCAGTTTCTAATGCCCATCTTGTGGCATAATCCACATGCCCTACAATTTGTCATCTTTACTGGATCAAAATTCACCTACAACAGAAGCAATTAGGCATACCAGTGAGGGATTTTGTTGATCAAATTATATGAAGCAGGAAGACCTACCGTAAATGTGAGTGACACATTCTCTCAGTGGCAGCCTAAATAAAAGGACATGGCAGAAGGAGGCTTTGCTTTCTGTTTCATTGTTCTCATCCTTGCTGGAAAGTTAATTTATTCCATTACTGTGATATTCTTCCATTGATGTTAGGGCCAATTTCTTCATGCTTTCCACATCGACCGAGGACCAGCAGTTCTCTGGGATCCGTCAGGCTTCGGTGTTAGTTGAGAATGCTAAGACATCCAACCCCATAGGCTACATGACTACTACATTCTCAGCTTCTCTAGTGTGAGACAGCTGTTGTTGGGCTACCTGTACAACATTGTGTTATCCAATAAAAGTATGTGTGATCAATATATGTTTAATAGTTATGATATACATATACATGTATATACTTAAAATATATTTTTAATATTTAAGACATGTAAGTTCTGTTCTATTACAGAGCCCTCATTAAACAAATATCAAAGCTCTTGTTCTATGAAAACGTGGGAGAGCTTGAAACAAGTGAACACCAAGTAGTATTACAGAAAAAGGAAAATAAAAACCACAAGATATGCCCATTTGTACAATAATGGTATGGATGTTATGGGTTTAAACAACACTTTTCTTAAATGACTTAATGCCAGATTCACAGGAGGGAACTCATACATGATACTATACAACTAATAATCCATAAGCAGGAAAGTCATATGCCCTAAGATAGAACCTATTACTGTTATTGTGATAAATGGACACAGCATCAACATGACTTCTAAATAATTATCTTTATACTCATAATTGGTGAATCACTTCCCCACAGTATTATAATAATAGTTATTATTATTATTATTATTATTATTATTATTATTATTATTACTTGTCAATGGTTAGCACAAAGGCTCACCACTAGTCAAAAGGAAGGACCAGCTCATCCCCAAATGGAACAATCTGTTTCACCCTGTATTGCTTGATTTTTTTTTGTTGTTGTGATAAAATACTCTGACAAGCAACTTAAAGGAGCAAATGTTTGTTTAGTTCCAGAGGAATAGAATCCATTATATTAGAAAATGCAGAAGCAGGAATCTGGCTGATCACATTTTTATCCATACATGGGAAAGAGAGAGAGAGAGGGAGGGAGAGAGAGAGAGAGAGGGAGAGAGAGAGAGAGAGCTTTCCCCTAGTAGCATTTTTCTTCCAGCAAATAGATCCTGTTACCTCTCCAAACTGCATGACCAACTGAAGAGCAAGTGTTCAAATATATGAGTCTATAGGGAACATTTCATATTAAAAGTATCATATACACCCTACTGGAGGCTCAGGGAAAATCACACAGTTCAAGAATGAATGAGAAATCAACCAAGAAAACACTAAGATAGGAAGTAGAGTTGATGGTTTTGATCAAAACAATTTAATACACTGTTAGCCCCTTTCCTGCTTCCACAGCTGCATGGAGTGACTTTCCATGCCTCGGGGCTCTGCTGGTCTGTTTCCAATCAACTCTGACAAGTGGAGTGACACCAATCTCTGGACAACCTACATTGTGATGTCACTGGCTTGTTTCCCATTACGATGACTCTAAGGAATGAATACTTGATGGTGATTGTTGTTTCCTTTTTTCTTTTTAACTTTTAGAGATTATTTTAATATTCAGATTTGTTTGTGGAATCTGCAGGTTTTCTACATATAAGATCATGCTCTTTATGACAAAATATAATGTTTTTTTCTCCACATTGAGTACTATTTTTACAGGGACAGACAGTGAAGGGATCACTGCATCTCATATTTCTGCTGATACCATTTCAGGTTCAACTAGAATTTGATCTTCTTGAAGGAAATTCCCCTGGAACATTACCTAATTCCTTTCTAAGAATCCTAGATCAGGATGCCCCAGCTAAGTTTCTGTTAAATTACCTGCTTGTTTAAACTTCGCACTTCAGCTAACTGCTTATCTTATCTTTGTAAAATCTCCTTCTGCAATGGCCAAGTGAAATACCTTGGTATGGATCTTGCCTTAAAAAACCCTTTACCTTAAATGCTTGGTGCTACATTTGAGTTCAAAATACCCAAGTAGAGTCCCAGATGGCTTAATAAAGACTTTTTCAATTGTATGTCTGCATTATCCTTTCTAGTAGGCATTCTATAACACCTTTAATGTATTTTTGTTATCTAAGAATTCTGTCTGGAACTTACCATATCATGTTGAGTAGTTGTGGAAATGTCAAACACCAATTCAGTGTGCTTAATATCAATTGTGGGTTTTCCATTTGTGAAGATAGTTATGGTTAGATAAGATCTGGCTACTTCTACATTCTGAGTATTTTCTTTCATTATGAGAAAATGATGAATTTTATCTAGCAGTTAAGGTTTCTTCATTGAGATCTTACTTGGTTTGCCTACTTTTCCCCCCAGTGCAGTATATTTTCATTGGTAGAACTTTGTATAGTGAATGAGATTTGAATTCTAATAATAAATTTCACTTCATTGTATAAAAATATCTTTTAGTATGCTCCTAAAGCTCATATGTTTGTTTTCTCCTGAGGATTGTCATAGAGTATTATACTTGCTTGTTTTGTGTTTCAACTTGAATCAAGCTGGAGTCATCAGAGAAGAAAGAACCTTCATTGAGGAAATGCCTCCCTGAGATTGAGCTGTAAGGAATTTTCTCAATTAGTGATCAATCAGGAGTTCCCAGGCTGTGGTGATCACCACCATCCCTGGGCTGATAGTCCTGTACTCTATAAGAAAACAAGCTGAACAGGCCAGGAGAGGCAAGCCAGAAGCAGCACCCATTCATGTCTTCTGCATCAGCTCCTGCCTGCAGGATCCTCCCCTGTTCAAGTCTCTGTCTTGACTTCCTTCAGTCATGAATACAAATATGGAGTTGTAAGCCAAATAAACTCTTTTTTCCCCAACTTGCTCTTTGGTCATATTGTTTCATTGCACCAATAGAAGCCCTAAAAGTACTAATGAAATAAGGAGATATGTCATTCTACTGTGATAGTGAACATTATGTTTAAAACCTTAAAAATACTATATCTGAAAGAACTATAAAAATGAAAATACCTGATTTGTAAGCCCCACTTACCTAAGGACAGATGACTTCCCAGAATGCTATGGGGTTTTATCCTAATTGCCTTTGTTTTCACTTCTGTAAACAAGCTTCCTTGCCCCTAACTGCATATGGGCAGGATGTGTGATTGACTGCATAGAGGCAGGATGTGTGCCTGGTTATAGTATGTGTGCTTGCCCCTGATTTCACAAAGGCAAGAAATACATAGCTGTGAGTATTTTGCCTTTATAAATTCATTATTAATGTAATTCCAGACTGAATCTTGAGAGTCTCTTGGGAATCCAGTGTCAGTATTTAATAAAACCACCTGTTTGTTAAAATTTATTCAATGTCATGTTGAATATATGAGCCAACCCAGGCCCATAACATTACAATTTTATTTCTTACAAAGTCTGCTTCTGGTTTCAATACTAAGTTAACTCTAGGTTTGTAGAATGAGGTAGAACATATTTTTCTTTTCTTCCTTTCACTGGAAAAGTTTTAAAAACTAAAGTGTAGATAGCTAAAGAAGGCATGAATGAGTGTATAATGCACCAATAAAGTCGTGCATTTATACGTATTATTGACAAGATCATTGCCTCAGACCCATAGGAAGTAGCAAACTCTTCTTCAGCTTAGCCTCAAAATTGCAAAGCCTTCCTCTAGTCAGTATGTGAAAGTCCACAGCATGTACAGAAAGCATAAACTCAACTTTCTCTTCCAGGATTTTTACAACCTGAGCCTCCATCCCTATGGAGCTCTCCCACTGTGTGATCACACTGTGAAGCCCAAGGGTGTGTTGTTTGCTGGAAAAAAAACACCTGTCTCTAATTGTGATGTGGCTCAGCCATAGCATATACCTTTAATCTAAGGGCTTGCTGCTTATTGTAAACAGTATTAAATAAAGTCAAACATAAGTCAAGAGGAAAATCAAGTAGCCAGTTGACAGGAAGTCAGCATGGGGAAAAAAAACAGTAAAAAGAAGTAAGGAGAATGTATAGAGAGATGCACAGGAAGTAGAAGGGAGGGACATTGAGTCTGAGGGGTTTTTGAGATTATATGGAGAAAAACTTTCTTTTGGGCAGTCAGCTGAGAAGGAAGGTCATCTGCTTTCTCTGAGCTAGCAGGTTTTTACTCCAGTGTCTGGCTCCCAGTCTTTATTGGTAGAATAGAACATTTGACATTTTGTTAAAAAAAGAAAAAGAAAGAAAGAAATGTTTGGCACTCCAACATGTGGCATGACCACACAGAAAGAGAAATCACACCAGCTGTGGACAAACTGAGAAGCCATTAGATTTTGGAGGTCCTCAAGATGAGAGTTAAGCATGGGAAATACCATAATAAAAAGCACTAATACCCTATATACTTTAGATGGTTTGAAAATACAAGCAGAAAATTAAGATAAATGACTTGAGATTGATGTAATACTGACTATAATTGCTATCAGTCTGGTGGTTCATATTTTTTCTTAATAGCCAAGTGTTTCTGAGCCAGATCTGAAAAAAAAAAAAAGGACTGATAAGTTACAAGCCTTTGAAAGACTTATCAATGAAAGTAAGAAAAATACTCAGTCACGGACAGAGGAATTTAGACAGGAATCTACCATGTCAACACATTATGAAACTGAAGAAGGGCGGTCCAACGATGTTAAAAAAAAGCAATCTTAGTTTACAGATCTTACTATGCAAGACTTACCAGGAGATGATAGACTCCCAAGGTTATGAAGAAGTTAAACAGAATGCTATAGACATACTAGATTTGAGGAAATTTAAGGAATCAATCCTTTTATACAGTATGCATTCACCCTATGTGAAGTAGATATTAAATTCATGGGTACTCAGAATCTCCAAGAATAGAAAGATTAGGCAACAGCAATGTTGGAAGTGGGTACTCTGTTGCAATGATGGACATAGTGGAAAGAGGAAGCTAGGGCCAACAACAAAATAGGACTAGAGGTATTAATATTTCCCAGGATCAGTTGCTAGGTGAAGGTCTGAGTTACAAAGGCAGCTTGAATTTGATAATCACACTTTTGCAATGTTATTTAGTGGCATTAAATTCTTGGGACAACCTCATAAAATTACAAAGCTTCTGTAAGGCAAAGGACACTGTAAATAGGACAAAACGGCAATCGACAGATTGGGAAAAGATCTTTACTGATCCTACCTCCGATAGAGGGCTAATATCCAATGTATACAAAGAACTCAAGAAGCTAGACTCCAGAGATCCAAATAGCCCTAACAATAAATGGAGAACAGAGCTAAACAAAGAATTCTCAACTGAGGAAACTCGAATGGCTGAGAAGCACCTAAAGAAATGTTCAACATCCTTACTCCTCAGGGAAATGCAAATCAAAACAACCTTGAGATTCCACCTCACACCAGTCAGAATGGCTAAGATCAAAAACTCAGGTGACAGCAAATGTTGGCGAAGATGTGGAGAAAGAGGAAAACTCCTCCACTGCTGGTGGGAATGCAACCTGATACAACCTCTCTGGAAATCAGTTTGGCGGACCCTCAGAAAAATGAACATAATACTATCTGAGGACCCAGCTATACCACTCCTGGGCATATTCCCAGAAGATGCTCCAACATGTAATAAAGACACATGTTCCACTATGTTCATAGCAGCCATATTTATAATAGCCAGAAGCTGGAAACAACCCAGATGTCCCTCAACAGAGGAATGGATACAGAAAATGTGGTATATTTACACAATGGAATACTACTCAGCTATTAAAAACAATGACTTCATGAAATTCACAGGCAAATGGATGGAACTAGAAAATATCATCCTGAGTGAGGTAATGCAGTCACAAAAGAATGAACATGATATGTACTCACTGATAAGTGGTTATTAGCCCAAAAGTTTGAAATACCCAAGAGTCACATCACAGCAAACACAGGGCTGAGTGTGAGGTCCCAGATGGAGGACTTGGAGAAGGGACTGAAGGAGCTGAGGGAGTTTACAGCCCCAGGGAGGGAGCAACAATGGCAACTGGCCTGACCCCTGATACTCCCTGAGACTTGATCACTAACCAAAGAATACACATGGAGGGACCTATGGTGCTGGCCACATATGCGGGAGAGGAGGGTCTTGTTAGCCATCAGGGGGAGGAAAGGCCCTTAGACCTAAGGGTGTTAGATCCCCCAGTATAGGAGAATGTCAAAGAGGGATGATGAGAGTGGGTAGGTGGGTGGGTGGGAGAATACCCCCGTAGTGGCAGCGGAGGGGGAGGGAATGGAGAGGTTCCAAAGGGGAGATCTGTAAAGGGGGAAACATTTGAAATGTAAAAAAAGTACGAAAAAAAAACTTAAAAAAATAAAAAACTTGGACTTGTTGAGGACTTATCATAGACAATTACAATATATACATACATATGTGTGTGTGTGTGTGTGTGTTCTCAGTTGAATTTGCAGTATCTCCTGCAAACACACACACACACACTCACACACGCCTATATGTTTGAATGACCAAGTCCACAGGGGAATATTTTATTGGGGAATTTTTGAGGTCAAAATAAATTGAGGGTTTATGAACAAAACCCACCCTCCCCCAAAAAATGCTTGGGACAAGCTTAAAAAATCAGGAAAGAGGTCTGAGTCATTTATTAAACTTACACATAGCCCAAAAGAAGCCTTCACTGATGTTTTGAAAATATTAACTTCAGGTGTCATATTCAGTATCATATTCAAAACTCAGACAAATGTTAATCATATCTTTGGTTATTGAAAATGCTACCTCAGAATGCAAAAGGGTTATTAAACCTTTAAAACCAAGATCAGCACCATTAGATTATTGGATTAGAAATACGACTGATATTGGATCTCACATTTATTATGCCACTCTGATAGTCAAAATAATTGCCAATCGTTTTAAGAAAAATCAAAATGTCAGATGTTCTAATTATTATAAGCAAGGTCACAATTGAAAAGGTAATGGAGGCAAGGCATTCCCAGAAACAATGGTTGGGGTTTTTGCTTGTTGTTGTTTATCTTGATATAAAAAAAAAATTAAAAAGCCCTAGCCTTCTGGAGTATACAGAAGATGTGGCAAAGGCTGGCATTGCACTAATAAATGCAGATCAACAAAGGACAGGCAAAGTAATCCTTTGCCATTTGGAAATACCATAGGGGGCCTCCTGCAGGCTCAGATATCAAATTTGGTTCAATCATTCCCTGTCAGCATCAGAGAAACTAATCCATAAAACAAATAAAAGATTTAATGCCTATTGTTAAAAACAACACTGCTCTCTGGGTGTAATTAAGGACAGAACAGCTTCAGTAGATAAAACAAAATATTCAGGAAAGAACAGAAAACAAGTGATTTGGCAAACTGCTATAAATGATCAGAGACCAAGCTAAAAGCACAAACAAATGGCATTGAAATTGAATGTTTAATAGACACAGGAGCAGTTGTAACAATAATTTCACCAAATTGTTGGCATCCAGATAGGCCGCTTCATGAAGTAAGTTTTCAGCTTCTAGGGATTGGAATTTTATCTCATGGAAAACAAAGTGCAAGATGGTCCATGTGTATAGGGCCAGGAAGACAAATAGGAACATTAAAACCATATGTGGCTAATATAGCCATGAATTTGTAGGGCATGGTTTGTAGCAGTTATAGAAAGCATGGATTAACATTCGTCCAATCTCAGAAACAAACCATAAAATAATGAATGCTTCTGAGAAAAATATTAAAAGGTATTATCAAGAACAACCACAGACTGTCTATGTTGTCCAAAGAAGGACACAACAGGTGTTGGTCTTTCAAAGGTACCAACTGCCCTAGCTTTAAATGGTTAACTGAAAAACCTGTGTGGGGGCACAATGACCTTTGACATCAGAAAAATAGGGGTACTAGAACAGCTGGTACAGGAGCACCTAACTGATCAACACATTGAAGAATCTACCACCCCATGGAATTCCCTTGTGTTTGTTATAAATAGGAAATCAGGGAAATGGGGGGGAGTGTTAACAGGTTTAAAAACCATAAATAAGATAATTCAGCCAATAGGATCTATACAGCCTGGAACCTCATTGCTTTCTTCATTACATAAGTCATGGCTTTTGATAGTAATTGATTTAAAAGGTTGCTTTTAAACAATCACTTTGTATGAGCATGATAGAAAACTGTTTACTTTCTCAATACCTACTTGTAAAAATAGTTGTGCAACTAAGAGATATCATTGGAGAGTCTTACTACAAGGAATGTTAAGCAGTCCTACTTTGTGAAAATATTTTGTACATAGCCATCAGAAATGATTCATAAACAGTTTCCTCAATTTAAAATTTATCATTATATGGATGATATCTTATTGGCTGATTCAGATGCAGAAACATTAAAAAAATTGTTTGTTGAAGAAAGATAATTTTGCCTTGCTGGGGATTATAAATTGCTCCTGATAAAAATAAAAGGAGATTCTGTTAATTATCTAGAATATAATCTAGATAATCTAGATCTTATATCTAGAATATAAGCTAGGCCTGCAGAGAATTTGACCACAGCAAATACAAATCAGGAAAGGATCAATTACAAACTGTTTATGATTTTAAAATTTTGCTACAATTGGATTAAATATTCAAGACCTAAATAATTTATTTCAAACCTTACATGGTGACAAGGACTTAGGTAGTCCATGAAAACTATCAGCTGCAACTGAGAGAATTGGCTCTGTAGAAAAGATATTACAAGATGCATATGTGAACTGTTTGGATCCAAAGCTGGATTGTATTTTGGTTATTTTGCCTTCTATTCATTCTTCCACAGGAATTCTTATTAATTCTAATTTTTAGAATTAATTCTAAAAAGAAAAATAAGACTTGGTCAATTAGTAGGAATAGACTCAGCAGAAATTGTGGACCTTTTTTTTAAGAATGCAATTGCCTCATCATTGGCAGAAACTCATCACTGAACACTTGCAAAGAGCTTGCAGTAATTTGGGGGGGGGAAGGGTTGTCTTGGAGATTAACAACAAATATCCCCAAAGCAAGAAACTTTAGTTCATAACAAAACAAAACAAACACAAACCTGATTTGATTCTCCCTTATATAGTAAAAAGGAAACCAATTTCTGGAGCCCTTAGATTCTATATTGAAGCAAAGAAATAAAGAAAGGCAGGTTGTAGGTCAGAAAAATAAGCAAAGTGTTTAAAAGGTCCTATGATTCAGCTCAAAAATCAGAACTGTAAGCCATTCTTATGGTATTATTAGATTTTACTGAATCTTATAATATATATACTACTGTCAATATGCAGAAATAGTTGTTTGACATACTGAAACCACTGAAATTATTTCAGATGATTCAAAATTAACTTCACTATTTATTCAACTACAACAAGTAATCAGAAATAGAAATCATCTATTATATATTGACATATCAGATCCCTTATAAGTCTATAAAACTTGGATACAGTTCCTAATTGGTATGTTTTCACACTAGAGAAATCACATACCATATTTACAGATTATTATAGAATTATTATTATTATTGAATCTCTTACCATATTATAGTAACCGTCTGCAGGGTTACTAGTGATACAGGTAGTTTCCAATGGGGATAAGAACAAAACACAGCTTTTGTGACTGTGGGTAAGCTCATCTCTGTGCATGCCAAGCTGACTGATATTGAACTAAGCCATACCCTAATTGTGGATATTGTATTCATTGATTAATTGGCAACTCTTCATAAAACAAAAAGGAGTCCACCAATATTTGCCTATTGACTTCTATTGCAAATGACTTCCATATACAGGGAATAAATATTCTTTTTTAAGAAACAACCCTGGACATTTTACCAGGCAATGAGGACCTTATATTCAGTCATTGTCAAAAACCCTACAGTCATAAGGCCAATCCTTACTGAGGTCTGCCCTCCAGCATTGCTGGAGCCATGTTGTTCCATGGCTGCTAATTATTTCATATTGTTGCTATAATATGTCTACCTGTCATTGACACAGAAAAATATCTTGAGTCAGAGCAGGTTATGTTATGGATCACATATCCTACTATGTTATATGTTCTATTAGAGGTTTGTTAATCTTTAAAAAAATCCCACAAAGCTTTATGTTAAAGGTCAGTATGAACTATTATGTCTAAAATGGCTTGAGTCAGAATAGACCACCGGCAACACTTCCTGAACCTGCATATGAGCTCATTGTGGGTTTTATGGGTTTTTTCCTTTATAAGACTGTTCTGAGACTGGTACCACAATTAGACATCCAAGTCCTTTTTGTGGTCCTGAACATTCCATCTTGGGGTGTGCATTCAATAAATTATTTTGTTTAACTGAGATCAGTGTTTGTTTGGTTTTTGAGGCGATTCCTGAACCCCAACATCTTTACTATTGGGGCCTGCTCCTTTTAACATAATTTGGCCATTCTGTCTTCATTCTCCATTTTGCTCATAAGGTGAAATTAAGTTCAGACTCTCAGACTCCACTCGCCAGAAGTAATTATCGATAACTGACATTGAAAAATTCACCTAAAAGGTCATAATGCTATGGTTGTAACACTCATGCTCTGTTATCTCAATGCTCCGAAAATCCCTGTCTATCATCCTTCTTATCTCACTCACAATAAGCTGAAAGATTAGATGATACTACTTTGTCTAGTTAGTTAAATCTATTACTACCTCCACCCTTTACCTTCTGAACCTAGTTTTCCTATTAAAAAGCCTGCCCTAAGAACAGAATGCCACCACAATTAGGCTCCAGAGTCCATTTTTGTGGTCCTCATAGATCAGTCTAGGAGTGTATGTTCAATAAACTATTCTTGCTTAACTGAGATCAGTGTTCATATGGTTTGTGTGGTGATTCCTGAACCCCAGCACTTAAAATGATAGGTTGGATATGTTCAAAGACAGAGTCCTTTGGAGACTTAGCCATGGAAGAGAAGGTGTTACATGGAACTGGTACCTATCTGAACTCCTTCATGACCAGGATCTGGTAGCAAAGAGGTCTGTGCCTTCCCACACTGAGGAAGGTTTACTGATAATTCATCAACCAAAACTAATAGAATATGGCATTCTATAGATCTGGGGATGAAATGGCCAATACTGAGAAAGAAACCACAAAATCAGCACAGCACTGTGGCTACAAGACACACAAGTAGGAAAGCAAAAGGAAAGTATCTTCTCTGATTCATAGTGCACGTGCAATGTTATATAGCTATAAGGTCATGAAAATGGAAAACTACTAACTGGCAGATAAATGGCAAAAATATCTGGTCATGGGAGGCATGAACAGAAATGGCAAAACTTAGCAAAGACAACAAATTTTGTGTAGCTCATGCAGGCAAGACAGACACAATGTCTGAAAACAATGAAATCGTAGACAAATTGGTATCATATTTAATTAAGACTAGAATACTAAAATTTGCCACAGATCAAATTCAGAATAAATCAAAAAGAATGATAGCTACAAGTTTGAAAACACTTAAGAGTTTGCACCTAACACTGGAAAAATAAAGAGAACCAAATTAAACCAGGAAAACCCTATGAGAATAACTATTACAAGGAAACCATAGCCAGGCAGTGGTTCACACCTTTAATCCCAGCACTTGGGAGGCAGCTACCTTTAATCCCAACCCTTTGAGGCAGAGGCAGACACATAATAATTAGTGATTTAAATTTAAAACCCACTTGCAAAAGGCAGGATGAAATTGACAGTGAATGAAATGTCCTTTGTGATCTAAAATAAAATACACTTATATCTTGACTCTTATATAAAGAGATTATCACTTTATCTAATATAAAGAGAAAGAAGAATCTAAGTATATTTATCTGCACATACTAAGGTAAATTTAATTTCAACATTTCAAAAGAATTTTTTTTTAATTTCAATTGAAAGATAATACTTTTTCTGTTGCAAAAACAGAAAAATTTTGCCCTAGGAAAGATATAACTGGCCAAAACAGGAGCAACCCTGGGCTGGGGAAGGGTTCACCTCCAGATGACTGGCCTAAAACCACAGCTTAGCATTCTGGTCAAGCCCTGACACCCATGCCAGAGCAGAGGCCCCTTCCCACTGGACAAGCATCGGATGTGGGAGGGATGGCCTAGGCAGGTGCTCTGTTCTTTCCTCTCAACCTGCAGCTGGCCAAATCATAGCAGATTCCCAAAGGCTTGTCTCTGCTGCCTTCTACAGGCTTAAGTGGCAAATGGTATTTATATGGTCCCAAATCAATTCATCATTAAAGCTGGCTTTGGGGTTGGGGCATGGCTCTCTCCTTCTCTAAACCCATACATGATTTAAAAAAAAAAAAAATCCGAAATCTCTGTCTCATATCAGAGGATCCACCTGCTATGGAACAGAGAAAAACAAAACATGAGGGACTGTTCTATTGCCACTAATCTTATAATCATTTGGTTCATTTCTTTAAAACATTTCTTAAGGTATAAATATTATCTCAAAATCTATAAGATTATTATGTATATATCAGCTTTCTGTTGTTATACTAGTAGTCATACAGAATACTAAGTAATTCTATAATAAGGTTTACCTAGCTTCCTGTAAATGTTTTCAGGTTTGAGCCTAAATCAGATAACTAGGAACAAAGTTTGTGAACCTGTGATGTACTTAATAGATTGTAGTCTTCAAACCTCTCTGAGATCTTCTGAATTTGACATTTAAAATATGTACATTTTATACCATTCCTAACAGCAAACTTTGAGGTCTCTAAGAAGATGATGAGGGCCTGCAATGAAGAATCACTGGAGTGTGGTAACACTAACCACTGGGAAATATTGCCCCATTCCTCTTATGCTGCCAGATTCTGCACAAATAGTGGACACCTTTGGGTTGACTGCTATGTTCTAACTAGTCATGATTGACAAACACCATGCAATCATCAGCTTTGGACAACAAACTGCTCAGGACAACATTTTACAAAACTTTGAACTCAAAATACTTAACCCTAAAACTGCAAATAAACCAAGCTGGACATTGTGGAAAGCTTGGCAGAAATAGCTTTATTATTTGTAGATAGTTTTTACTGTGTTAAAGGTAAAATATTTCCCTTTTATTTAGGTAAAAAGGGAGAAATGTTGCAGGATAGTTGATCACATCATGAACCCTAAGATTGTGTTGTTTACTGGAAAAACCTATTTCTAGTTACTAGCCATTCCTGTTGTGGTGTGAATCAACTACAGCACACACCTTTAATCCACGAGTTTTCTGTTCTTTGTAAATAGGTTTACAAAAAGTCAACCATAGGTCAAGAGGCAGAGCAATCATCCAGTTGACAGGGAGTGAGCATAAGGGAAAAAACGTAGAGAGTAAAAGTAAATCAGAAGGATGAATAGAGAGACACACAGGAAGTGGAAGAGAGGGACATTCAGTCTTAAGGGTTTGAGAGATGATGTGGAGAAAGAGAACTTGCTTTTCAGAGGCCAGTTGAGGATGAATGTCAGCTGGGTGATTTCTCTGCCTCTCTAAGCTAGCAGGCTTTTACCCCAGCATCTGTCTCCTGAGTCTTTTTTGATAAACTTGAACATTTGAGATTTTGTTTTAAGAAAAACAAAAAGTCACTGAGACTAGATAACCCCTGCTTTTTGTACTGTGCATAATAAACTTGCTGAGTTTCCAGATTGTTAGTTGGTGCCACTCCAGCAGAGTGTGCATGGCCCTCCTGGTCCCTCCTTTCTACATATATTTGTCTGTCCTCTCCTCATTCCCTAGCTCCCCAGTCAGGTTTCCGGGACAAACCCATGCTGAATATGATGGCTGGGACTAATTCTTTTCAAGTTATTTTTGTAAAATTTACCACGTAAATTACCTGTTACAGTACTTAGTTTTGTAGAAGATTCCTGGTCATTGACTCAGTCTCCTTCCTTGTCATGATCTATTCAGATGACCAGTACCAAGGAAGCAACTTCTGAAGGTAATGAGCAAAGATGAGGCGAGTTATGTTAATTCTTCTCTAAAGTCTGAAGTCACAGATAAAAAAAGCAAAGAAAGATCATTTGATAGTGATTTATTAATGTATTTCATGATTTACTTAAAGAGCTGCTTGTACTCTCATTTCTAAGTGTGACTTTACTTTACTACCTAGAGCAAAACGACCTAGAGAAATAGCTGACACACGACAGTTATTGAGGTTAGCAACTTGACCACTGAAACTTAGCCTGTCAACTGTAACTTATGCCTTTGAACAGCAAAAAGTTAACTGCCATGCATGCTTCTGGAAAATCTGCTTGCTTGCTTGCCTGCTCACCCTACCTTGTGATTTTAAAGTATGAGGTGAAAATGCACATTGGACATAGAACGGAAGTCTTCCAGGAAGTATCCTAGTTGCAATAAATACACCTCTCTTTCATTCTCATTTGTGTAGGGGTTATTATTCTGGAGAGGTTCTCACAAGTTGACCACATGTCCTTTACCAGTCTGTGCAGTTAAATATAAAATGTTATGATTGTGTTTTGACATCTTCTGTAACTTTTGTGTGATAAATTTCCCATTGTTTTGAGGATAATAAAGCTTTCTTCTGATTGTGACTTTTCTTCACCAAGTCACAGAGAGAAATCCTTTCTTGTTTCAGGCAAACTATGATAAATCATATCTGGAATTTAATTTTTGTATATCTCAAATTAGACTTTGTACTCTGAGGGATGGGAACACTCTGTATTAGACAGTGAACTATATGATCTCCAAGGTCCTTCCAGACTCTTGAGACAGGGTGGTAATGTTTCACCTTGCTTTGTCTTTCAGTAGCTCACTTTTCTTTACATTTTTTTTAAAAAACAACTAACTCCTAAATATAAGATGATGTTGGATCTTTTCTCCCTTGCCATTTAAGCTACAGTAAATACCCATCTAATTCTCTGTGTTTTACTCAACTTTATAGAAGAAAATATTCCCTTTCAGACTCTGAATTGATTAGTGCAGTTGCTATTCTAAAATTAAACATTCTTCAATTGGTGGTAAAAAATGCATTTAATAATTTGATATTTAGTTATAAAACTTAAGATTTTATTAAGCATTTAAACTTCTTCAATCATAATTCTAGTTAATTGATATTTGATGTATGTAAATACTCTAATAGTCAATAAAATAGTTTTTATTGAAAATCAAAACTATGCATGGTATTTAGAACTGAATTGGGTATAGACTTTTCCAAGCGTATGACCAGAAATTGTAAATGGCAAGCATATGACCCACCAAGGCTTTGTTCTTGGTCTTTGAGACACTGTACTCCTTTTGTAACATTTGCTGAGACAGGCTAACTTTTGCATTTTTTAACTGAATAATCACAACAAAATAGGTAACTGTGTTAACATTTTACTAACTAGAGCTTATGGGATGGGGAGTCCAAGGCCTAAAATCCAAAGCATCCCAAAGATGTAGAGAGGACTGAGTGAAAAAGGCACAGTAGGCACAGTAGTTAGTCACCTCACAGTTCAAGGTCCAGGGCTAAAAGCCAGAGGAGACACAAATACTTGGGGCCAGAGCATTCAAAGAAATCAAGAAGGCAAAAACCATGCCCAGAAGGAGGAGGAGGAAGAGGAGGAGGAGGAGGAGGAGGAGGAGGAGGAGGAGGAGGAGGAGGATATTCACTAAGGAAAATAATCAGAAGTGGGTACCTCCACCAGAGACTCAGAGAATCATTTACACTGATTGCTCGGGATGAATGGAAAGCCAAGTGATCTGTGGACAGCTAGGTGGATTTGTTGCAGGTGGACTGGGCACGTAGGGTCATGGTGCGGTTCAAACACCCACGGGAAGAGTACTAGGCACCAGTAGAGCCTACCAAGTCATTGGTGCAATGTTAAGATTAAGCAGCAGAAGTACCTGACAGGTCCTTGCCAAGGTATGGCACAAAGAAACCACACTATGTAACAGTTCTCAAGTAAGAGGTTTGTAGGAGATGGGGGGGACATGAGAGAGAGACAGAGACAGACAGATAGACAGACTAGGAGACAGAGAAACTGGCAAAGAAGGGCAGATAGACAGAGAGACTGAGCGCAAAAACAAGAAAGAGAATAAGAGGCAAAGGCAGATGGATAGACAGACATAAACTAAGACCAAGAGAACAATCTGTGATGTCTAGGGTAGGAAGGAGCATTTAAAGGGTTGGCAGCTAGTGATGGCTTAGCTGTTGAGTCAGAGTCCCTGAAAGCAGGCTTGGGCAAATGCCTGATTTCTAACAACTAAGACTATTTGGAGCAAAGTTCACCATTTTATATTAAACAAAGCAGTTTCAGATTTAGGTAGTTTAAAGTGTTAGGTTTCTACCTGGAAACCCCAAGCAAATTACTAACTCAATGATTCCATTGCCCTAATCTGCACTTTCAGGAAAAGTGACAATGATTTACAACTATGCCTTTTCAGTTATGCATAAAATGTGACCACAAAAGTTTATTTTTGTAACAATAAATATATGAGAACAAAAACAACACCAAAAATCAACAACATAATGACCACAAGTAACACACACAATTCAGTAATTACTTTAAGTATCAATGGCCTCAATTCTCTAATCAAAGGATACAGGTTTACTAAGTGGATCAAGAAACAAAGCCTACCTACCTATTGTCTACAAGAAACACATTTTATTTTTAAAGATATGTGCAGACTTATAATAAAATGTTGAACAATTAAATGGGAACAACACGGAGCACCTGCTGCAGCCTTCTTCTCCACCTCCAAGCTCCCCACATCTACTGTGGATCCCACAGATCTTTCTTTCTTAACTTCCCTCCCCCTTACTCATTTCTTTATATTAGCCCCCAACTCCAGTAGTACCCACTGTTAACTCACAGGCTACTTCTGCCAGAGAAGCAGGTAGGCTAACTATAGATCTTCCCCATCTCCTTCTCTTCTTCCAGATCCAATTCCCAGTCTCATCCTCAACTCTATCTCTGACTTTCTTCGGTGAGCTTTCTTCACCCTCTTCTCTCAACTGAAGTAAACAGATATGATTGGAACACTCTGATTTTCTCACTTCTGTGAATCCTTTCAGAAATTTAGCCTTTTCTAAGTATCAGCTCCAAATTTCTAGAAATACATTTATCTGGAACCTCCAATGGCCACAACAATCATGTCCACAGAAAAATTTCTATCAGAAAACACACAGTCACTACAGTCTTCTAATATCCAGGACAGTATATCTCCACTAGATCCAACAATCCTACCACAGCAGGCCCTGATTTTTCCAACATACTCACCAAAAGAAAAATCTACCAATATGACATTTCAATTCTTAACAACTGTGTCCCCAGCACAAGGGCACCCAAGTTTGTAAAATAAACACCACTACAGCCTAAATCACACATTGACCCTCACAAATATTGATCCTTCTGAGAGTGGGGACTTCTATAGACACTCTCACCAACTGACAGGTCATCAAGACAAAATTAAATAGAAAAATTCTAGAGCTAACAAACATTATAAACTAAATGAACCTAACAGATATTTATAAGGCACTTCACCAAACAAAAATGAATATTCATTCTTCTCTGCACCTCATGGAACTTTCTCTAAAATTCACTATATACTCAAAAACAAAGCAAATCTCAAGAGATAGAAGAAAATTGAAAATTTTTTAAGAGATCACCATAGATTAAAGACAGATATTGACAACAAGAAAGAAATCCACAAATTTTATAAACATATAAAAACTGAAGAACTCTCTAGTGAATTAAAAATGGGTAGAGACAGAAATTAAGAAAGAAATTAAGGTTTTCTAAATTTGATTAAAAATGAATACACCCTGCTCCTGAACTTATGGAACACAATGAAAGCTGTTTTAAGTGGCAAGGGCATACCACTAAGAGCCTACATTAAAAAAAAAAATAGAAAATATCTTATACTAGGAATTTAATAGCATACCTGGAAGCTCTAGGAAAAGAAGAAATAACATGCCAAATCAGTAGATGGCAAAAAATCAAGTTGTGTGGCAAAATCAATAAAGTAGAAACAAAGAAAATAATACAAAGAATCAATGTTACAAAGAATTGGTTCCTTGAGAAAATCAATAAGATCAATAAATCCTTATCCAAATTAACTCAAAGGCAGAATGAGAAAATGCAAATTAACAAAAACAGAAACAACAAAGGGAACATAACAACAGAAACCAAGGAAGGCCAAAGAATCATAAGGACATACTTTAAAACCTGTACTCCACCAAACTGGAAAAGGTAAAAGAAGTAGATAATTTCCTTGATATGTATCACTTACCAAACTTAAATCAAGATCAAATAAGACATTTTTGAAAAGCCTATAGATACTCGTGAATTAGAAGCAGTCAGTAAAAGTCACCCAACCCCAAAATGTCCAGGGTCAGATGGTTTTAGTGCAAAATTCTAGCAGACTGTCAATGAAGAGTTAATTCCAATTCTCTTCAAATTACTGTATGAAATAGAAAGAGAAGGAACACTGCCCAATTCATTTTATGAGGCCACAGTAAATCTGATACCAAAACCTCATAAAGACACAACAAAGATATAGATTTATCTTTATGAACAATTTCTTTTATGAACATATATGCAAAAATACTCAATAAAATATTTGAAATGGAATCCAAGAACACATCAGAAAGATCATCCTCCACAATCAAAGAAGCTTTATCCTAGAGACATGGTGAAAATTCAATATGCAAATATCAACAAATGTAATCCACAATATAAACAAACTGAAAGAATAAAACTACTTAGTCATCTCCATAGATGCAGAGAAGGCCTTTGGTAAAATCCAACCCCCATTCATGATAAAGATCCTGGAGATTAGGGATACAAGGGATATAAGAGATTTAAGCGACATACCTAAGCCATAGTAAGGGCAATTAACAGTAAGCTATAGCCAACATCAAGTTAAATGGAAAGAAATTCAAAGAATTTCCACTAAAAGCAGTAATAAGACAAGGCTGTACACTCTCTCTATTCAATATAGTACTTGAAGTTCTAGCAAGAGCAGTAAGACAACTGAAGACAACCGAAGGCTACAAATGAAAGAGGAATAAGACAGAGTATTACTTGAAGATGGCAAAGCAGTATACATGAGTGACCCTAAACATTCCACCATGGAATCCCTACAGCTGATAAACACTTTCAGCAAAGTAGCTGGATACAAAATTAACTCACAAAAATCAAATATCACTCCTATACAAAAATGATAAATGGGGGTCAGGGTTGGAGAGGGGGTGGGGATTGAAACTGGAAATTGATGGGGGGCATTTATGGGACTAGCTGGAGACCTGGGACTGAGAAGGCTTCCTGGAGTATATGGGGGTGATCTTAGCTGAGACTTCTAGCAGCAGGGAATGTGGAGAGTGAAATGGACACTTAACTCTAGTGGAGGGAAGGGGACTCAACAAAGAAAGAGAACTTCAGACCAATTTTGCTTATGAACATTGACACAAAAATACTCAGTGAAATTCTCACAAACCAAATCCAAAACATCACATCAAAATGATTCACCATGACCAAGCATGCTTCATCCCAGGAATGCAGTGATAGTTCTAAATCCATCAACGTAATCTACTATATAAATAAAAAAATTTACATGATCATCTCATTAGATGGTGAAAAACTTTGGACAAATTCTAACACCTTGTCATTTTAAAAGTCTTGGAGAGATCAGGGGTACAATGCACATACCTAAACACAATAAAAGCCAATACAGCAAGTCAATAGCCAACATCAAATTGAATAGAGAGAAACTTAGAGCAATCCTACTAAAATCAGGGAAAGACAAGTCTAACCACTGTCTGTCTACTCAATATAGTATGTGAAGTTCTAGCTAAAGCAATTAGACAACAAAATAGATCAATGAGAAAGGACAACCAATCTAGACTCCTGTCTGCAAGCACAACATGCCATCAGTAACAGGATCAGGGTTTGTTGTTCACCCATGGGATGGATCCCAAGTTGAGATGGTCACTGGATGGCCTTTCCTTCAATCTCTGCTCCATTTTTGTTTCAGCATTTCTTTTAGTCAGGAAGAATTTTGGGTCAAAAATTTTGAAGGTAGTTTGGTGACCCCATCCCTCCACTAGGATCCCTGTCTATCCCAGATAGACATTCCATCTCCACATTGTTGGGTATTTCAGCTAACATCATCCCCATTGAGTCCTGGAAGCTTCTCACATCCCAGTTCTCTAGGACTTTTGAGAGGTTCACCCCATTCCCAGAAGCCACACATTTCCATTCACTCTCCTAGCCCTCTGGGCTTCTCTCTTGTCTCCTCCCATGCCTGATCCTGTCCCCTTCCTTTGCCCTATTCTCTCCTACCTATACTGAGACAGATGCATATACTGATACTATTGGACTGAGGTCAGGGCCCCCTATGGAAGCGTTAGGGGAAGGACTGAATGAGCTGAAGGGGATGGCAAACCCACAGGAAGACCAACAGTCTCAACTAACCTGACACAGTTAATGAGGCCTAGAACCTGAGACTAGATAGGAGGAACCAGGGAAAACTTATTACTACTACTCTGCTAAAGTGACATAGCAACAGAATGACTCCTAATGACATATCACTATACCCAAAGATCAGGGTCTTGTTCAACCCTCCTGTCACCTGATGGACCCATACTATTTCCATAATGTCTAGTCCCCAATCCAGAAGTCTGTTATTTAGATGCTATGAGGGAAGACAGGCACTGCTGGTCAGTCTTTCCAAGAATGCCTCACCTTCTATACTGAGAACCATGAACTATGTACAATGTGTTTTCTTTTGGCTCACAGCTCAGATGAGTACTCTCATAAATACCTGCTAACTGCAACTTCCCTAGACCCAAAGGCCTCTGTCCACTACTTCTCTACAGGTTATCATTTCCTAAACTCTATCCACAGGCTTCCACAAGTTAATTTTTGGTCTCAACAATTCAAAAGGAAACAAACCACACAAGAAACACTGACAATACTGACCAAAGAAAGACCTTCATAACAAGCATTACAAAAATGTCAAAGAATGATGAAAATTTAATGATGTATGTTCCAGTCTGGTGGAACCAGCTCTGGCTGAGGGAGGGGTGCCAGGCAGCTCTGACAGAGCAGAAGTGACATCTGTTGAATCAGCAGCATCTGGGCTGTCACGCACATCACTATCCACATAGAGGAACTTTGAGACTGGGAGTAGAAGTCAGGACACAGGTCTCCACATTAAAATTCATCAGAAAAGGTGTATTCTGGGTGTCCCTCTCCACTAAAAAAGAAAAGAAAAATGCAAAATATTAACTCTTGGGTTTATTTCTATGGTAGCAAAAGCAGAAATATATGATGCTATCATTAGACTTGACCACTTCATTTTCTTGCCTGATTGTGGAATATGCTATTTTTTATTTTCATAAACTTGACTACAAAGGTAGTGTTTTTAAAATATTGTAACTGAATTTTTCATATTAAATTTCCTTGCCAAGACCATAATGATCTAGAGAAACAGACATTCACAAAATGTCCCTTTCTTTTGGCTTCTACAGTCAGTCTGACAAAGCACAGAAGGAAAGATTGGATTGAATCACATTTTACTCAGTCAGTAAAAGCATAAAGGGAATGTCCTGCTTAATATGAGTCTGAACATTAATCATTAAACAACAATGTGGATAATGCAGCTTTTAGGTACTAATTTCTTTTCATTTAATTAACTCATTCATTTTTATGCACTATCCATCAAATACAATATATTCTGTTAACATTCAGATAAAGAATGTCATTGTTAAGATAGATTTCTATGTCTAAGAAGCAAGGTTATCATATAATTTGTAGATCTTTATGCTTTAGCACCATTACAAAAAAATAAATCGACAAAATCATTACTTACTAAACTATTTAATAGGTGGCCAGAATTCTTGAGTGCTTGCCACTCTGGCTTGCCACTCTCTGACATGCCACTCTTTGACTTGCATTAAGTCCCATCTCATTCTTCATTTTGCTTTATTAATTAAAAATCTCTCTTAGCAATGATAATGCACATGCTTGTCTTTGCAAACTCTTTACCACTTTTAAACATTATTATATTTATTTCTGTTGAGAATTAAAACTTCCACTAGTAAAAAGGGATTATATATTCCATTTTAATCTTTATTTGAAATATGTATGAATTACCAGATTATATAACCATGCCTTCAGTGGGAGAAGATGTGCCTAAACCAGCAGAGAAAAAAATTTTTAATGTCTATCAACTTAATCAATAAAGGAATTTTTCCACCTAAATATTTCCCCCTTGGTTTTACATCTCTTTCTGCATAAGCTTTATCTTCATTAATATATTTGTAACTCAGAAATGAGAAAAACAATTGTTAAAATAATTGCATTAATGGCAGCTCTCAAGAAACTAAGGAAGTTTTTGGTTTCTGAATAAACATTCACTGGAAAGGAAACGACATAAAGTAAAATAAATTGTGGCATATTCATCAGAGTGACTTACAATGGAGCAGGTGCATATCTTAAATTTCTGTCCAGGCTATCTAGGAGTTTTATATCCTCTGAAGGCAGCTCAAATTCAAATACCTATTGAAAAAATTAGAAACACTTTAGGGCATCCCACACTTGCAAGTCTTAAAACCCAAGTGAGTCACATCTTATTCAGAAAGGCAATTTTAATATACAAAAAGGTTCTAAAAGATATGAAAGATATCAAGAAAGATACTCAAGTAGTCAATGGATGTCAGATAAAAGTTCAAGGAGATCATTTTTCAGATGTGTTGAGGCAGTACCATATAGACAAAAGGAGTTGCACTAGACACAAATTTGATGTTATTCAAAGACCACAGAGATGGTTGCCAAGCAAGCTAAAGCAAATTTCTGAACCATATAATTGAAATATTTATATGAATACAATTAGCTTTCATATATATCCCACATAATGAGCTGTCAAAATATTAACAGTGTTCATTACAAAATTTAATCCAAGAATTAGGCAAGTATTAATTTTATCGTTTCTAAAGAATAAAGGATTTGACTTACAGAGGATACTTTCCATAAAAATAAAATATTATTTTGCTAATTTCTTAAAACCAATCCTTGGGTATTTTCTCTAAAAATAGTGATAAATAAATAGAAGAGAGGAAGGTAGGAAGAGAGAGAAAGGAAATGGAAGGGGAAAGGAGGAGGGTGGAAGGTAGGTAGAGAGAGAGAGAGAAGAGAAAGAGCTTAAAATGTCAACAGTCTAACAACTGATCCATCTAGTAAAAAGCAATGGGTGAACTTTTCTTTAGGTTTATAAACCATCAAAAAGACTAAAATTACATTATTAAAAGATGATAAATAGAACTACTTTTCTATCAATATACCTAAAAGACTATACACAAATGCCCTAATAGAAAAACACTAAGAAAGTTATTTAAATATATTAGAAAGCCATCTAAAATTGAAAACTCCCAGAGTTACATATTAAAATTCTCAATATTTCAGAACTTCAGGTTTTTTTCTCAACTGATGGACAAATTTAGTACCTACCTAAAGACTGAATGACCTATCTAAACACTGAAAGATATAATCACGGTAAACAATAATAAATTATGAAAGTCATATATACATGCGTATGAATTATCTACTCAGAGAACCACATTTTTATTCTTAATTTAAATATAATTATGTCACTTTACCACTCCCTTTCAAAATGATGGTTAGGTAGATCAAAATGATTGTTGCTTTGTTCAGCAAGAATGATATTCCAACTTAATTTGAGAAAGGGTGGTATAAATAAGACAAAGTAAATCCCTGAATATAAGTAATATTGAGGGCAATACCACATTGACATTTAGAAAATTATTTAAGTATTCTTTGAATATTTATTTTACATGATTTCATAAATTACACTTCAATTAAAGAAGAGTTTGGATGACATCTGTAAACAAAAAAGACATATTCTATTCTATTCCTAACAAAGAAAGAATATATTTAACCACAAGGTAAATGAATAAACATAATAAAAGAAGAGTTTTAGCTCATGAATAGCTATATATTGAGTGAATGAATGAATATATATATGAAACATGTTTATTCATGTTTGCATATGTAGAGGTACATGTGTACGTGTGTGTGTGCGCACAAAGCTGAGGTTCATATCATAGTAATTGTACCTCATTCATTAGGGGAAGGTCTCTCCATCAGACCCAGAGCTCACCAGTATGGCTATTTTCTCTTGCCAGATTATTCTGGGAATCCCTTGTCTGCCTACAAGGCTGGAGTTAGAGGGGAGCACCTCACATATCTGGAACATTATCGGAGTTCTGGGGACCTAATGTCCAGTCCCATGGTTGCTAGGCAAGAGTTTTACCATTGAGCCATCCCCCAGCTCTTATTTATTTTTTTTAGCTTATATTAACCTCTACAACTTAGCAGTTGTATGATATAATAATTATTTGCCTATGTTTAAAGTCTTTGAAAATATCTACTCAGTGTCTTGAAAATAAAACATGTGAGGAGGTGAAGCCTATGCCAATTGGCTAGTGAATGAAAACTATTTGAAACTAACGAACATCAGTTAAGAGACAAACTGAATCCTGAGGTAGATGGACCTCATCCTCTTTCAAATATATACAACGGTTCCATGAACATGTTTGAGTGAACTCAGGCTAAAGAGATGCATCTGAGTTCAGGCCAGACTGAAAAATTTAAAATCATAGACTAACGAACTAAATAAGACTCTTTATATTAAAGCTTTATGTTGGGACTTGTTCATTTTGCAACTACTTTAGGTATTAGTACAACAAAGTACTTGTAGTTGAAAATAAAAGATCATCTGCATAGGTAAGTCTTCAAGAAAAGAATACGCACTTAGCCAGTGAAACAACTCAAAAGAAATAAATACATCTACATTAAAATGTGTGAGCACAGGCCTGGAGAGATGGCTCCGTTGTTTTTGAGCACTAGCTGCTCTTTTCGGTCAAGTTTGATTCCCAGCACCCACAGGGCTGCTCACCACCATCCACAGCTCCAGTTCTAGGGTATATGATACCATTTTCTGGCTTCTGCCAGCTCCAGGCATGTGCATGGTACATAGAAATATATGCAGCCAAAGCATATATGCAGATAAACTTTAAAATGAATAAAGAAAACTAAAATATGGGAATATATAGGCCAAGTACAAAATAAAGCAACAAAAATTATCATATAAAAATATTTATTGAAACTTACACTTTCATTTCAGCAATGAAGAACTCTATTGCAAAGGTGCTGTTCACAGTGTCTGGCTGACTTCATGCTGAATCCTAAATCTCTGGGCTCTCTTTAAATCTAATTCTATCTGGTTAACTTGATGTTTGTGTTTAGTTCAGCGCATTTCTGAATGCAGATGAAATTTCACATGTGTAGGAAATGCTAAGGAGATTGACTCAGAAAACAAAAATGCCCTAGAGATTTTAAAGAAGAAAATAGTGGTGAGATAGTAAGATAGTAAGATTTCCACAGCCTCCCTGGTCACCTGTATGTTCTCTTTTATCTCATTCTCTTTGTAACTCTGGGCAAGAACCACAATTCCATGTTGAAGATGGTAGCGAAGAGCAATCTGAGCTGGGCTTTGCCCATGCTTTTTTGCCATGTCACAAAGAACTGGATCATTCAATAGAACTGGAGAGCTGGGGTCTACCCTGGAAGAAAAGACAGAAATCTTTAGTTTCAAAAGTTGAGAATCTTTAGGAGGCTTCCGAACTCATAGGGTGCCCACTCAAAACCAGGGGTCTTCAAAAGAGTCCATCATTGAGATCTTTCACAAAATGCAAATTCTACCCTCTCTCTGAGCAACTTCAAACTGAGCTTCTGAAAATTGAGTTTATAGTACTGAAAAGATTTCACTAACACTGGGGTTTGAAGTAAACTCTCTACTGTCCTTCTTACCATCGCTTAGGTCGTTGAGATCCAAGAGCACAGTAGGCAACTAGAACAATGTCCTTTGACTTACAGTAGTTCAACAGCTTGCTCTGGTTCAGGTAGACATGGCATTCCACCTGTAGATGGACAAACAGAAAGATATATGATTATATGAGATGCTAAAGTTAATGTAACAGAGAAACATTAAAGGTAAATACCTAAATAAGAAAATGTAACATATTTAGATTATCAATACATTTTAATCTGTGTCTTTAAAACTTAATTTCATGTGTATATTACTAATATGACACAACATAATTTTTTTCCTGTGATAACCCAGTTCTACGAACCATGCCTTAGAGTTTAATTCTGTTTTGCACCACAAACAGAAAGCATAGTGCTTGCTTGATGATGTCTCCAGAAAACACTGAGAAATTTAAATACAGACAGATTCAGATTATGTAACAGAACTATTGACAATTTATATAAAGACAAATCTAACAATGTCTGATAACATCTTCATTCTTGGGTGATGTTTTCTAGGCTCTCTGGAGGTGAAAAAAATCAAAGAACACACTTTGAACGAGTTCATACGAATGTTGCAGTATTTAGCCCCAGTGAGATGACTCAGTGTGTTAAGATTGGTTTGCTCCATGAGACCCACATATGCACCATAACACATGTATACACACACACATACACACAAAGGCATGAACATGTACACACTAATGTAATTTTAAAAATTAACAAAAATACTTTTATTTCTGTTTTAGATTTAATTTATATTCACTATATCATTACATATTTATATAATATAAATAGTATAATTTCATAATTATAATTAAATATTTTATATTATTATAACTATAATTAAAATAATATATACAAATGTATTATTTAATATATATTACATAAATAAATTTTTATCCATTTATTGAATTAAAAAGTAATGAAAAAAATATATGTTTTCCAGTTCAGGGAACTAAGGATCAAAGTGTACTTTGATCCTTAAATACTGCTATTGACATCTGCTTCCAGAAACACTTTAAATCTCCACATTCTGTACCATTTGGGCACTATGGTGTGACCTCATTTTCACAAAAATTTAATAATCCAGGATTGTATTTTAGAATCCCCATATATTGCTTGATACAGTGACACTGATCTTAGAATTGTCTTTTCCATGAAAATAAGATGAATTAAAGAATAGGCAACCAGACTGGAGGCATCAGAACAGAAATAAGGAAATGGATGAGAAGTAAAGAGGTGTGTGAGATTCCTCACCTGGTTGCAGACAGGCTTGTATTTGAGCCTAGTCTTATTCAGAATTTTCTCCAGCTGCCTGCTATTAAAGTTGGACACGCCAATGGACTTGACCAATCCTGCATCCTTACACTTCTCCATGGCCTAAGAATGAAAGAGTTGTAAAGAGTCATATTTATATAGAAAAAATGCAAGATGGAGCCGTTAAAATAACAGCATCCAGCTCCGCAAATATAGCTTATTGGCAGAGCCCTTGCCTGAGTGTGAAAGATCCTGAGTTTGATCATCATCACACTAATGCTGAGAAAGTCGCCCTAGGGAGACACTGCCTAGATGATCCCTGACACTGAGCATGAAGAAACCAAAAGACTGAAGATAACAGAGGAAGAAAGTGACAACCACACAGGATCCTTGGGTCCTTGCTAAGAAGCAGTGATGTTCCCATTGAGTATCACAGCAGAATCCAGTCATTCCTGATGTCCTGAATACTCCACTTCCTTCTATCATGTTGTGGGAACTCTAATAACACACTTCATAAACATAAAGAATGCCTACACCCAGAAGCACATTCCCATATTCTTCCATACCCCCAAGGGTCTCTCTTTCACCTCCTCCATTGTCCCTCTTCCAACTGCTCACCTCCCATGTGGCACAGATATCCACTTTGTCAAACAATGTTTTCCCATGCTCATCTTCTGGAAACAGATCTTCCCCTGGCTAGAATAGAAACAGTCTGCATGATGATCTAAGTAAACACTGTGTCTCATAGGAACAGCTAGAATTGGAACACTAGATATTCATTACATGGAGCATTTTGCTATGTATTTATATTTACAGAGTGATTTGTATGTGAAATTTTAAGGAGTATTTTTAGGTGCTTGAACCAGTCTCTTGTATAAATCATGTACTTTTACACAGCCATATATTATTATTATTATTATTATTATTATTATTATTATTATTATTCAGTATACTCACAGATCTTCCTGTGTCCTCCTAGCCAATATCTATTATCTTGTCACTTCCTATTGATAATTCTGTGTTGAGAGTCATTTTGCCTGCTTCTGTGAAATCCTTCCTGTCAGGCAGAGTCAAGTCAGGCCAGGATCTGCTGGCAGATTTCCTGAACTGCTGACACATGGAATGATAAGAGGGAATACACCGAAGTCCAAGCAGAGGGGCTGAATGCTTTGTTAATCTTGGAGGAAGAAACAAGGAAGAAATAGGGAGGCCTCTGGATTGGAACAGATATCAAATGTACATCAGCCATTATCTCTGCTGGCTTGTGACTTTTACCCCACGATAATGTGAAGTATATAAAGCCTTGCAGAGTTGAACTCAGAGCTTCCTCGGTACTGACTGGACAGTCCTCCCTGTTTCTAATCTTTGTCTCTGAGTCTTCTTTTCCATCTTGTCTTTTCTATAATCTGCACTCTCCCCCTCAGAAGACTGCTCAACTTCGCTGGACCAGTACATTTCTGCTGAGATATTTTTCTATCACTGAGAAATTCAGTAGTCAGATATACTTGATTTCCAGAAATAATAAATTTAAGTCCTGACACAGGCCAATCAGTGGTCTTTTTCTATCTGAGTTTATTTGGGTAAAAAGAAATATCCATTAAGGATGGTAAATTAGGTTTTATTCTTAAGACTGATTTTGATGGTAGATAACGCAAAGATACTCTAAGGAAGTAACATCCTAGAAACTTGAACTGTCTCAATGCCACAAGGAAAAGCTGAATAAAATCCAAATACCTGATAATGCAATATAAGGAATGCTTAAACAGTGGCATTTTCGAAGATTATTTTTAAATCCATAATTATAGCAATTGCTTAGGCTTCCCATTTTATGATCTTTTGTATAATCTACCTTGAATAGACTACACAGCAGAGCTATTGAGTTTGCAGAAAAAATATAATAGAACCTTACCTTGATCATTGCAAAAATTAATAGCCCCACCCCTGTCAAAGTTGATTAAGACTGGTCATTTAAATTGCTTACCTTCATTTGCATCGGATAATGTATAATATAGAGGTCAACATAATCCAGCTGAAGGTTTTTCAGTGATTTTTCCAAGTTAGATTGAACCAGCTCTGGTCTATGGAAAGTGCACCAAAGCTACTTGTGTGAAAGAATGGAAGTAGTCCTGGATTAGTAAATTATCCACATATAGAGGCTTTATGTTACATAATACTGATATGTTTTGTACTATACAGAAAGTACTAATGAATAAAATTTTCTTTATTTGTGGCCTCCATCAATGTGACTTATACTAAACATCATTATAAGATGCTTTCAATCTTTCAAAAATGAAAGAAATTTTCTCAAAAGATAAAACTACTATTAACTAATAATGATATTCAGTCTCTGGATTATATTTTACAGAGATTGGAAACCAATTATTAATCTAATTATTCAATCCTTTCTTCCATTAAAGAATGTGCAGCCTACATCATTGAACAGAAGCACCATGTGAATATTCTAATCTGTAAGGGGCATAAGTAAATTCACTTTAACTAATCTTTAATATGAAAGTTGCTTTTTACTGCTATTCTATATTTAAAGGTAAAAATCAGTTTTTGGAACATAACATATTACAAAGGTATCCAGGAGATATAGAAGCCACAATTTCATAGTTTACTTGAATCCACAGCCCATGATAAAATATAATAAAGGCTTAGAAAAACAAAGGACTTTGAACTATGCATTCGTAGATAGTAGGAAGTCATAATCTTTTTTCTGCTTTTCATGCTGGAATGCATCTATGAATTATTATACTATGTCCAGTATCAAATCTTGTAACCATAAGAGCATGAAGAGATATTAAAGATTTTTGGGTGGCTATTAAAGCACTTAAACTTTTTTTCTGAAAGGTTCTCTTCTTATTTTTGACTATGACTTTCAAAACCTTTTCTGTGTTTTGTGCTGACATGTCCACATTTAAGAAATGGAAATAAATATATTAACTATCTCCATAGGAAACTTGCTGCAGACAAATGGGCATTTAGCTTCTGAACTGGCATGAATGGTAGAAAGGAGTAACTACTTGAACTGAAACACATTGAGCTGAGGTGTTCCTCAACATTACTTACCACTCTGCTGGAAGGTATCGAAAGTTTTTGTTCAGGCCATCTAGTGTTTTCATGTCCTCAGGAGACAACTGAAATTCAAAAACCTGTCAGAAAAATACAAAGGTTTGAATGACTCACTTATTATGTCTCAAAGGCAACATAATTAGTACGTTCCTATGAATGATGAACATTGTTTACCAAAACATTCATGGTTAATCAATACCAAGTAAAAATGAAAGAAATCGCTTTTGAGATATATTAAAATTTCATAACAGCACAGATAAGAGGTAGTCTCAAGAGTAGCTTGGGAAGAAAAGAAAAGGAGATATCATAAAAAGACTATGGTCCATAGTTTCTAAGAAATCTAGAGTAAATATTTGAAATACCTCATATAAATTAGTGTTTTGAATGGGGGGACAGATTTCTGTAATCCATCAATAAATTATTAAAATGTAAACAATGCTTTTTTGATGTTATGCAAGTTAAGACTTATCCAAACTCATGTAGAATAAAGGTGTTGGCTTTAAAAGATATTTTTATTTAAATTTGAGACATTTTAACTTTAAAATGATTTTTAATATATGATCACATCTTAAAACATACACAGTGTTAGATCCTTTGGTGCTTTAAAAATATGGAGAGAGAATGATGGAGATTGGGGTAAGGAAATTTGTCAACAGTTTAACAAATGGTAAATCTAGTACAAAGCACAGTCTGGGTGCTGGGCGAGAGGAAATAAAATAATTCAATAGAGAAAAGAACTCATAGATGTAATTACTTTGAATAAGTTATTTAAAATTGCATTCATATATGGATTTATATTTCACATCTCATAACACCTGCGTTCTAGAGAACAGTTTAGGGGGAAATAACACAAACCCTTGGTAAAATAGTGAAATGGACTCTTTTGTCTCACAAGCAAAAGGATGGGGGCTCAACCAAGAGTAAAATTATGAAGACTGTGGTGAGTCCCCTTGGTTCATGAAATAATGAAAACAAGAAAAAATTGGAAGAAGATAATTCAGCAAGCACTCTGAATTGCATAATTAATATAATTGAAACTACGTAAATGCAGCAGACTGAGTATAATCTATAGTTCTTCGTCTGCATCCTGTTGAAGAGTTTTATCTCCTTCAGCCACAGAAGTGGTGTTTATTTCCTACCCCTTGAATCTTGGCTGCTGTGTAACTTGCACTGGACATTTGAACTTTACAGACCCAGTGATGGGCTAACTCTGTGTTTGTCATAAAAGGCTTCTCATTGTCTTGATTTAGAGCTAAGTGCAGAGGTAAAACATGGGACACTTATCAGTTTTGTGAAGCCTTTATGGAACTGAGGAAAAGCTCAATCAGTCATGTGAGCTTGAGAGCCCTCAACATCCTGAAAATATATACAATAGTTCCTTGAAGTTATAGGAAGACACTCAGTGTAGACAGACAATTTTCACTAAGTTCAGGCTAAAGTAAAGCAAATTTTTAAGTTAAGGAACACTAAGGTAAATATATTAAATTTCTACTTAAAATTAGTTTTTATAGTAACTGATAATATGTTATACTATAATAAAATATACTTACTTGACATTAAAAAAAACAAGCTAAAAGAGTATGACAGGAACATACAATTGACTGGTGTGTGTGTGTGTGTGTGTGTGTGTGTGTGTGTGTATGTATGAATGAATGTATGTATGCATGTATGTATGTGTGTATGTATGTATGTATGTATATATGCATGTGTATGAGTATTAGAATATTTGAGTATGCAGAGAGATAATAGTAAAGCCACAGAAATAAAGGAAGCTTATGGACAATAGTAGTTAATAACCCTAAGGACCAGAGCTCATTACCAGCAAATTCTCTCTCATCTCATTCTCTTTGAAACTCTGGGCCAGTGGCACAACCCCACGCTGAACCAGGTATCAAAGTGCAACTAAGGCAGGGCTACGCTTGTTCTTTTTGGCCACATCACCAAGAACTGGATCATTCAACAGAACTGGGGAGTTCAGGTCCACTCTAGAAGGAAAGTAGGAATGAGCTCATAAGGTCAAGCTTTTGGTTATATTACAGTTCCTCAAAACACACTGTATGGTCCATTCTAGCCTGGGTATGATGGGTATGAATAATTCTCAACTGGACAAAATCTAGAATAATCTGTAAGATGAGTCTCTTAGATGCCTGTGGGAGATTATCTTATTATGAAAATTGATGTGGAAGGACCCATTTTAATTTTGACTGGGACCACTTCTCTGAGCAGATGATCCTCGCTGTATACAGGGAGAAAGTTATCTGAGCAATAGTGTTCATTCATCATTCTCTGCATCTTGACTGTAAGGAGAAGTGATCGCCTACTTCAAGTTCCTGACACCTTGACATGTTCCTTTTATACTCTGTGCCCTTGAATTGTGAATCATAATAAGCCTTTTCTCCCTTAAGATTTTGTCAGAGTATTTTATCAGAGCAACAGGAAAAGAAACTAAGATACTGCTTCTCCAGGTTCTTCTAAAGAAAGAGACCCCTCTCCCCGAGACCTGAGTGTTAGAGTACTAAGTAACAGTCTTCTTTCAGGTTTACTCTTTGTAACTTATTACCATTATATATCATATATTATATATTTATATATTTATATTTATATATTTATTTACTTTATTTACATTTCAAATGTTTTCCCCTTTGGAAACCCCCTATCCCAAACCCCTCCCCTGCCTCTATAAGGGTATTCCCCCTCCCACCCACCCACCCACTCCTGTCTTCCCTCCTTGGCATTCTCCTACACTAGGGCATCTAACACCCTCAGGCCCAAGGGCCTCTCCTCCCACTGATGGCCAACAAGGTCCTCCTCTGCCACATATGTGACCAGCACCATGGGTCTCTCCATATGTATTCTTTGGTTGGTGGTCCAGTCTCTAGGAGCTCCAGGGGGTCTAGCTAGTTGACACTGTTGCTCCCTCCATGGGGCTGCAAACTGCTTCAGCTCCTTCAGTTCCTTCTCCAAATCCTCTATCTGGGACCCCATGCTCAGGTGAACATCTGCCTCTGTATTTGTCAGGCTCTGCCTGAGCCTCTCTGGAGACAGCTTATCATGCTTCCATCAGCAAGCACTTCCCAGCATCCACAAGAAAGTCCGGGTTTGGTAGCTAAATATCTTATTACCATTCTTTACATCATTGGGTTCCCAGAGCACCATAAGCAATGAGAATAATGTCCTTTGATTTGTAGTAATCCAGTAGTTTACTCTGGTTCATATAAAGATGACATTCAACCTATGATAGAATATGATGAAAAGATATCAGATTTTATCAAATGCTCATATTATGCTGAATATAAATACTTAATGTCAATAAAGTAGAAAAATTATATGCAATATTGCCTTTGAATTAAAAACACCAAACTGTTGCAAATTTTTCTTGGACAAAAGAACTAATTTGGCAGCATTCTTCTGGTAACATTTGACTGGGCACATTTTTGAGTCAAAAGACAGCAAGAGAGATCATTGGGTAAAGACACCAGCTGCTAAGCTTAATGGAATCCTGAGGGTGGACCATAATAAGATGGCGAGAAGCATAAACTCTATTCAAGTCTTGGCCCCTGACTAATTTTTGTCTTCACCCATTTATTTTCAATAAACTATCCCAGGTCTACTTACTATTCTTATTTCAGGGAGAAGTTCATCAGCCCCATCCTCAACTTCTGCCTGATGGACAAACACTAAATCTCCACATTGTCTATCAGTTGGGCACCATAGTATGTTTCCCTTCTCACCAATACTTTAAGAGTCCAAGGTTAAATTTAGAATCTCCTGTGTCTTTGAAACAATGATGCTGCTCTTAGAATCTTTCTTCCACAAGATGAAAATCACTTGGACAGAGGGCAACTAAATGGGCATCAGTAGTACAGAAGAGAGGAAAAGCCTGAGAAATGGAGAGGGAATGTGGATCCTCACCTGGTTGCAGACAGGTTTGTACTTCAGTCCTGGCTTGTTGAGGAGTCGCTCTAACTGCCTGTGGTTAAAGTTAGACACCCCAATAGACTTGACCAATCCTGCATCCTTACACTTCTCCTACATCTGGTGGTGAGAAGGGGCAAAAAGATTCATACGTAAAATTGACTACCTGGATATAAAGAGAATATTGGCCAGTTACAGGAAAAATTGTCCAGAGCTAGACATATTGTTCACTGGTAGAACACTTGCCAGTTTGTACAAGACCCTAAGTTGATCACAGGCACTAAAGATGGGAGGGGTTTATTGCCCAGGTGATCACTAGGTTTAAATCCAAAGAAGTCAAGATAAGGATGATAATAAAGCAGATGTCAGCCAAAGAAGAATTTCCGTAACATCACTAGACAATCAAGGATATTACTACGTAAGGTGGCAAAATGCCCATATGCCTCCTCTCCTGCCCGCTTACATTTTAGTAAGGCATCACTCCCCTTCTACTCCAGCAAATATCTATGAGTAAAAATGAATTTCTACACCCAAGGGAAGGGAGCTGATTTTGCTTCTCTCTTCTTGCTTTATAGTCTTTTGAAAAGTACTCACCTCCCATGTGTCACAGAAATCCACAATAGAAATGTCCCCTTCTCATCTAATGGAGATTCATTACACCCTGGCTGGAAGAGAAGTAACTTTAAAACAATCTCACATATGAAAACAAAACATATGTCTGTCTACAGTAATGCGTTTAAGACTAACTTGGAGGAGCTGGAGAGAGTGATTAAACACTGGCTGCTCTTTCAGAGGACCTGGGTTCAATTTCGAGAACCTACATAGTTGGTCACAATAATCTGTCATTCTAGTCCCACGGGACGCAATGCCCTCTTCTGGCTTTCACATGCACCAGGCATGCACATAGCAAACAGACATAAACACAAGAAAGCCACCCATTCACAATAAACAAAAATAAGTTTTTTAAAACATTTAAAAGAATATCTTGCAAATAAGACAATAAGCAGCCATAAGTGAGTGAGGCCTCATTTTATATATCATATTTAAAAAACTGATATGCCTGTAGAATTAAATGATCTTTTGGAGCCTATTTTGCTGCATTCACTTGAATCAATTGTATGAATAATATTTTCTTTCTTATAATAATTTTAATTTTGAAATTATAGGACAATTAAACCATTTCTCCCTTTCCCTCTCCTCCCTCCAATCCCTTCTACATACTTTATTTTCCTACATATGTCCTTGCAGTCTCTCAAATTCATGGCCACTCTTTCTTTAATTGTTGTTACACACACACACACACACACACACACACACACACATACACACACACACACATATACACACACACTCACACTCTCACATGTGTGTACACACACACAAACACACACAGATACACTCACTTATATGTTACTGAACTTCTGAGTAAGTGTGTATGTGGATATATATTCTCTACACCTAAATATTTTCAAACTTTTTTAATAAAAGGAAACCTCATACTTGACTTGTATTCTTTCTTTTGGAAAAAAAAAAAGCTACATATTCACTAGGAAACCCAATCATTGCATGGCTTGACCTACAGCAGGAACGTATATCAATCCTGTCCCAGAGTAAGTAATGAATATGAACACATGTGGGCCTGGGTACAAGCATGTGAGCCAAGGATGGCCAATCAGAACTGTACATAAGACTGATTTTAGTAAAAAAAGATGCAGAGAAGCTATAAAGCGTTAATGACCTTGAAGCTGAAACTGTCTTAAGGCCACATACTCCACCAAGAGAGAAAAAAAGGACAAAACCTAAACAAACTTCTAGTAAGACACATGTAAAAGATGCGCAAATCCAAGTTTTTCTGGAAGTTACTTCTAATCCATAATTCTGGACATTGCTTGATCATGTAAATTCATAATCCAATAAACCCTTTGTGGAACCTACTCAGAAGTTTAGTAACATATAAGTTAACGTTTATGAGATTATAATAAAAACTTATCTCAATCATCCATAAAACTGTTATCCATTTCCCTATGCAAAGATATATGCATTTGACAATACAAACCTCTTACCTTTATTGGCACTGGGGAATGTATAAGGAAAAGATCAACATAATCCAGTTGAAGGTTTTTCAGTGATTTTTCCAAAGCAGGCTTGACCAGCTCTGGTCTAAAGCAACCACACCAAAGCTACAGATGTTGAAGAATAGAAGTTATGCTGAATTAAAAAATGACCTAAATAGGCATAGTTATTTATCCTAATATTGAAATATTTTTTGTCCTTGAAGGAAAGTTATAAGCATTCCTCTTAACTCCTTGTTTACTTTACTCTTACTTAACAATGGGGACTCAGCTATATTTTTGAGATTAATGTTAGCCCATTTATTAAACAATAAAAATTACTCAAGAAATAAAATACATACAAATAAAATAATGCCCAATAACTAAGTTATTTTCATAAAGAGTTAAACCTGCCTTTACTTTCCTTTACCCATTTATGTAATCGATATCTGTAACCAACTTCTGATGCAGTAATATAATTTCTGCTGCCTTACTATATTTCAATAATTTGCATACTTGCATACTATACCTTTGTAGTGATGAACAGGTCTTCTCTCTTTACAACCCCAGCTTTAATCTTGCTTTGAATGGCCTGGCCTATCTCCTCTTCTATTTGGTATGCATAAGCAGTATCAATATGGAGGTACCCAGCATCTAGAGCTAGGTGTACAGCCTCCAGTGATTTACTCTTAGGAACCTAGGGGAGGAACCAAAGGAGGTATTTTTGAGATGCATGTTCTGAGAGCTAGCTCAAAGTGAGCCTAAATGGGAGTTTACTATACTAGAAAGAATTTTGACTTTCAAAGTCATCCTAAGACCAGTTGTTAGGCAAGAGCCTAGTACCCCGATCCTTGCATTCCAGTTTACTATCCTATAAAACACAATGAAACCTCCAGAGATATTGTAATTGTCACAGAAAAGTCAGTGTCTTCACAAAATCAACGTTTGCCCATATTTTGTCCTATGTTTGAGCTAATGAGGCAAAATTGCTTTCCCAGGGTCTTTCTTAATTAATAACAAGACTTTGCAACCAAGAACCTCCCATTCAATCCTGAGTACTTACTGGAACTGATGGATATGCACACTGTGTTCAGTGGCCTGCTATAAAGTCATACTAAATTTATGTAGGAGGATGGCTAGACAATATGAACATGAGGCAGTCTGCTTGGAACAGGACACAATTACACAGACATTCCTCCTTTCTCCCAGCTAAGACACTGTTACAAAAGGATTAAAATGCAAATCATAGATACCAAGCAAGGCCAGGTTAATAATAGGGACTTGGACAGATAAAAAAAATCCAATATTAGTCTTTCTATATCTCCTTTCTCTGTGTCTGACAGACTTAAATTCAGGCAGGAAAAAAATATCTCCTAAGAATATATCCTTATTAAAAGTAACTTGCACACCTCATATTGGAGATTCTTCATTTACTGTGTCAGCCACTTCAACCAAAGATTATTTGTTTTAAAATGAGATGAATACCATCTTTCTAGCCACAGACACCAAACCCACACACTATTGCTATTGCCAAGAATCACTTGCTGACAGGAGCCTGGTATGACCATTTCCTGGGAGTGTTTACCAGCATCTGACCAATACAGATGCAAATACTCACAGCCAACCATCTGACTGAGCCTGGGGACCCCAATGGAAGATCTAGGGGAAGAATTGAAGGAGCTGATGGGAATGGTGACTCCATAGGAAGAACAATATCAACTAACTGGACCACCCAGAGCTCCCAGGGACTAAACCACCAAGCAAAGAGTAAACATGAAGGAAGCCATGTCTCTAGAAATATATGTAGCAGAGGATAGCATTGTCTAACATCAATGGGAGGGGAGGCCCTTGGTCCTGTGGAGGCTTGATGCCTCACCATAGGGGGATACTAGAGGAGTGAGGCAGAAGTCTATTCTGTATCTTTTCTTGACCCACATACCCTGACAAAGTCCTAGCTGTTTGTGGCTGTTCTTTATTGTGAGGTTTAGGCTGGCACCAAAGGGTGCTAACACAGCTCTTTAGTGACAATCGTAAACTTCAAATAGTATTTTATAAATTGGAGGCAAAGTACAGGTTATAGCTTCTGTCCCAGATCCTGTCTTAATGTGACATATCCTCAAACTGATGATGGATGCTGAGCAAGCTCCTCAGCATGTGGCAATGAATCCTCTTTCTACCCCCATAAGTCAATACAGGAAGCAAAGCCACAAGGCTTAAAAATACCACAGCAGCCAAGGTCACCTCCTCCACCGTTTCTCTTTGGTTCCCATCAAGTGGTCTAGAAATCTAAACAATATTTCTCATAGATTGGAAGTGTACATTCCATTAAAATGTACAACGATACCTTTTAAATTTAGCCAAATGGTAGAAGAAAAGCATTTCTCCTTGGCCTAGAACCAAACAACAGACACCCAGCTTTATGCAGAAGTAGAAAGCTGTGAATGAGAACTAGCAGAACAAGGAAACCTCAAAATTCATAGAGTACCCCAACACTTGTAGCACAGAAATACTGCTAGAGTTGAGAGTAAGGTGGTATGCTCACTTAGAGGGGTGTGCAAGAAGAGGGCCCCAGGGAGCTCCGCAGCGTAGATCTTGCTTGTACTCCTTCTAAAACAAATACTAGGCCTGGAATGTGTATGTGCCTTTTCTTTTATTGTTAATTTTTTACTTTTGGGTTTGTTTATTTGTTTGTTTTGTAGCACCAAGCATCAATCCCACAACTTTGCAGCACTTTGGTGGATGTTCTTCCACTTAACAACACTGTAAGCTAGCAGAGAGAAGTGTACAGCAACTCCAGCCATGAACCAATCCTCAAACGTTGATGGATAATTAATTTTCAGAAAAGGTCTGGAGACAGTCAATAATCCATTCTAAAATGGTAGTAGCTGAAAGTTATCTGAGGTTCCACCCTAGCAGATGCCATCAGAGGGAGAGAAGATAAGAACAAAATAATTATTGTGCACATTATATCTGTGGGTATATCCTGCACCCGTCAAATTCACAATCTGTCAGATTACATGTGGTTGATGTGAGGCCCACTGAAGGGAGCTGTGCTCCACACTCCAATCTTTTTTCTATGGAACATAAGGGACTGTACCAGTGTATAAACAAAACCTTTACAAATTGGAACAATGCATGTAATGTGATTTCTGTTGTTTTATTGGTTGGTTGGTTGGTTTGTCAGTTGTTTTGTTGTTGTTGTTGCTGCTGTTGTTGTTTGTTTGTGTGTTGTTTGCTTTGAGACGGGGTCTCTTTAGATATCTCTGACTGTTCTGAAGCTCTCTATAAAGACCTCAAACTCTCAGAGCTCCTCGTGCTTCTGCCTACCTAGAGCTGGGATTAAAGCTGTAGGCCACAATGCTCACCTGATAAATTGTTTTAAAGTAACAGACAAACAGTACCTTCATAAAGCCTCATTTCTTCACAGAGCTTCTATTTCCACAGTATAGAAATACAAAAGACACCCCAGCATGCTGTTTCTATACCATGCTTCTTGTATTACCAGAAGTCCCTTCCACTTGTAAGACTTACGAGACAATGAATACCTTAGACTTGAATATGGCATGAATTAGGTCCAAATTCAGCAATTGCAAGGGAGCCAGAGGAAGTTAATATTATGGAGTACAATTGGAAATAAACTTATTACAGATAAACCTAAGACAGTGTCGAGTGAGCTGATTATTGCTTGGAAGAGATATACTCATCCCAACTGATAAGCAAATTGCCACATATAAATATGCAAAATAAGGTTATATAAAACTTCATGATTCTACAAAAACAGATTCTAAAGTGGCAGAAATTAATAAAATGATAGACAAAAATGCCATAAGAAATATTTTTAAATTCAAATTAAATTCAAGGGTATAGCAAGATAAACTGAACAATGCCTTATTAACTTTAACTATTTATTTAACTATTAAATTTTTAAATGCTAATAAAAGAGGAAAACAGCTGTTGAAAAGCATTGAATCTTCTTTTTAAAAACACTGCTGAGGTAAATTAGCCAGTGTATTATAAAGTTGTCTTGACATTAGAATGGAAAACAAGGAAGGTATTACAGTGGGGTCAAGGCTATGTCTGTTTCCACAGGAAAAGAAACACAATGGAGTGCATCAAAACTCATTAAAATTTGATGTGAGCAAGACAGGTCTCATAGAAGCCTTGGCTGCTGAAATGGATAGCATGTCCTTATGAAGAAGGAAAATCTTTATGAAGAAGATTCTAAAGCAGACGGTTGATTCTCCTGCAGACTGGAAAGCCTCTAAACACTACCACCTGGGTTCTTGTCATGCTGTCTGTGGTAACTGTACAAGGAATAGGAACAAATCTCACTTACTAGGCTTTTATTCCCAATCTTCCAATTAACATAGCAGTAAGTTGGGGAGACATGGATATTCCTATGCTGGTCAATGAATTTTTTTGTCTACCTGGTCCTTATGACAATCATAGATCTGCTCAACCTGCAGAGGAGGGTAAAGAAATTATAAATCATACTGTGGGAATAAAAAAACATTTCTTATTTGTATGGGTAATAGATTTCATTGCTTAAGTACAGCTTCTCAACTCTGGTTATCTAAAATTGATTATAGTACCACCCAAAATTCTTATAAAGAACTTCTTGCCAGGCAGTGGTGGTGCACGCCTTTAATCCCAGCACTCAGAAGGCAGAGGCAGGCAGATTTCTGAGTTCAAGGCCAACCTGGTCTACAGAGTGAGTTCCAGGACAGCCAGGGCTACACAGAGAAACCCTGTCTCGAAAAACCAAAATAAATAAAATAATAAAATAAACTAAAGAACTTCTTATGCTTCATGCATTTGGATTTGAGGGGCAAAAATATCAATGCTACTAATCCCATAAATTTACCTTCCTGTAAATTATGGATTACTAATAAAATTCTGATTGGACATATTGGTAACAATGTATAAGAATCCTTGAGTGCTTGTTAATATTTCCTAAGAGTCATTGATTGGATCCCTTATGCTTGAGGGTTCTCCAATCCTCAACGACTATACTCTAGCTCAAAATTGAAATGGCAATGGTCCAATTCATATGAAACCATGAATGTTGTCTCTGCTTCTAGGGACTTTATTGAATGACATGGAGTTGGAATGTCAGGTCCTCTACTTCAATTTGATAATTCTACACAGACTAATTTGTGAACATTGGAAAGTGCTTTTCACCCACTTGAAGCAGGAAAAGGAAAGTTAAACTTTAATAATAATAATAAGAGATTTCATTTGTCCTTTGATTTAGATTAAAGTCACACCTTTATGGCTTTTGTGTCATTACTTTATCTGTGACTAAAAGAACCTGTTGAGTACAACATAGTTACTTGTATGTGTTGTACTCTACATATCTTTTCAATGTTAGTATGTTAAATGTTTCTTTGGAACATATTCTCAGAGCGAGACCAGCAGTCTGGATATCAATGAGGTTGCTGAGACCATGGGAAGACTCACCTGTGATGATGCTAGTACAGAAGTTTGCTGAGAGAGTATTAAGAAGACCTCCATGGATGGTGGGAATGATCATTGCTATGGTCCCAGGAAACATCAAATCGGCTACTAAAGCTGGAGTTACTTTTCATAAAAATGTTCAAAACCACTGAATTTGTTAAAGACTGGTATATGCCTTCTCATGGATGTTGGACTCAACAAAATAAGATAGACAGAAAAATGCTTGATAAAATAGCTAAATCGAGACAAGCTGTAATACTCATTGAAGATCAGTTAGAACTATTAAGGGAATCAATGAAATTCAAATGTGATTGAAATGTTACTTCTTAGTGAATGATCCCTCTGAGATTCAATGACAACAAACACAATTGGAAAAAGGTTAAAATGCATTTGTTGTGTCACCCTAACTCTTCTCAAATGATTTATGATTTGCTTCAAAAAAAAATACAAAACCATTTTCAAAGAACTGCCTAAAATAACAGGGAAGAATGCTACAAAATGTCTTCTGGATGTTGTAACTTCATTTCATCCTATGAATCAGTTTAATAAGTGTCTTGCTCTTGGAATTTTTATAGTTCTCTTTGTGGTGCTAATTTTAGTGGCTTTAAAATGTGTGCTGATATATTTGCATAAATCTCTTACACAACTAGATAGACTAAAGGCTATATTTACTCTATACTTCTCCAACATTAATTGTTATCCCTAACAAATCTGTTTGAAACAAAAAGAAGGAAAATATAATGATATGTATAGTAAAGCCTTTATGTCTGAAATGCAGTGTAAAGCCTTTATGTCTCACTTTAAGTGAAATGCAGTATAAAGCCTTTGTGTCTGGCCTTGAATGAAGTGTTTCAGCAAAAACTTTTCTATGCTTGGGTCAATCAGTAGAGGCTAAGAAATTGTTAAGAGACTTTTTAAACCTTGAAGAAATGTTGTCTCTCCGGAAGGTCTACACTTGGTGCTACATGACAGCTTGAAGCTGCACTAATCATGGCCATAAGACACTCCTGGAAAACCTTACATTTGATTGTGGCTAGGCATGGTTAAAAGGACTTGGGATTTGTGTGGGCTGTCAGCTCTCATGAGCATTAAAGGGCAAGATAACTTTATTAGCTGGAACCTTTCCCAGATCCAATTAACATTGTATAATGTTTACATAAAGTAGCTGCAATGAGCTAGCTTGGTGTCAGTCTTCCCTGAGAGGCTATACTCCTCTGCTCCTTTAGAAAATGAAGGTTTAGCAGCTTGGTGAGCTTCTCTCTCTACTACAGCACCTATGGCCAACATTAATCAATATATAAATTGTGAATTTATGAAAGAGAGAGATTAAAGGACAAACAAAAGAAATTTTAGAAATAATGAAATTCATTAGTGCAATAAAAATTCCAGTTTAGACCATCAACAATGGAACAATGAATATTAGATGCTGGAGGTAATTCTTCAAAACATTACTTTCAAAACAAAACTTTCGGGAGAATATGTGTGTATGTGTTTGTGTGTGTGTGTGCGAGTGTGTGTATATGTTGTGATTAGATAGATATCTCAGAATGAATAAAGAGAACATAAAAGATCTCTAGGACATTATTAAAAGACTGTGCATAGACTGGTAAAGTAGTTTATTTGGTAAAGTGCTTGCCTTTAAAGCAAGAGAACCTAAATTTAATCTCTAGAACCCAGATTAAAAAGATGGATGCAGTCTTTGCCTTCTAGAGCCAGGGCAGCCCTCTTTTGCTGCCTTCAGACAGCAAAAGAGATGAACTTTCCAAGAAACTCAGACTCAGGATGAGTTACACCACCAGCTTTCCTGATTCAGCAGCTTGCAGACCATTGTCAGATATTCTGATACCATAATTGAGCAATAAGAGTTGAGGCTTACAAAACTAAATACTAAAAGAATACTAAAAGAGCTGCCTTGGCTCCTGAGCTCCTGAGCTCCTGACTTGTAAAATCTTTGACCACAGTCACTCCAGATGAACAGCTGTGTAGATATTTTTGGTATCAGCAAGAACACCACATCCAGTTTTGTGGATTCTGCAGATTATGCAGAGGGCACATATGAAAAGGAAGCCAAAACATCCTGATTTCTTTACTCTCTCAGTGGTGATCAATTCTGTAGCCTCATCCAGTGGTGAACAGAACAACTAGACAATGAGTTCAAGGCAATCAGCACCAGGGAGAATAGTGTTGTACAGAAGCACTCTCTTGTAGAGAACTTGGATAACACTGGGAGTCTGGAGGCCTAGAAGTCAGATATGATTTAACTTTAAGTGGTTCTCCCAGGTACTTGTGCATATTTCTGAGGTTGCAGTACTAACTGATATGGTTCAGCAGCACAACTGTGGCACCCTTTCTGTTGGATGATTCTATGTGTCTGGGATATGAATAGTGTGCTACTAGCCAACTCCTTGGGATCATTTTCTTCTGTATGGGACTATATACAAGGCTAGGGACATTTGGACACAGGTTATGCCTGTTTCAGTCCAGTGCTTTTGCATGCTGGGGCCATGCTTGAGCTACCCTGTCTTTAGATGAGTGGAAATCTAATGCCTCTTCAGTTGCCAATGGAACCACAGAGCTATTTCACATGGATATGTGGTATCTTCACATCTGACAGATCCACCATGTATTTATTTATAGACGTGGTCATCCACTTCCTTAGCCTGCCTAGGTCTCTGTTGAGGTACAGTTGTTGTGTAACAGTTTGAAGTATATAGTCTGTGTTGTATAACTGTTTCCTCCAAGACAGAAACATTCCATTCTGCAGGGATGCTCTTTAAGCAGAAAAGCAAGCAACTAAAAATAGCATCAGGAAGTCCCCCAAACTGATTGGAGTCACTAACCCCCTCCCCGCCATAGTAAGCAATAAGAGCTGATAGTCTCTCTCAGAAACTAGAGAAACAGAGCTGCCAAGAAGACTCTCAGAGGAAAAAAAAAAATGCAAAAAAGACCAAGACCAGACCAGCCAAGCAGAAACCAACTGAGCTGCCTGGAAGAGGTTTAGACCCAGAGTCATTTGGAAAGGACACTCTCCACATTGTTGAGTTTTCTGCAGACTGTGCAGCATGCAATATGGTACAGGTTTCCCAGATTTCTGAGCTGTCACAGATATTCTCAGTGCCAATGGAGCCAGTACTATTGAGTCTATTGGTGACTACTATGCCTGTGCCAGGCTTGCCTTCCCCCTCCCCCCACTGTTATGGGATCCACTTAAAACCAACTTAACTCAAACACAAGGTCAATGCAGATGACAAAAATTATTGTAATCAAGATTCCGCTGACAGATCAGGGCTGCAGAACAGATTCAGGAGATAAATTGCAACCATGAGCCAGAATACCACAGAATATTTAAGCTTGCAAATCATAAACATCTGTTCCAAGTTATTGTTACATTTCTCCACCAATCCTGGGCGTGGGAACATGAATTTAATTAATCCCTGCTGACAAGATGGAGAGTAGTCCTTGAGATGTCTGGATTCAGACAATTGGTTTTTTTACAAGATGACCCTGAGAAGGCTGAACTCAGACAACTGTCTCCTTACAACAAAAGCTTTTTCAGCTATGGGGAAATCCCAACTCCCCTAGGACCTGGAACCTTGAATTTAGTTTCCCCTATGAATAAATTGAGTCTAAAAACAAAATGAGAGTACTTAGAACAAGTTGTTGTTGTTGTTGTTGTTGTTGTTGTTGTTGTTGTTGTTTGCCTGTCCCCAACACCCACCCCCTCCTGTCTATGTAATAAACATTAGTTTTTTTGAAGGATCTTTCCTGTACTCTCCACAGTATTTTTAGTGCTAGGAATGACTCTACTTCCTCCAGTCCCAGTGTTGGAATTTTGGAAGTTGCTAATGTTGGCAACTGCTGAGAGAGCCCATTCATGCTGGGTTGGGGCTTGAATAGCAAGTTCATTGCCCTCTTCGTGCTCCCCCAGACCATGCTTTGAGCCCTCTTTTACATACTCTTTGAGATGATCAAAGATGTTGGCCTCTCTAACCTGCAGTTCATTGGCTTGATTCTTCTTAGAACCTATTTGTGCTTGAAATTTTCTATCTTCTTTGGACTTGTTCTTCCAAGTTACCTCAGACAAAACTGTCTAGTCACAGGTATAACATGAATTGATTCTGTACTGAACTCCCTTTTTACGTGGCTTGTATTTTGAACTACTGTATCCCAAGTACCTTAGAGAAAATAGAAAGCAGGAAATGGAAGATGGGTGTGAGCAAAGAGAATAAGTCTATTGATGTAACGGAGTCCTACTATTTGTGGCATGAACACTAATTTTAAAATGCAGATGTTTCAAATACCTGTATAATAACCCAAATTTTGCAGGCTTTTGCGGTAACTTTCCAACCCAAATAAGCCTGTGCAAAGAACACACAACTCAGTTGTAGTATTTATAAGCTGCATGCCTAGACTGGGCAGATCTACCACTACACTACTCTATTCCCCAGCTACAAGATCTCTTGCTACTTGCTGCTTCTCTAGGCCACATGATTCTGCTCTGTCTTCCTGTCTTTTCCATCTCCTCATCTCTCTCTCCTTCTTCCTCTCTCTCCCCTCTCTAAAACCACCAGCCCAACCTTTCCCTTCCACTGCCCAATCACAGGCTCTAGACTTTATTTGACCAGTTAAAATGGGAAAAAGGTTCACATGAAATCATCTGAGTATGTGATCCACTCCTCATCTGGGTAGCCCCTCTTGAGGAAGCAGAATTAGCATCAAAATACAAGCAGCACCAGGGCAATCCATGACAGTAGGCTAACATAAAAAGGCTTTGGGAAGAGTGAGAACAGCTAGAGTTCAGAGGAAAACTTGTAAACCACAGTACAGGCTTTGCTCTGCCCTGTAACCTGGCCACAGTGAGGCCTGTGTCTGTAGCTCCATGCCTGTATGTGGGATATGTTATTCTAGCTGAACTGCCTTGTTTGGCCACAGTGGAAGAGTATGCAACCTAGCCTTATAGAGACTTGAAGTTCCTGGGTTGGTACCCAGGAAGGCCCCCACCTGCTCAGAGGAGAAGGGAAGGGTGAGTGGGGGGAAAGATTGTGGGAGGGGCTGACTGGAAGGAGGCAGTGGGCAGGATGTAAAGTGAATAAGTAAAAATTAATTAATTAGTTAAAAAAGAACAAATAATATATAGGACCTTATGAAACTAAAATATTCTATGCAGCAAAGGATACTATCACCAAGCAAAGTGGGAACATACAGAATGAAAGACATCTGTAACAATTATATATCTAATAGAGGATTAATATCTAGAATATATAAAGAACAGTAACAACGAAAACACTGAAAATCAAGAAAACAACCCAATTAAAAGTGGGATATAAAACTAAACAGAGGGTTCTCTTCTTCATTGTGGGTAGGACTTGTATAGCCCCTATGGAAATCAGTTTGGCAGTTCCTCAAAAGGCTAAAAATTGATATGCCTCATGATACAGCTATACCAGTCCTGATACATATCTAAAGGACTTTCTACATGTTACTGCATAGATACTTGCTTAGCCATGCTTGTTGCTTCTTAACTCAAAGGAGCTTAAAATTAAAACCAATCTAGCTGTCAATCAACTAATACATAGCTAGAATGTTGTACATTTACACAGTAAAATATTATTCAACTGTAAAGTAAAATGAAAATTTCAGATAAATGAATGGAAATAGAAACACTTATCCTGAATGAATTAACACAGACCCAAAAAGACATAAATGGTATGTTTCCCATATACATGGATGTTAGCTTTTAAGCTTAAAATATGTGTCTCAACCCAAAAAACAGAAATTAGCTAGCTAGTAATGGACTTGGGGGAGAAGAGGATCTCCAATGAAAAGGAAAATAGAATATAGTGTCATGAAAAAATAAAAGGAAAAGTAGAATAGGAAGATTAAATATGTGGGGGATGAGATGACAGGGTAAAGGATGAAATATGGAGAAGTACAACTAACACAGGGTCCCATGAACATTTGCAAGTAAAGAAGTGTGCAGACAGGGGAATTGTTAGAGTATCTCTTTTATTATTTTATTGGATTCTTATACCTCTACCACCCTTCGAACACTTATACCACCCTTCCAACACCCCAATAACAATTAGGAAAGAACATATTCTGTGGGGCACATTGTGACACAATACACTTTTCACAAGAGAGTTACTTTTTCTTTTAGGGAGGAGGTTGCAAGGGCAGAGGGCAGGTATTAAGGGATGAGAGCATGAGTGGAATCAGGGTCCATCATGTGAAATTCACAAGGAATCAATAAAAAGTTAAATAATAACAAAAAAAAATAGAGTGCTAAGATTGTTCCAGATCTAAGTTGACAGAACAACAAAAAACTCTATGTATGTATATATGTTCGTAGTTTGTGTGTGTGTGTGTGTGTGTGTGTGTGTGTGTGTGTGTGTGTGTTTAATGTGTTCAGGTTCATGAGGAGACCTTGGATGTAAGATCTTTTGGAACTGGAGTTATAAATAGTTATTAGACACTGTTTCCCCGGTAGATCCAATCCCTCATGCTCATCTCTAGCTTTGTAATAGAACACCATCTGCATCCACCTTTCTCCTGCCTACATCTCCTATGGATCCTACAGATGATCCCTTCCTGCTCCCAACTCACCACTCATTACTGTGTCTCAGCTACCAGTTTGTGTGGACACTCCAGGCTCAACCAAAGGCCACACCTTCCAGATGATCAGGTGACCTGTCAGCTACTCTAGGCCCTCTGCTCCCATAGACCCTCCATCTCCTGACCTCCTTCTCCTGCTATAGCTGCACCTCAGCCTCAAACAAGAATTCATTGTGAACATGCCAGCTGAGCAGGAAGACAAAACATGAAACACACAGCCATCACAGTCTCTGAAAATTCAGAGATGATATCAAAGGATGTGGAGTAACTCCTCCATTGATTGTGGGAGTGCAAACTTGTACAGGCACTATAGAAATCCATATGGCAATTCCTCAGAAATATATGAATCTATCTACCTCAAGACCCAGCTATGCCATTCTTGGGCATATACTGGAAGGACACTCCATCCTACCATAATGACACTTGCTCAATCATGTTCATTGTGGCTTTATTCACAATAGGAAAGTATGAGAAACAACCTAGATGTCCCTTAACAGAATAATAAATAAAATGTGTTACATTTGCGCAATGAAGTTTTACTCAACTGTTCAAAAACAAAGAATAACAGTATGAAATTTCCAAGCAAATGAATGAAACTAGAAAATAAAATCATCCTGAGTGAGGTAACACAGACCCAGAATGCCAAATATGATAGTATGCACTTATTAATGGTTATTAGATGTTAAGTAAATGATAACCAAGCTACAATCCTTAGACCCAGAGAAGTTGGGTAAAGAGGATCTAAGGGGATCTATGGGTCTCTCCCTGCAAAGGGGACATAGAATAGATACTGTGGGTAGACTGAAGGCAGGTGGGAAATAGAGTGGTGGGGATCCAATGTGGGGCTGTGGTGGAGGGAGGGAGTTCAGCGAGAAATATTCAGAACTGGAGCATTCAGGAAGGGAGTCTGGAAACCTAGTACACTGGAAACTTCTTGGAATCCATGATGGTGACTCTAGTGAGGACTCCTAGGAATGGGGGATAGTAGTCTAAACTAGCCATTGTTCATATCCAGGCAAGGATCCCAGTGATGGCACATTGTCTTGATACTGAAAATCAAACACTGATACTCAGCCAGAGAAGAGCTTTTAACTGCTGAGCCATCTCTCCAAGTTCACAGTGTCAATACTATAAGAACTCTTACATTCCATAATGATATTTTCTCAAGGTCACTCTGGATGCTGATCCTTCCAGTTTCCATCTGCCCCAAAGCTGATCCTGTGCCACAGTGTTCCTTACCCAAATACCGACAGGAGAAAGCTAGTCTCCCAGGAATGCCTACACACCTACAAGCACAGGAAAGACCACCACTTCTACTTAAATTCCTGGCCCAAGAGGGACCCATCCAGAGCAATCATGACACAGAAACCAAAGAACAACTGGGGACAGGATCCTTCCGGTATCCTTTTGCACCCCAGAGGGAACCCTGTGCCACAGATCTCCATACCCAAAGTCATCCCAGAGAGAAATGGTCTCCCAGGAGTATCAACACACAGGCTTGAAAGAGGGATAAGCAACAATCAGAGACAACAGCAAGACCAGCTAACATCAGAAATAAGCAGATGGTGAAAGGCAAGGGCAAGAACATAAGCAACAGAAACCAAGACTACTTACTTGCCATCACCAGAACCCAGTTCTCCCACCACAGTGAGCCCTGGATAGCCCAACACACCAGAAAAGCAAGACTCTGATTTAAAATCATGTCTCATGATGATGATAGAGGACTTTAAGAAAGACATACATAACTCCCTTAAAGGAGAACACAGGTAAACAGGTAGAAGCCCTTGAAGAGGAAACACAAAAATTCTTTAAAGAATTGCAGGAAAACAAAAATAAGCAGGTGAAAGAATTGAACAAAACCATCCAGGATCTACAAATGGAAGTAGAAACAATAAGGAAATCACAAAGGGAGACAACCCTGGATCTAGAAATTCTAGGAAGGAGACCAAGAGTCATTGATGCAAGCATCACCAACAGAATACAAGAAATAGAAGAGAGAATCTCAGGAGCAGAGGATACCATAGAAAACATTGACACAACACTCAAAGAAAATGCAAAATACAAAACATTCCTAAAACAAAACATCCAGGAAATCCAGGACACAATGAGAAGACCAAACCTAAGAATAATAGGTATAGAAGAGAATGAATATTCCCAAAATAAAGGGCCATTAAGTATCTTCACCAAAATTATAGAAGAAAACCTCCTTAACTTGAAGAAAGAGATGCCCATAAACATAAAAGAAGCCTACAGGATTCCAAATAGATTGGACCAGAAAAGAAATTCCTCCTGTCACATAACAGTCAAAACACCAAATGCACAAAACAAATAAAGAATATTAAAAGCAGTAGGGGGAAAAAGTCAAGTAATATGTAAAGCAGACCTAACAGAATTACACCAGACTTCTCACCAGAGAGTATGAAAGCTAGAAGATCCTAGAGAGATGTTACACAGACCATAAGAGAACACAAATGCTAGCCTAGGCTACTATACCCAGCAAAACTCTCAATTACATAGATGGAGAAACCAAGATATTCCATGACAAAACCAAATTTACACAGTATATTTCCACAAATCCATTCCTACAAAGGATAATAAATGGAAAATGGCAACACAAGGAGGGAAACTACACCCTAGAAAAAGCAAAAAATTAATGTTCTTTCAACAAACCCAAAAGAAGATAGCCACACAAAAATAAAAATAACATCAAAATTAACAGGAAGCAACAATCACTATTCCTTAATATCTCTTAACATCAATGGACAAAATTCCCCAATAAAAAGACATAGTCCAAGAGACTGGATACGTAAACAGGACCCAGCATTTTGCTGCATACAAAAAATGCATCTCAGTATCAACGACAGACACTAACTACCTCAGAGTAAAGGGCTGGAAAACAATTTTCCACCCAAGTGGTCCAAAGAAGCAAGCTGGAATAGCTATTAAAATATCAAATAAAATCAACTTTCAACCAAAAGTTATCAAAAAGATAAGGAAGGACACTTCATACTCATCAAAGGAAAAATCTACCAAGAAGAACTTCTGAACTTCTATACTCCAAATGCAAGGGCACCCACATTTATAAAAGAAACTTTACGAAAGCTCAAAGCACAAATTGTACCTCACACAATAATAGTAGGAGACTTCAACACCCTACTCTTGTCAATGGACAGATTATGGAAACATAAACTAAACAAAGACACATTGATTGAAACTAACAGAACTTATGGACCAAATGAATTTAACAGATATCTATAGAACATTTCGTCCTAAAACAAAAGAATATACCTTCTTCTCAGAAGCCCATGGTACCTTCTCCAAAATTGACCAAATAGTCTGTCACAAAATAGGCCTCAACAGATACAAGAAAACTGAAATAATCCCATGTGTCCTATCAGATCACCACGGACTAAGGCTGGTCTTCAATATCAACAAAAACAACAAAGAGCCCACATACACATGGAAGCTGAACAACACCCTACTCAATGATGACTTGGTCAGGGAGGAAATAGAAAAAGAAACTAAAGACTTTTTACAATTTAATAAAAATGAAGGCACAACATACCCAAACTTATTGGACACAATGAAAGCAGTGCTAAAAGGAAAACTCATAGCTCTGAGTGCCTCCAAATAGAAACTGGAGAGAGCATACACTAGCAGCTTAACAGCACACCTGAAAGCTCTCAAACAAAACCAAAAAAAAGCAAATACACCCAAGAGAACTAGCTGGCAAGAAATAATCATACTCAGAGCTGAAATCAACCAAGTAGGGAAAAAAAAAAAAGAACTATACAAAGAATCAACAAAACCAGGAGCAGGTTCTTAGAAAAAATAAACAAGACAGATAAACAAACCCTTAGCCAGACTAACCAAAGGGCACAGAAACACTACCCAAATTAACAAAATCGGAAAAGAAAACAGATATAACAACAGAAACTGAGGAAAGTTTAAAAAATCATCAGATCCTCCTACAAAAGCTTATATTCAACAAAACTGGAAAATCTGGATGAAATAGACATTTTTTCAAGGCAGATACCAAATGCCAAAGTTAAATCGGAATCGGATAAACCACGTAAAGAGTGCCATAATCCCTAAAGAAATAGAAGCAGTCATTAAAAGTCTTCCAACCAAAAAAAAAAAAAAAGCCCAGGACCAGATGGGTTTAGTGCAGAATTCTATCAGACCTTCAAAAAAGACCTAATACAATACATTTCAAACTATTCCTCAAAAAAGAAACAGAAGGAACACTACCCAATTCGTTCTATGAAGCCACAGTTATCTGATACCAAAACCACACAAAGATCCAACAAAGAAAGAGAATTTCAGATCAATTTCATTAAGAATATTGATGCAACAGTACTCAATAAAATTCTCAAAAAAATGAATCCAAGAACACATCAAAGCAACCATTTACCAGGATCAAGTAGGCTTCATCCCCGGGATGCAGGGATGGTTCAATATTTGGAATTCCATCAATGTAATCCATTACATAAACAAACTCAAAACAAACCCATGATAATTTCATTAGATGCTGAAAAAGCATTTGACAAAATTCAGCATCCCTTCATGTTAAAAGTCTTGGAAAGATCAGGAATTCAAGGCTCATACCTAAACATAGTGAAAGCAATATACACCAAACCAGCAGTGAACATCAAACGAAATGAAGAGAAACTTGAAGCAATCCCACTAAAAGCTGGCACTAGACAAGGCTGCCCACTCTCTCCCTATCTATTCAATATAGTACTTGAAGTTTTAGCTAGAGCAATTAGACAACAAAAGGAGGTCAAAGTGATACAAATTGCAAAGGAAGAAGTTAATATATCACTATTTGTAGATGACATAGTAGTAAACTTAAATGAGCCCAAAAATTTCACTAGAGAACTCCTATAGCTGACAAACAACTTCAGCAAAGTGGCCGGATATAAAATTAACTCAAACAAATCAGTAGCCTTCCTATACTCAAATGAAAATGGGCTGAGAAAGAAATTAGGGAAAAGACACCCTTCACAATAGTCACAAACAATATAAAATATTTTGGTGTGAATCTAACCAAACAAGTGAAAGATCTGTGTGACAAGAACTTCAAGTCTCTGAAGAAAGAAATTGAAGAAGACCTCAGAAGATGGAAAGAGCTCCCATACTCATGGATTGGCAGGATTAATGTAGTAAAAATGGCCATCTTGCTAAAAGCAATCTGCAGATTCAATGCAATCCCCACCAAAATTCCAACCAATTCATCATAGAGTTAGAAAGAGCAATTCTCAAATTCATTTGGAATAACAAAAAAAACAGAATAGTGAAAACTACTCTCAACAATAAAAGAACTTCTGGGCGAATCACCATCCCTGACCTCAAGCTGTACTACAAAGCAACAGTATAAACTGCAATGGTATTGGTACAGTGGCAGGCAGGTAGATCAATGAAATAGAATCAAAGACCCAGAAATGAACCCACACACCTATGATCACTTGATCTTTGACAAAGGAACTAAAACCATCCAGTGGGGGAAAAAACAGCATTTTCAGCAAATGGTGCTGGTTCAACTGGCAGTTAACATGTAGAAGAATGCAAATTGATCTATTCTTATCTCCCTATACAAAGCTCAAGTCCAAGTGGATCAAGGACCTCCACATAAAACCAGATACACTGAATCTAATAGAAGAGAAAGTGGGGGGGAAGTCTCAAACACATGGGCACAGGGGAAAAGTTCCTAAACAGAACAACAATGACTTATGCTTGAAGATCAAGAATCAACAAATGGGACCTCATAAAACTGAAAAGCTTCTGTAAGGCAAAGGACACTGTCAATAGGACAAAACGGCAGCCAACAGATTGGGAAAAGATCTTTACCAATCCCACATCCAATAGAGAGCTAATATCCAATATATACAATGAACTCAAGAAGTTAGACTCCAGGTAACCAAATAACCCTATTAAAAAATGGGGAACAGAGCTAAACAGAGAACTCTCAATGGAGGAAACTCGAATGGTGAAGATGCACCTAAAGAAATGTTCAACATCCTTAGTCATCACGGAAATGCAAATCAAAACAACCCTGAGATTCCACCCCACACCAGTCAGAATGACTAAGATTAAAAACTCAAGGGACAGCAAATTCTGGCAAGGATGTGGAGAAAGAGGAACACTCCTCCATTGCCTGTGGGATTGCAAGCTGGTACAACTACTCTGGAAATCGGTCTGGTGGCTCCTCAGAAAATTGGACAGAGTACTACCTGAGATTCCAGCTATACCACTCCTGGGCATATACCCAAAAGATGCTCCAACATATAACAAGGACACATGCTCTACTATGTTCATAGCAGCCTTATTTATAATAGCCAGAGCAGGAAAGAACCCAAATGTCCTTCAACAGAGGAATGGATACATAAAATGTGGTACATTTACACAGTGGAGTACTACCCAGCGCTTAAAAACAGTGAACTCACAGGGCTGTTGTGGTGCATGCCTTTCATCCCAGCACTTGGGAGGCAAAGGCAGGTGGATTTCTGAGTTCAAGGCCAGCCTGGTCTACAGAGTTAGTTCCAGGACAGCCAGGGCTACACAGAGAAACCCTGTCTCAAGAAAAAAAGAAAAGAAAAACAGTGAACTCATGAAATATTTAGGCAAATAAATGGAACTAGAAAATATCATCCAGAGTGAGGTAACCCAATCACAAAAGAACACACATGATATGCACTCACTGATCAGTAGATATTAGCCTAAATCTAAAGCTCGGAATACCCAAGATACAATTCACAGACCATATGAAGCCCTAGAAGGAAGACCAAAGTATGGATGCTTCAGTGCTTCTTAGAGAGGGGAACAAAATACTCAAGGAGGGAAATACAGAGACAAAGTGTGGAGCAGAGACTGAAAGAAAGATCATCCAGAGTCTTCCCCACCTGGGGATCCATCCCATATACAGTCGCCAAACCCAGACACTATTTCAGATGCCAAGAAGTACTTGCTGACAGGAGCCTGATATAGCTGTCTCCTGAGAGGCTCTGCCAGAGCCTCACAAATACAGAGGCAGATGCTTGCAGCCAACCATTGGACTGAGCATGGGGTCCCCAATGGAGGAGTTAGAGAAAGAACTGAAGGAGCTGAAGGGGTTTGCAATACTATAGGAAGAACAACAGTATCAACCAACCAGACCCCCCAGAGCTTCTGGGGACTGGACCACTAACCAAAGAGTATGCATGGAGGGACCCATGGCTTCTGCTGCATATGTGGTAGAGAATGGCCTTATTGAACATCAGTGGAAGGAAAGACCCTTGGGCCCGAGGGTGTTAGATGCCCCAGTGTAGGGGAATGCTAGAGAGAGAAGACGGGAGTGGGTGGGTGGGTAAGGAGCACCTCATAAAGGAGGGGGGGGGAATGGAATAGGGGGTTTCCAAAAGGGAAAACATTTGAAATGTATATAAAGTAAATATCCAAAAATAAAAATAAAAAGAACAGGTCAAACAAATGGGGACTTGGAGAACAACAGGATCTAATGGGAATGGAATGGGAAATATGTTTAATTATACAGTAATATTTATGCGTAGGAAATTGTTTTAAATGTTTAAAAAATAGTTGAACATTTAAAAGTAAAACAATAAATAAGACAAAAAGTCCTAAAATGAGTAAAGCAACTGCTTTATTTAAGTATGCAGTACAGTGTTTGTTAACCTAATAAAGTGACAAAAATAAAAAAGAAAGAAAGAAAGAAAGAAAAAATGCAAAAAAAAAAAAATTAGTCAGAGAAGTTTTCATTTTATACTGGAATTAGAAGGGACTAGGTGGTGATTCCAGCCACTCTCTCCCATTGATAACCTTGTTGCTTCTGTCTCAGTAGCAACACTCAATTATTCTGAATTTGCCCTGTGCCTTCAACTATACAGGTCAGAACTTGATTAGACGTAGTGTTAGAATATACGAACAGTACTTGACAGTATTCCCCAGCTCCCCTTCCTTCTGTTCTACCTGGGAGTAGACACATTAACACCACATCACCTGTCAGCTTTGCTTATCTACTCTGCTTTCTGATCGCTCAACTCCTCTTATTCCATTGATGTCCTATGCCCAGTGATGAATGTACTGCTAGAACGTTCAAACTTAGGGCCTCCACGTTATGAATGATTTCCTACCATGGAGAACACTTAAGAAATGATGTGTTGTACTGGAATGTAGTGGAGCTTCTAATTTTAACTTTAATGGATATAAATTTTCAACAATTACTTTCCCAGACTTTGAAGATTAAATGTTGCCTTATGAGAGGAAAGACGCTACCATTATTCTCGTCTGTTACAAAGCTAGAGAGACAAGCCATACACCAATTAAACAAATATACCCTCATGCTCTATAGCTAGCAGTGTGGTGCATGATCATAAATTAATTGTATTTGGATCTCACTCCAGTATCTTCCTTTCATACTGTTTGAGAGCTAATTCAGAATATAGTGAGGGCAGCTAGGTCAAGGTCAGGATAGAGAGACATAGTTTATGCTGGGTAATTTCAATTCCTTACACAGTAACATTTGTGCCATATAAATGGTGTCTGCTAAATAGTATTAGATGCTTTAAAGTAAAACTCACTAATTAGGCAAAGTCCTCAAAGATATTCCCTAAATAGCAAACCATAAAGAAGCTCCACCATACCCAACTATTAAATCATTTTGAAATATATAGTTTAGTCAACAAATAACTACATACTACACGGTGTGATTTTTTCCCTCTGTGTATACATTGTAGAAGTATTTAGTTCAACTAATTAACATAGCCAGTATTTTATTTCCCCATTTTTATTTTCTTCAAGAGAAAAACAAACAATCTGATTGCTGGGTCCACTTTGGGATTTAAGACAACACGTGCACACAGACACACACACACACACACACACACAGAGAGAGAGAGAGAGAGAGGCAGAGACAGACAAAGACAGAGACAGAGACAGAGACAAAGACAGAGACAAAGAGAGCCAGACAGATAGACAAAGAGAGAGAATCCAAGATGGAGACAGACAGACAGACAAGGAGACAGCCAGACCAACAGGGGGAAAGGAGGTAGTTGTTCACATGGGATCTAGAGGTAGGATAGGATCTTTGGTAGTGAACTCTAAGATAAAATTACATCACTGGTCCACAGCTGTTATTTAGCTTCTTCTCTGGTGATGGAATCTCTGCATAAGAAGGTTTCCATGCTGAACCATTAAACATGTGGTCCTAATCAGAGGTGAATCATGTCATCATCATGCTCCTTTGCCTCCCAAACTGTAAACTAAATAAAAATAGAGACTACACTGTTCTACAGAATGTAAATGTAGGACAATTGTTAAGCAAAATATACTGAAACTTTCTACACCCTCTTGTGAAAAAAATTAACCTGAGATAAATAGCAATTGAAAGGGTAGCCAGCCACTGATACATAGTCATTGCCACAATACGAATACAGAACTTCTAGGGGAGATAGAAATATCGTGAGTCTTGATTGTGTCAAATTGTGAGTAATATTGGATACTAATTGATCAAAAAGTACATTAGAGGTATATGTATTCAAGAAGACTAAAGTTTACAAAAACTGAGTAGAAAATAATTAAGAAGGATGAACAACAAGGATAGAAGTTTAGACAGACAGAATGTTTACACACCTGTGCTTAGTGTTGCCCTATTCATGAGAGCAAGGAAACAGAACCAGCCGAGAACTCCACCAGCAGATGAACAGATAATGAGATTGTGTACATACAAACAATAGAATATTATTCAGCTGAAAACAAAAGACAAAATGTACCAGAACATATATAGGCCTGGAAAGTATAACACAACGCAAAGTGACGCAAACTCAGAGGACTCTAGCCCATAATATATTTATGTACATATACAATCAGATGTAATTATAGGTGAAGTCTGGAAATTTAGAGAGGAGACCAGGATAAGGTAATGCTAGGTAATGAGAGAAAACCGAATATAAGCAGGACACATGATTCAGAAAAGGGAATAGAAAGTTTACATGTTTTAGTTTAAACTCTATCATGCCAGATATGCAAATTCCACATATCTCTGTATCAAAGTAGTAAGAACCATTGTTACATTCCAGAACAATCCAACATATGAAGCAGGTACTTTACTTGCTCAGATTTTTTTTTTATTTTTATTTTCTTGACCATAAGTGTAGTAAAAATTAGACATGATTTGTTCCTGAACACATTTGGTATATTGACTCATTGAAACAATTTTTTCTAATCCCGTTTCAAACTGCACTAAATAACTCTTATTACAATGTTATATGTGTACATTTTGCCACTATGTGTAAAAGAAGTACACAGGATTTTTTAATTAATTTTTAAAAGAATATAGATAATTTTAGAATTTCAATGATGGTCACATGGAACTTTTCAATACAGCTTTGTTTACATTCTTTAATATACAAGAAATAATTCACAGGATCCAGGGAAATGAAACCCTTCATTCCATTCATAAGGATCTAAATTAGTTCAGCCACTAAGGAAATCAGCATAGAAATTTACCATAAAACTAAAATTAGAGCTATTATAAGACCAAACACTGAGACAGTCTTTGGCCTTACATCCAGAAAGCCACAGCTGAGCACATGAAACATTGCCCAACCCCAGTTAGTAATATGAAGGGAAGTTTCCACTGCAACTGTCACCAAGGCCTATGCCCTCAAGATGTCATTGTTGGGGTCTCACTGTGGGAAAGTTACCACTCTTCCCTGTCTCCCCGATGATGACCTATGTTTTAGCCTCTAAGTGCCTGAGTGTGGCTTACTGGGTCTCCAGGCAGAGAAAGGGGGGAGGGGGGAGCTGTTGCAATGAGTATGTAGATTTCTTTTAAATGTTAAAATAAAAATTTGCTTCCTTTTTTCTTAATTGGGTGTCCCCTTTGGAACTCTCTTCAGCCTTCTTAAGCCCATATGGGATTCAGATCCTCAACCACTGTAATGGGTCCTGTGGTCTACCTGTCTTGTTTCTCAACATTAAGGGCTGTCATGTGTGTAAACTTCTTAACTACATAAATATATGTATAACATCTAAAAATATAAATAAAAAGACCCAGCTCTAAAACTTCTTAGTTTGTATGCCAATGGATCAAAATCCAACTTCAATAGAGATACTGATATTTATTTGAATGCTATGCACAAGAACCAAGTTTGGGGGAAAAAATGTTCATCAAAAATAAATGGGCAAGAGGGCGGTGGTGGCACACACCTTTAATCCCAACACTTAGGAGGCAGAGGCAGGCAGATTTCTGAGTTCAAGGCCAGGCTGGTCTACAAAGTGAGTTCCAGGACTCACAGAAGGCTATACAGAGAAACCCTGTCTCAAAAAACCAAAAAAAAAGAAAGAAAAAGAAAAAAAAAGAAAAAAAAAAGGGCAAAAATCTGTGCAATACGTATACAATATAATTAGTCAACTGTAAAGAAGAATACAGTTGTGTCATTTTCAAGAAAATAGATGGAAAATAACATTGTTTTCCTTTCATATTTCCTTCTACAGGGGTTAGAGTTTTGTTCTTTAAAGTGTTTAATTCATTGAGAGGTAATTTTTGTTTTCTCTATGAGGGAAAGTTTCAATTTCACTATTTTGTTTGTAGATATAAGGGTTTCTCCTGCAATGTTTTCAGAGCAATCATTTCCTCCTTGTTGAAAGGTGTTGGTGTCATTATCAAGAAACAGAATACCACGCGTATGATGGTCTATTTCTCCATTTTCTATTCAACTCTACAGATATATGCATCTCTATGACACACTCATGCTGCCAGTCTGCAATCAACTGTGAAATGAAGAAGATGGTGCACCACCAGATAATCTCTTCAAGTTTCCTTGTTCTTTTAGATTTCATATCTATTCTGTGCCAGTGATCCAGTGAATCTCCCCCTTCCCAGTAGCACATCATTTGCAATGGCACAAAAGCTGATCTGTACAGATAAGTGAGGCTAGCCAGACTCAAAAAGAAACAAATGTTACTTTGGATTTATGGGATCAACAGGTCAGGGGAGAAGATGTCATAAGCATTAGGAAGTGATCAAATGAAAGAAATTCAAACAATGGGAAGGAAAGGAGAGTTAATTTAAGATAATAAGAGTCAGTGCAATATGTATTCAACAAAACATCACTCATGAAACTATAATCTGCGTCCTGTAAAACTGTTACACACTAATGAAAAGTATTCAATTCAGAAAAGTATCTCCATTTCCTGAGGTTGTCAAATGGTATCTGAATTTCTTCACTTTACAAGACTGAATAATATTGAATCATCTATATTTACCATATTCTTGGTAATTCTCTTTATTCTCGTGTTTTCCACATACTTGGGGTTTTGTGAGTAAGTACCTTGAATTTTGTCATACAAATATCTTTTTAGTCCCTACTTTGAAATCTTTTTGAAATATAGCTAGGTGAGCAATGGTCTCGTGCGGTATCTACTGTTTAGCCTTCTAAACAAAGTTAATTTTCTTCCATGAGAGCATCATCTCTTAAACACTTAAAACAATTTAGTCATGAAATGAATCTGGAATGGTTTTATATCTGCAACATGATGGTATATCTAGATATAATATTCACCAAATATTCCCATGGAATGGATTCTAAGACCTCTAGAGTAGATACCATAACCATAGATGACTTCACATTCTATATACGCTATTTTGTTCTAACCTCCATACATAATGAAGTTTAATTTGAAAATTAAACAAAATATAAATTAGCAATAGTAGCTCACAAAAATAAAGTATTAACCATATTGTGCAGTAAGTTTGATTTTGTTTTGTTTTGTTTTCTAAAAAATAATTGACTGCTCTGCACTGGTTTTTGTGACATGGGAAGATGCCAATGCCTGCATGATAACACAGTGAAGTGAGTAAGGTGGCATTTTAATGGTGAAGTGTGTTAAGCTAATAGGTCAATTTCACTGCAAGGCAACCATTGAAATACTACAGAGGTAGTCTTAAAGCAAGATGACGATAAGTGACTTAGACACAAGTTGTTTATATGGAAGAAGAGGCTGATCCTCAATTCAACAGAACAGAGAAGGTTGGCACCAGATTTCATCAGACAAACAAGGATACCTCTCAATTTAAAGTTCAAGGATTATTTATTTCAGTGATTTCCATTTTCTTGGTAACCAAAACTGAAGGATACTGATACTGAATATTTTAGATCTGTTACCTCACACTGTGACATCTGTAATATTCATTATATTGGTAAATTGTCATGTGGTGGTTAAGCTCAATGAGAAGTTGTCTCTGGAGACAGCATTGGCCCTGTGGATCTGTGACCCAAGCACATTTGTCTCAAAGATCTCTCCAAGATGACTTGTTTAGGAATGAGTTGTGTCCCCCACCCAGTGAAAAGGAAGAAGAAAGGAAAGCCACTTCCCCAGTTGTTCCAGATGTGTGATGTATCTGATCTGACATTCTCTATTCATCTGCTGGTTAAGGATTTATTCTTGTTCTCCTTCTTGATATATAAGAATAAGTTCAATCAAAACCCAAAGTATGGATGATTCTCATTACAGAACAAATCCTCTTTTCATTCCCAACATCTGTCCACATAAATTCTATTCATTTGAAACATTTTCTAAGTAGCCTTTATTTTTGAGTACTCACATAACAATCACGAAATTGTATCTCATTGTGATTTTGTTTTTCTTTTTCATAGTTTTTAAATATAACATTGATAATTTGAACATTTTCTTTTAAAAAGATACATGTTAAGTCTTTGCAAATAAACAACTTGACATGTTGACATTTTTGGAATTGTATAAATATCTTTCATATTTTTTGTATTGATCTCTCATTAGATACATGATTTGGGGATATTTATCCATGCTATGAATTGTCATTTGAATCCCTAGATAATCTTCTTTGGTGTGACAAAAGTCATTGGATTGTTTCTGTATTTCCAAACATACTTTTATTATTTGATAGTTTCAGATGTTTATATAATTAATTTTAATATATCTAATCCCCATTCCCTTATCTCCTCTTCTTCATCTTGTAAAATTTTTCTTCCCAACAGTCATCTCCTTCTCTGTTTATTATATCTTTCCTCAGCATGGATGGAAGTTTATTTCAGCAAGGATAAGCTTCCAATAGCTATACCACTGAAGAAAATGGCAGTCCTTCCTTCAAGAGCCATTAATTGCTAGTGGTGAGTCAGGAATGACTGGAGTTTCATGGGTTCCTCTTTTTCCATGGCTGAGTTCTGTTCAGCCATGGCAGGGGCAGTATGACATGGTTCCTGCCCCTAGAACAGAGCCAGCATAGCATGGGCCCCCAGGAGTGTCGATGGTTTCTGTGCGATAAACCTTGTTTGTGTAAATGCACACACACACACACACACACACACATACACACACACACACACACACATACACATACACACACATATATATATATATATAACTTTAAGTTCCTCTTTTGGGGATGCCCTCTCTGACAAGGTTATCAATGACTCCATGATCATTAAAAACAGCAGGAGTCCTGGAATTGAGAGTGTGTCTATGTCTCAGCAAAAATGATAAAAGCTGAGACCTTCAGGACAACTCTTAATTCTGTGGGAAAAAAATGCTGAAAACCTGAGTTCAAAAATATATAATTTCTCAACTATGCAAGATATAAGGATGCAATGTGAATTATATGATGGGTTTCATGGACGTAGAAAAACAGAGTTAACTGTGCTATGAGCCAGCTTCTCAGAAAGATACTAAGAAAGGAGATAAAGAGACTTAGGGAGTGGTGATCACAGGGTAAGATACCACCCAGCTAATTTTTTGTTTATGCTTACAAAAAAATCCAGGTAGGTTCCTGAGTTCAGGACCAGGCAAGGTAAGAATGGTAATTTGAGGGTAGGGTCCCAGATAGCTATCTTATTGTCTGTGCTTAACAAAGGTGGGCAGATCTCTGGATTCTTTTGTAATGTTTAAAAAAAAAAAGAAGGAAAATAAATTTGTTTCGCTGCCCCTAGATACTTCTCTCAGAAATCCCTCTCCAAGCTGAGCCTGGTTCTTGGCATGTGAAGACCTGTTGACAGGCTAAGTTGTGTGCAGATCTTGTGCAGATAGCTATAGCTTCAGGGTGTTCATGGGTGCAACAGCCATGTCATGTTCAAAAGATGACATTTTGATGTACATCTTCTCTAGTCTGTGTTTCTTACATTTTCCCACCCTCCTTTCTACCATGTTCTCTGAGACTTGGAGAGGTGACACAGTTGTCCCATTTAAGGCTGAGAATTCTACCATCACTTATTCTTGGCCCAACATGAAGCCAGTTATCTGCATTAATCACCACCTGCTATAGTAAGAAAGTTTCCTGAGAAAGTTGGGCACAACAATAATAACCATTAGAATTTGTAAGTAAGTTAATAGCAAGAACATTTACCAAAACACTAATATTAAGTTCCTTCCCAACCACAGGATCTTCTTGACCAGATTTATAAAAGCAGCCTGGGTTCTTCCTGTGGAGCAGGCTCCACAATTAGAGAGCAATTGGTCATGCATAACAGTCATGGCCCTATTTAGCAGGAAATCACATCTTGCCAATCAAGTCATTATTGAAGACAGCAAGATTCATAACTTGGTAAAATTCCATTAACTTTTCTCCCCCTGTAACCTGCACAGCACCTTCTGGAAATATGAAGGGTAGTCAGCCAGGAGAAAGTTTCTAGCTTAACTCCACCTTAATTTCTTTATGCTCTGCGACCTAACTGTGTAACACCTTGAGTAATAAAATCTTAATGAGTGTTGATAGGCAACCAAGAGCAATGACAATCATTCGTATTGTTTGGAGAGTTCCCGGAACCTCGCTGACAACAACTCACAGGAATATATTTGCCCTTTGTCGCAATAAGTTTTAAGTTTTGATGAAGTTAACTTTATCTGTGTGGAAGGCTGGAGAGAGGTTGGTGTCTGACAGCATTTGTTGCTCCTGCAGAGATACTCAGTTCTCTTCCTAGCACTCACAGGTAGTTGTGAGCTACCTCCAGTTCTGTGGTATATAACACCATCTTCTGAATTTCATGGGAGCCAGGCTTGCACGTGCTTCACAGATCTACTTGCAAAACAAAACATTCATACACATAAGATAATCTAAAAAAAAATCTTTGTTTTTTTGCTTTTGCTGCCTGATCTCAGTGTCCTACCAAGAAAAATCACAGTCATATCCAGTTTTACTAAGGTTTTTTTCTTATTTTTTTTCATGGGTGTTGAACGTTTTGTTTTTATACTTAGGACTTTGGTCCATTTAAAGATTTTTTTTTGTTTGTTTGCTTGTTTATAAAGTGTTAGACAGTTTCAAGCTCCCTGTTTTATATGCTGATGCCAAGTTTCCCTAGCAGCATTTTCTGAAAGATGATTGCTTCCTCACTGGGTACACTTGGTACCACTGCTGTGCATAATACCACATAAATAAGGGTTTTTTCCACATATTTTTATTTCCTCATACTGGCATATCTCTATTACATTGTCATACTCTTCTGATCACTGCAAATTTGTGGTAAATTTCGACATAATGAAGTGGGAGTACTGCAGTGCAATTACTTTTCAAGTTTGTTGAGGCCCCTGAGGTTTTGTGCCCCCTCTATGTGAATAATAGGAAGAGTTTTTTCCATTTTGAGAAGTAAAAGCCTTAGTGACTGGTAAAAATTGAGGTTAGTCTGTAGGAATAAGCAAAGTAGCACAGACTCAAAAAGAGTCAGATAAGCCAGGCAGTGGTGGCACACGCCTTTAATCCCAGCGCTTGGGAGGCAAAGGCAGGCGGATTTCTGAGTTCGAGGCCAGCCTGGTCTACAGAGTGAGTTCCAGGACAGCCAGGGCTACACAGAGAAACCCTGTCTCCAAAAACCAAAAACAAACAAACAAAAAAAAGAGTCAGATATTACTTCCATACTCAGAATCTATAGGGCAAACGTGTCATGAACATTCAAGGGAGATATTAAACAAGAGGAAAGGGATATGAGCAAGGTAAAGGAGGGTGAAGTAAGTTAGTGTAGTGTATGGATATATCTCATCAGAAGATACTGCCACATGTGCATATGAGATCGGTATCTTATGAAGATGCACTCGCTTTTCTTACACTTATATACTCATAAAGTGAGAAATGTCTATGCTTCATCCATATTATTGGATGATACCTGAATATCTTTTCCAAGACCGACATTGCATCCATAGGCAGCAGCTTTGTTTGCTTGTTCACCTCTTTGTCCTAATGTTACCTGTCTCCCACTGTTATGAGTTTAGTGAATGAGGCTCCTTGAACACTACCGTGCAAATATCTTTCTGATGACTTGTTTGAAGTTTTTGGATACAAACCTACAAGTATAATATCTTATAGTATTTGACATTTGGTCTTAGAGTAAAGTTCTCTTTTTTCTCAAAGGACATGTTCAGTTAATACCATACAAATATTATCATTATCTTATTTTTTTAAATTTTATGTGTGTCGGTGTTTTGCCTGTATTCATATATGTGTGCGGGTGTTAGATCCCCTGGAATAAGGTGTACAGACAGTCGTGAGCTGCCATGTAGGTACTGGAAAATGAACACAGATCTTACTGAAGAGCAGTTTGTGTTCTTAAGCATGGAGTCATCTCTCTAGCCTCTTAAATGGTCATTATAACTCACAATAAAATCTCTTTGATCTAGACATTTTTCTTAGTTGGGAAAATTCCCAATGTGGACTTTATTACTTTTATTGCTGTATTTCTGTTTGCAAGTTTTGATGGATCAGGTGTGTGATCAAATAGGAGAGATGGCACTCAGATGTCAGCGCCATCGACAAACTGCCCTACAGCACTTTGGAGTATATGTTCGTGATTATGTTATATCTTTAGGACAGTGTCTCAGGAAAAAAATGCCTATTGTTTGAAGATTAATGGAAGGCTTGTTTGAAGATAGGAATCCTCTTCACAAATCCGAGTTTATGCATGTAGGACAGGTATCTCTAAAGTGACCAAACCAGTTAGGATGGTGCAGTGTCTCCTCAGAAACTGCAATGAACAGAGTACGATTCAAGGCTTTATTTCTAAACTGCAAAATAGCAGAATCCTCTCCTAAATATTTATCAAGAATGAAGATATTTTCCATAGTGTTGAATGCAAGAAAATAAAAGATCTATCTTTATATTTCCCCCACATGATTTTATGGGTGGAATCCCTTTACACAATACAGGGATGACACATTCATCTCTCAAAACATTAACCTAGCTATTTGTTCATGAATATGGCAAACTGCTCTCAGTGAAGTATGGATCATCTCAACACCAGTATTTTCTACACATAAAACCCCTTCTGAATGTAGCTTTTGGCAATGTTGTAGTTTTCCAGGTGGATTAACAAGTGTGTTTGTTTAATTCTACGGCATTTAATCACTGGTATAACCTGTTTTATGTCACTTTCTGTTACATCCACCAACCTTAAATTTCACTTCAATCTTCCAAATACTCTATGTGAGAAGGTGCAATGATGTTTCTCCAATTCTTCATTTCTCCCAGAAATATAAACCACAAAAGGGGGAAACGACATTAAAACTGTAAAAGGCGGAAAGGAGAAAACAGAAAAGGGAAGTGAACAAAGGAGCAGAGTACCCCAATTACCTTCACACAGAACTGGGGGTCATTCTAGCTAGAAAAATAGTAGTAGAAAGTAGTAGAAAGGGTTTTGTAGACATTATCTCTAGAAAAACATGAGCCAAATTAAAATGGAAGAGAAACAGAGATCACCAATGTACGTTTTTTGAGATACTTTGCTATGCCACATAGTTTATGTACATAGTGTATGTCTTCATATAAACATAGGACTAAAGCAATAAGCATCTCAAGCTTTCCACTTTAGAAATTATCAATAATCACTCAGTCTCTTATAGCAACTTAAAATAATGTGTGGAGTATTCTAATGACAACATTTATTACCTAAGATCATGTATGTGTCACTACGTAGGATGTTTTGTATTCTATTTTGTATAAAAATAAATTGGACTGGTGCCAATTCTTTCCTCACAAGTAGAATGTTGTCAAAGCTTGCTCCGCCCAAATGCCATTAACTACTGATTACTCATTCACTTGGGGCTATAATTTGTACTTGTTCACTGGCTTGTGAAAGCAGACAAAGAAAAAGAATCTGCTAGGTCAAAGCAGTGACTGAGAATGAATTCCAAACTGTGGAAGATAGAATTAAATGATGGTCACTCCATTCCTGTACTGGGCTTTGGCACCTATGCAACTGAAGAGGTAACAAAAATGGCTTGGGGATTAAGGGCTGGTGAATAAATACCTAAAACACTGAAACTTACCAATTTCTGTGGGATTTTGGTGGGTTCCTGCTCCTCTGCTTCACCAGCTTAGACGTGTGCTATGTCATAGAAAAGCAGACTGTGTGTGCTCTGCCAATGTTTGAACATGTAATCAATCATTAACTATTCTGGCCATTGGCTTTTCTTTCTGTTTAAATCTGCTTCTGAGAAAGTAGAAACTTTGAAACTTAGTTAATATCACTGTCTGATAATACATATTACACAAGCATTTTATTTGTTAACCATTGAAATATGTCTATTCAATCAATTCATACATTTTTCTTTACTTATTTTTTATTTCTGAGTTTGCTATAAGTTCTGTGTATTAGTCTTTATGAAATAATTGGATGACTTTTTCTTCTTTTTTTGAAGATTGTTTCTTTGTTGACTGTTTCTATTTTGATATGAAAGATTTTTAACTTGATATACTATCATTTGTCTGCCTGCTTTTGCTATTGTGTCTTGTGCTTTGAAGGACATATCCAAAAATTGCCTATGTGATATTTTAAAGAGATTCCTTCATGTTCCTTCTGGTGGTTTTATCATCTCAGTTCCCATATAAATGTCTTTTGTTTGTTTTAATTGACATGTATACCAGGTAAGGAACTGCAGCCACATTTATATCCTCTGTGTGGGGATATTCAGAGCTCCTGGAGTTACTGGTTGAAAAGCATTTCTGAGTATCTATAAAAATAAGTATGTGGGTATAGCAAATAGATACTAACATTCATTATTGCATTATTCACAATAATTGATACAAGGATCAATTCAGTGTGCAGCAACTAATGAAAGATAAAAGAAAATGTGAGATAGATAAATAGATGACAGATAGATGATAGATAGATAATAGATAGATAATAGATAGATAGATAGAAATATACTATATTAGGCAAATATGCATATAGAAAAGTAACTGTTATCTGCACTGAATAGATGGACTCTGGTATATTGTGCTAAGTGAACTATCCAGGCACAGAAAAACAAATATCACATGTTGTTTTTTATAAATAGAAACTGAAACAAGTCTACTGGGATATTTACTATTGAAGACTAGAGGTGATAAAGGATAGGGGCTAGGAGATAAGGTTGGATAAAGGTTGCATAACTTAGATACACACACAATTAGATAGAGGGAATAAATTCTGTTTTCCCAAATACTTTAGGATGATAACCTATCATATTTTATAAAATATGTAAGAAAAATAGAAGTTTGTTAAAGAAATTATAAGCAGGGCAAATGCCAATTTGAATAACTTGACTGGTATGTGTTGCATACATAGTGCTGAAATATGACAATCAATGTCAGTGATATAAAATCAGTACATTAATCAAGGCAACGTTTTCAAAATATGTATTTTTTTTTTCTAAAATTGTTATACACTAAAAACCGAATGGCACTGAATTTCACCATGCTGACACCCTAGCTGCTCCATGTTTAAAGCTTCCATATTCAGAGACAGTGTTTTCTAGTTTCTAGAGGATGTTTTGCTTAGCACAATATCCCCAAGTTCCGTCTCTTCAGCTGCAGATAACAGTTTCTAGTTGTTACAGATATTTCTCTAGCAAGTCTGATCTTACCTGCAGTTATCTGGATTTTCATGCAATTAGCAAAGCTATAAACAGCAAACTTTATTTCAAATTGATGATTTTTCAGTTGAGCTTCATCATCATAGAAATACCATATTAATAAAGACAACATTGACTCATTTTAATTAGTAACGTGCTAAATCGAATTCATACAGTGTGTGCAGTTTTCAACCAACATAGGATATGGGAACACAAACTTTGTATCCGGCAGAATAGATGGTTCTGCTTTTGAGAAGGAGTGAGCAAAGCCCTTTATTATTAACTGTGTTTGTAGAAAGTTCTTAGCATGTTCTCTTACTTTATATTTTTAACTGACATACAGTCTTCTTCTATTTCAAATGCTGATTCCATAGATTTAAAAGTGGAAATAATCAATCTGTACCACTCATAGAGAGGCCAGAGAATACAAGTTGGAATTTACAAGTGAAAATAAATCAAGGCAGCTGCACAGAAGAGACCCTGCTCAGTTGCACCCATGAAGCTGTATCTTTTCTCTTTCCCTGAAGAAAACTGCATTTCAGACTTTAGGAAGAAGGGGAAAGCATGGCCCTAGAGACTGAATTCTGAACTTAAGGTAGCACCTTGGCCAGGGGTCATATATGACAATTGTTAGTGTTACATACCAAATGTTCAGCTGTTTCACAACCCTTTGCTCAACAGATCCTCTCTACACAATATTAAGTGTGTCTTTAAGAGCATTCTTGAGTCAGCAAAATGGCCTAGCAGTTTAGGATCTGAGTTCAATCCCTGGATCCCACCTAGATAAAGGAACCCACCCTAGAAAGTTGTCCTCTGACCTCCTCTCTCTTCCTCTCTCTCTCTCTCTCTCTCTCTCTCTCTCTCTCTCTCCCTCTCCCTCTGTGTATGTGTGTTTCTATCTCTGTGTCTCTGTCTCTCTCTCTCACACACACACATACACACACAAAACAAATAATAAATAAATAGTGCTATTTTTAAAAAGTTATTCTTACTGCCACCTCTTTTAGCAGTCATTGGCAGACACACAGTTTTCCCAAGTTCTATTCTATCAACTCTGTCTAGGCTTTATAATGTAAACCACACAATAGCACCATGAGGTAATACAAATATCTATAAATCAAGAAAGTGTTGTTTATAGACTCTTTCGATTTGCTGGAGCAACTCATAATCCATGTGTAACTGAGGACTGGCGCGGTCAGAAGAAGAACATGGGACTGGAGTTAGAGATGGCTGTGAGCTGCCATGTGTGCATTCAGAATAAAACATGGGTCTTCTCCAGGAGCAGCAAGTACTCCTAACCTTGCTATAACTCTTACCCTTAGCTATAACTCCGCCCCCCCTCAAAGAAATGCATTGCATTAACTGCTAATATTTTAGTCCTGAAATTTAATTTGCATTCATTTAAGGATTAGGCAAATTTTTCACTTTGAGAAATTACATTTTTCATTATTTTTTTTATTTTTGAGATTATAATATAATATGATTACATCACTCCCCTCCCCCCCCCCCAGCCCTCTCTTATACCCCCTCATTGTTCTCTTTCAGATTCATGGCTTTTCCAAAAAAAAATATTTTTTATTGTTGTTGTTGAGAACATATTCTTTTCTCAGATCTCATATCCCAATTACCTTCTAAGATAACAGTTGAAAGATTCAGTAAACTCAGGATATAAGGATAAGCGATAGACATCTCTAGATATAAGGATAATCTCTAGATATAAGGATAAAAACCGTTTAATTCTATGGCCATTTAGGTTCTTATCTAGGGCCTACACCTTTCTGATCACAGGTTCATTACCCAGTAAGAATACCAGGTATGGGATCTGTCTTGGGGAGTAGGGCTTACATCCAAAAGGTAATTAGTTATTCCATGACACTATTGGAGCAGTGAACATATATTGCTAAGATCAATCATTACTGAAGCTTGCAGAGTTCACAGATAGAGAAAATTGGTAATTAATTTTCTGATAGGGATGTGAATGGCTTGATTTAATAATCAAAAACAAAAACACCTTTAGAACTCAATGAAATTTCAAGGGTAAGAACAAGTAGTTTTATATATCCAACTGGGGAATTTTCACTTTTGGCTTCTAAAGTGCTTGATAAAACGTGGGAATATTTTCATATCGGCTCTACTGCTTCCCTCTCTTTTATCCAGGGCTGTCCTAATCACACAGATGCCTACTCCTGAAACCAGAAAGTACATTCCAAAGAGCTCTAGCTATGTCCCTCTGAGGCTCTTCCATTAGGGCAGGCAACATCTGTTTAACTGGTCCCTTTTGATAAACTATTGTGATTATTACTTGTCTGGTAAAACCTTTAACACTATTTCATAAAAGAATGTTTATAGTTATTTTATTCTTCTTTCCCTCAAAATTAAGGTATGAAGTAAAAGCTAATTTTAATTAGTAAATAACAGATAAATAATATGTTTTGTTCACAATTTTTATCTTTTAATCAAACCTGTTTGACAAGACAATAATTTTAAATTTTGCTTTATATATAATTTTCCTAAAATCATGACTTTTAATAAAAAATCTGGCAACTACTTAAATTTTCCTGTATGATGTAGACAATGTCTTATGCATAAATCTGTGTCTTTTGAGTATTCATTTTCATTGTGCATTTTTATTTCAGATATCTCATTTAACTGCTTAGAAAATGATTAACATAGCATACTAAAAACTTTGTTCTTAGATGATAGCCTGCTATTTTCTAGGAATTATTATCTCTCATCAATTTGTTTATTGAGATAAGAAAGACCCAGTAAAACTTGGCTGGATCCATTTCTCCAAGCAGAACTAACTGAAAACATGGGGGGAAGAGTTTTGATTCTAGACTCAATCATACAGATCTCTAAATACTATTTGTTTCTGTTTCTTTAGCATCTCAAGAAAAAGTCTATGGATTCTACCAAAATAGCTATAGATGTTGGGTTTCGCCATATTGATTGTTCTCACTTGTACCAGAACGAAGAAGAGATAGGCCAGGCCATTCTAAGCAAGATTGAAGATGGCACTGTGAAAAGAGAAGATATATTCTATACTTCAAAGGTATGTTTTATATACCTTGCATGATTTTACAAATTAATGAAAAGGGATTTATTTAGACAACACTGTATGATTGAACCAATACTTGGTGAATTGTGCTTATTGGCCATTTTTGTCATACATATACACACATTGCATTCAGTATTGAACATGATTGGGGGTGATAGCTTCTCATCATCACTATGTTTAAATTCATAAGCTTAATGTAAAGTTCAGTTGTTTTTCTGAGGTTCAACTGAGAGGTCTATGATCTAGATGTTAACAGGGAGGACTCTGCTGTGGCTACACTTTCCCTTATGTGCTAAATTATTTTCTAAAACTCAGAATTATTAATATCAATCATCATATTTATAGATAAGACAGAATATTATAAAAGAATCTTTAGGTGTGAAATTTAAAAATAGCTAAACTATCTAGTACTGTGTCTACAATATATTAAAATATTGAAAACACTTCTGTTTAGTTATATAAATTAAAGGGCTATTTAATCATTCTCATTGAGTTCAGTGGATGAGAGAATTAAGATATTAAACTGTTTTCTAACACATAATTCCAGTATGAATTGATAATGTATTTATGTCTTGAGAAATTACCTTCCATTTTTGTTATATTTACTAATAATAACCATGTTTATGAGAATTTATAAAAGTGGACACCATTATAAGATAAATATTCAGGGAAAAAATGAATATATTTCTTGTGGTCAGTTTTTAAGCATTTGAAATTTCTCAATAAAAGGTGAGAGAAAGCCACTGAGTATGGTAACTTGTTAATCCAGCACAATTTCTATTATCCATCCTCTGTAGCTTTGGTCAACTTCCCATCGTCCAGAGTTGGTCAGACCCAGCTTGAAAAATTCACTGAGGAAACTTAATTTGGACTATGTAGACCTCTATCTCATTCATTTCCCAGTATCTCTGAAGGTAGGCAATTTGTAATGTCTAACTATCTAACTTCAGCCTATCAACATGACTCTCGTTTTGTAAGCAGATGGATTTAGCTTCTAAAAGTGTGTAGAATCTCAGTGTACGTACATGAGTTATAAAACAACAATGTATGGTTACAGAAATGATGGAAGAAAAGAACTAATTTCTACATGTTGTTCTCAGATTATACAGAGAGAGAAATAAAATGCAAAAATAAAAAATAAAAATAAAATAAAAAATAAATAAATAAATAAAATACTACTCAGGATAAATTATGTAAAAAAGTTTACCACATCATGTAAATGAGTAAAGCAAAGGATATACTCACTATTAGGAGTATATTAGTCTTTGGGAATATTTCCACTTATCCATATCTTGCCTCTTCTATATTGTTAGAGATTTGATCAATTTTTGTTTCAGACACTTCTATTGATGGTAAATCTAGCCTTTAACTCAAAGCTCATGCTCATTAGTATTTAATAGCTTCCTAAATGTTCCAACATCAAACTTCATCTTGCAAAGAAATGATTAGCTTTTCCTCCCTCTGAATTTTCTATCATTCATGCAAGCCGAGTATTCAAGGCCATCAATCAGAACCCTGATTGCTTATCCTGTGTCAATATTACAACACACAATTGCCTGACATCAATGCCATGTCTCTAGTGCCTTTCTCAGAGAAAGATCAGCATTATAACAGGGAAATGTATTAAGAGTAACACAAGTCAACCAGTACACTCCACATGACATAGAATTGTATTTTTATGATCACACAAAGCATATGAAAAAGAAAAGGACTGTTGCTGAAAAACATCACTTAACAATTCTGCACAAAAAACACTGTTTTAATATATGAAAAGATGGTTCATCTGTATTAGGGATTTAATTCCCAGCCATAAACTTGGGTGGGAGCATAACTACAGGAGGAAACGTTAACATGTCTCTAATGGCTACTATTATCCCAGCCAGGGGATGAGCTTTTACCTTGTGATGAGCATGGAAACTTAATATTTGACACAGTGGATCTCTGTGACACATGGGAGGTGAGTGACTATAATAAATGCCACAGAAAAAATAAAAAGACAACTAGAGAATGTTATGGTTGAGTTATCACCATTCTAAGACTCAGAGAACATCACAGGGAAGGGCAGGAAGAATGTAAAAAGTCACAAGACAGAAGCCCTGTGAAATACTGTCTTCTGGGCATGATATAGACAATGCAGGTATGGTCTCACACCAGGAGTGCTCCATCCCCTTTGAGTAAACCTACACAAGATTGAACCTGTCATCATGGAGGGACCCATGGAGGCTCTATCTCTCCCTACTGAACTACTGACTATTGATGATCAATTCTGGGAAAGAGACAGTTATTGTCTTCAGCTGATATCCACTCAGGAACCCATCACGCACCAATAGATATTTCCAAATCCATGGCCATATAGATGATCCTGGTTAAATTCTGAGGGCCTCAGAACAGAAGGATATAAATGTGGAAAGGAGGCTTGGAGAGAAGAGGAACAGGTAATAGATATGGGAGGGACATTAGAGTGGCTGAGGGTTACAGTAATCTGAAAGCACTATATAATACATGTATGACATTGACAAAGAATCAACTCCGTGAATGTTACCAAAAAACCAGTAGAGAGAAATCTAGGTCACACAACTCCACGTATAAGAGATGAGTGCCCTTTGCTGTAGATATTACAGCCTCTCTTGTGACACTTCTACTTAAGTAATAGGGGAATGCAAGGCAGAACAAAGTGAAAGAAGACTGAGGAAGATGACTGTAATCTCCCCATATGATTATCATGATTGCCTAAGGAGAGTGCAGGCAGTGTCTTTGTTATTATCATTCTCTTTTCTACCATTTCCTTTATCAGTTTTCACTTCTTAACAATAAATAACGGTTAGCTGCATTTTCTTTTCTTAACATTCTTCTTTCTAGCAACATAGCTGTGTAGTTCTATCACTGGATTCCAATTGCATATGTCATTCTTCACTAACGTCTTCTACCCTAGGCCATGGAGAAGTGTAAGGATGAAGGATTAGCCAAGTCCATCGGAGTGTCCAACTTTAACCGAAGACAGCTGGAGATGATCCTGAACAAGCCAGGGCTCAAGTACAAGCCTGTGTGCAACCAGGTGAGGTTCTTTCTCTGCTTTCCTTCAGGCTTTCTTTCCCCTTCTTCTTGTACTCTTGACAGGTGTCTATATGTCCTCCCTACCTGTCCATCTTTCTTTTATATCTTTCTTTTAAGCTGGCTAAGAGCAGAACTTTCATCCAGTGTTCTGGGAGGGCTCATAATTGTGTCTTTGCTTGGTAAAGCCAAACAATGATGAAGAGAGACAACAGTGCTGAACCATGTGAAATAATTTAAAGAAGTAAAGGCTAACATTTGGGGAGGAAGCCACTAGTCATACTTCAGAAGGAAAACACATTTAGACCTGGGTTCTTCATAATGATGAGACATTGAATCAAGAACAGTGGAGAGGGTGTAGCAATACTGGTAGCAGATGAAATCCATACTCAGGAAATTGTGGTAATGTGTAACATTTATCCAGTACCTGAAACATCTATTGTGTTCTGATTGTATGATCTGAGGTACTTTTCATAACTTTCATGTTATAAAAACTGTGACTTATATATTCATGTATTAGGTACATGATGACATATTATTTTCAAATATAAATGTCAACGAAACAACACAGAAGCAATAATTTTAAATTGGTTTTATGATGAACCACATTCAAACATTTAGAACACGTGGAGGAATGATACAAAATACCAGTGAGTCTAAACCAGTGGTTCTCAACCTTCCTAATGCTGTGGCCCTTTAATATAATTCTTCATGTTATGGTGAACCCCAACCATAAAATTACTAGTGCTGCTATTTCATAACTGCAATTTTGCCACTATTATCATTTGTAATGTAAATATCTGATCTGTAGGATATCTATCTGAAATGCAACCCCTATAAAGGGTTAATTTGACACTCCCAGAGAGATCACAACCCAAAGGTTGAGAACTACCTGTCTAAAATGATTGATTTACGATGTTCTATAGTGCAGGCAAGAGTGTGTCCACATATGCACACATGTTTAATATTTTGCTGAACCCATTGAAAGTAAATTATAGAAATAACTATTCACTCCAACATACTACAAAACACATGCACCACAAAATTATCTGCTCTCATCCAGAATTGAACATACAGTATTAGATCAAAAGAAGTTAAAAATTAAAAGAGTTTCGAAGTTTAACTGATGGCAACTATAGATAATCACAAATAAGCCAGAACTCAAATAATCTAACTAGTGATATCATATTTGATCATTTAATAAAACTAAACCTTGCCAGATCTCTTCTTTGGAAAGATAAGATCTCTTTCTTTCCCCTTTATTTAAGATATATTTTTCTCACATAATACATTCTAATTACGGTTTCCCCTCCCTCTACTCCTCCAAGTTTCTCCCCATCTCCCCTCACATCTGGATCCATCCCTATTCTATCTCTCATTAGAAAACAAAACAGCTTCTAAGGGATAATAGTAAAATAAAAATAGGATAGAACAACAGCAAATGTATATGGATAGAACAAACAGAAGGATCGTATACCGAGAAAAGGCACAAGAAGTGGATATAAGCACAGAGAATCACTCATTCACACACTCAGAAATACCAAAAAAGACACTAAACTGGAATCCATAATACATGCAAAGGACCTGTGGGGTATATGTTTTATTTATATATAAAAATATACATAGATGATTAATGATAGATGATAGATAGATAAATAGATCAATACATACATACATACATACATGCATACATACATACATACATACATAGAAGCATAGATAGGATAAACTTTTAAAAACATGACATTATAAGACAGGGAGCCTACACAGGTGAAATTGGATTTGCTTTCTTTTGGCCATCTACTACTGGGCATGCAGCTTTCCCTTAAAAGAAGTTTGTTTCCCCAGTAAGACTCCCGTGGAGGAAATCAAATTTTCATTTGCAAGTAGCTATCAATTGAAAAGAGAGTCTGTGTTAGCAATGGGAGCATGTGTCCACTTCTCTTTTCTGCTCTAGGACACTGTCTGCTGCAGACCTGTGCAGGCCCTTTGCATACTGCCTCAGTCTTTGAGTTCATTTGTATATTGATCTTGTTGATCTAGCAAGCCCTGTTTTCTCAGTGTGCTCCATCCCAAATGGTTCATATGCTCTTTCCATCCCTTCTTCCAAAAGGTTCCCTGAGCCCTGTGGCAAAGGATTTGACAGAGACATCCCCTTTAGGCTGGGTGTTCCAAGGTCTCTCACTCTCCGTAAAACCTCTGGCCATTGGTCTCTGCATTTGGTCACCCTTGCTGCTAGAGAAAGCTACTCTACTGATGGCAGAGCAAGGCACTGATTAATGAGTATAGCAGAATATCATTACAAGTCATCTTATTGCTATGATCTTTCAGTAGAATGGTTTGGCTTTAACTTAGGTCCCTGTCCCATCTAGTCTCAGGTTCTAGACCACTCATATAATGTCTGGTATGAGTTCTATCGCACTGAGTGGGACGTAAGTCAAATCAGACATTGATTAGGTTACTGCCACAAGCTTTATGTCACCATTGCACTAGCATATCTTGCAGGCAGATCACCATTGTAGAACAAAGGGATTGCACCTGGGCTTGTGTTTGAATTTTTCCTTTGGTAGTATAAAGAGTAACTTCCTGTACCAAAGGTACTGGAACATAGGAATAAAAGGCACCAGCAAAATTCTCCACGTTCAATGAGTTATGTAGGTGTTGTCTTCATCAATGAGGACTTGATGTCGGTTTGTGAAGAGCAACCTATAGCCTTAGCTACAGTGTGGGTTGTTTGAGGATTCCTGTGGGACCCTTTGGCTAACAATTCAATTATATGTATCCCAATCCCGGTAATGGGAGCTCCATTTGCTGACAAGAGATAGCCAGTTGAGACTCTGTCCACCCACCCCCCATTGTTTGGTGATTTGATTTAGATCACCTTCATATATGTACATATTTTAGGAAGTTTCTATTGTATTGGGTTTGTTTTCTGCCGCTCAAATAGCCCTTAGTTTTAGCTGTCTCTCCCTGTATCTACTCCCTCATCACCCTGTCCTCTCTGCCTCCCCTCGTGACCCTCCCATTCTAGTCCCACTCACCATCCATCCACAACTATCTCTCCAATTTCCCTTTCCTCATGAGGTCTCTGTCCTCTCTATTCCCTTACTCCATATTCAACCTCTGTGGTTCTACAGGTTGATGTTTGGTTATCATTGACTTAACTAATGTCCACATAGAAGTGAATACACATCATATTTGGGTTATGTACATACCTATACAAGAGCCATCATTTACCTGAAATTTTCATGACTTTTTGACAGCTGATTAATATGTAATTTTGTTTACCTCTTTTTTACCCATTTTCTTTACCCTTTACCCTTTCAACAATTCAGGGATGTCTAGGTTGTTTCCAACTTATGGCTATTATGTACAGAATAGGACAGCAATAAACATGGGTGAGTAAGTATCTCTGTGGTAGGATAAAGTGTCCTTTCTGAATAGTTCCAAGAGTGGCGGTATAGCTGAATCTTGACACAGACTGATTTCTATTTTCCTAAGGAACCGCCACTCTGATTTTCATAGTGCCTGTACAAGTTTTGAATCCTATCAGCAATAGATGAGTGTTCCACTTACTCCACATCCTTGCCAGCATGAACTATTGCTTGTTTCATTGATCATAGCCATTCCGACAGGTATAAAATGAAATCTCAAAGTAGTTTTCATTTGCATTTCTCTGATTACTAAAGATATTGAACATTTCTTTAAGTGTTTCTCAGCCATTTACTTTCCTTCTCTTGAAAATTCTGTTTAGATCTGCACCCCATTTTTTAACTGGGTGGCTTTCTTGATATCTAGTTTTTTAAGTCTGTCTTTGTTAATTATATGTATATGGTTTCAGCTGATCACTCTGCATTAGAGAACCAGAAAGGGACCTCACCCAAGGAAGGCTAATCCTTCTCCCAGAAACTTTATTTGCCTGTGGTCTCTAGGAGTGAGACCTGTGAAAATTTCCCCTTTACATGTTAACAAGTCTACTGATACTGCTATTCACTTTTTTACATGATATATTCATGTAAAGAGAGTTTGATTATAAGGATCAAACAAACTTGCAAACTATAAGATAAGCCTCACTTTGATTTCTTTCCTTTAATTATTAATGCTGTAAGAAAGGAGTTACTATAATAGCCACCATCATTAGAGGACAATACTTTTGTGTTCTCTTTCTCTCTCTCTCTCTCTCTCTCTCTCTCTCTCTGTGTGTGTGTGTGTGTGTGTGTGTGTCCCTCCCTCTCTCCTTCTCTGTCCTTGTACTTATTTACTTATTTTAATTCCTCTTGTTATCAGTATGAGATGTTATATACTTTGATACCTTTCAATTATCTTGATGTACAGGTAGAATGTCACGTTTATCTCAACCAGAGCAAGCTGCTGGCTTACTGCAAAATGAATGACATCATTCTGGTTGCCTACGGTGCCCTGGGAACTCAGAGATACAAATACTGGTAATAACAACAGCAGAATTCATCTCTTAGTCACAATTGTTAACATATTCTTAGTTCTACAATAGTTAGGTTTCTGGTATTCACTTGTAGTCAAAGTGGGGATTGTTTTTGAGAGGTCTCAGAGGATAATCAGATGCTAGTCCACTGACTACATTTGAGAATTCCTGGACTCTTGTGGCCATTTTCATCTGTGCTCAATCCTGGCACACACACACAAAAAGTACGATTTCTGGAATTCATCTTTCCTTCCAGTATTAATGAGGATACCCCAGTTCTCTTGGATGATCCAGTTCTTTGTGCAATGGCAAAGAAGTACAAGCAGACTCCAGCCCTGATTGCCCTTCGCTACCAGCTGGAGCGTGGGATTGTGACCCTAGCCAAGAGTTTCAATGAAGAGAGAATCAGAGAGAACATGCAGGTAATGAAGAGATGAGGCACCAGGACTCTTTTATTTATTTATTTATTTATTTATTCACTTTACATCCCAATATCAACCCCCTCTCCTCCCAGCACCCCTTACCCCTAACCCCCGTGCTCCCCCACCCCACCCCCGCCACTGCACATCAAGTAGCTGCAGGTCTAGGTGCATCCTTCCCCACTGAGCGTACCAGGAGTCTTAAGCTGCATCTTTCCTGCTCCCCACATCTTTTATTTTTATTTTGGGAATTTTCAAATGTACAAAAAACTTATAAATTAAGTGGTACATCTGTTACCTAAATATGTCAGCTTTAAAATTGTTGATAGTTTGCTATTTCTTTATAACACTATTTTGGGGTAGCACCAATGAACTATGGACCCATGTGGTAATACTGTACCAATTAGTTATCATCATCTTCTTGATAAAACAGGTTGGAATTTTATACAACAAGGGTCCTCTTCAAGTTTCTGAGTCTTTTGACTGGGAATAATTAAAAATATGGAAAATTATTTTTTTCTCATCCTAATTCTTCATGTATGGGATATACAATTTCAACTGTATCCATGAAAATTACTGAAGTACATTTTCAAAACTATCTCTACACTTCACACACATGACATTATCTCTTTTGAATCACATCAGCTTCATTTCTTCTTTTGTCTATAGTATTACATAATCTGGTCTTTAAGATTCACTTGAATGCTTTGCTTGATAACTTTAAGAATTGGGGAGAATTTTACAGATATTTTAGTTATTTCTCTGAAAAAGATTGACATATATTTTCATAAGTAAATATGTAAAATAACATTTCTTTTTCTATAACAGGTCTTTGATTTCCAGTTGGCTTCACATGACATGGAAATTTTAGATGGCCTGGACAGAAATCTTCGGTACTTTCCTGCTGATATGTAAGTAACTTTCATAGCTCTTTATAATTTTGATGGTTCTCTACTTATTTTCTAAGGAGAGTATTTTAATAGCATGTCTGTCAGAAGTGACCTCAATATGAGGACATCAAAGACCAGTGAGTCAGAGAAGACACGCATTTGTGAACACTCTTTCTGACTCTGTCAGCGTTTTGCTCTTGAGCACAGCAAATGGAGTGGTGGATACAGGATCACCTTGATCTGATGCACATTCACCTCCTGTATCCATTGCATAGAGTGCACTGGGTCAGCCAGCATCATTGCTGAGTCTTTATTCTTCCTGCAGGTCTTGTGATTCTATGTGTATCCTGTGGATATACAATCTGTGTATTTCAGTGTCACATGTTTGAATATTTTAATGATCAGTTTCAAAATGTCATTTTAAAAATCTGTTCCATTTCTTATCAGACCAAAGATGAAGCCACCATCCCTGTGGTATTTGGTCAACAGCTCTCACCCCTTGCTGTAAGGAATAACTTATTGATTCTTAACAAATTTAATGGCTACACAATATCAACCCTCGTATTTTCTTTGCACTGTATGTGTCTTCATGACCTGAACAAATATTTTCTCAAGAGTATCTGGTTTGCTGTGGTAAACAGAACACTTGGTATTGACATTCTGCAGCTTGGAGATCTGAAAGCAGAGTTTATAGAGGTGGTAGGGAAAAGACATACAAATAGTGTGCAGCAACATGCCTGACTGCCAAAGACACTTGTTAGTTAATATACAAAGTAGAGGGTTTCCTTGTGGCATTTGCACATAAGCTTAGTTTTGCCTGAACCTCTCTTCACACTCTACTTTCCATTTCCTTGACCACCTTCCCCACTTGTCCCCTACCACCTCCAGTTCCTCTTTCTTGTCAAGTGTGTGTTTTCAAATTCTCCATCGTCCCTTCTTAAAGTTTCTTCTCCACACTCAACAGCCTCTCTAGATTTCTGACTCCTGCTCACATGCACTCTCACTTTAATACACACATATAAAAGTTAGTATCTAGAATCCATGCATGAACTGTCTTTCTGGAACTGGGTTGCATCACTTAATGTAGTACTTTGCAATTTTATCCATTTTCTTTCATGTTTCATAACTTCATTTATTCTTTACATTTGAATTAAATTACATTGTACAAAATGTACATGCATTTTCATCAAGCATTCATCTGTTGATGGACATCTATACCTGCACTGGAAAAATTTGTAACCAATGAAATATCATAACTCTCCTTCATGCTATCTTTGAGTCTACAGAATTTGCAAAAAGATTTATAATATAAAAGAGGTTAAAAAGGAAATTTCTTCTCCTTGTGAAAAAATTAAGCATAATTCAAATTAAGCATGATAACATTTGGAATATACTAGAATGCACAATTGCATGTGATCCAAAATCGTTAGGTGGGTTATTCCCTGTACTAGCAAAATATTACTATATTCTAATAGTATAGAGGAAAACAATGAAGTAAGCACACCTCTTCAAAGAGATGGAAAGAATGGCAAGCAATCCATGATTTTTATTCCTGTTAAAATGATAAACCATGCTACATTATCAGTTTCATACAATAAGTTCCTTGGACAAGAAATTTCAATCTCATGAACGACATTCTTGCTAGGTGTAAATCTAACTGTACCATAAGTAGCTAGTGAATAATTAATGATATTTTTAAAAATGATACTAAGCTGCTATCAGTTTCTTTATCATCTCAAAGTAGTTTTTAATTTTGTATTATTTTTTTAATTGGATGTGTATTTAATATGATATGCATATTATGCAAGTAAAGGTCAGAGGACAACTTGCAGAAGTTGATTCTGTACTGCCACCCTGTGAGTCCCGGGGATATAACTCAAGTCATCTGGGATGGCAGCGAACACTGTTACCTTTTGAACCATTTCACAACCTCTCAAAGGTATTCACTATTGTCAAATACATAACTAGACTTACCCAATACAAAACAAGGCAAAAATCAGCTTCTGCTTCAATGAGAATTTACAACAAAAGACTCTTTGCTTTATAAAAAGGTGTATATCTTTGATTGATTGTCTTTTGGGTCTCTATGTCTTAAGTTCTAAGGAAAATATAATTTGAACAGCTCACATGTTCTTCCTTAGATCTATTATAAAGTACAGTTTTAAAAAATAGGAACACAGGTCGTCTGGCTTTATCAGAAAACAGTTTTCAATTTTCACCTCAGTGGCATCTTTGTAGAAATCTTATACACAGTCACTAGAAACATTGTGCATTGTTCTTTCTTAACGTAGGTTTAAGGCTCACCCTAACTTTCCATTCTTCGATGAATATTAAGATGACAGCCATTGCCATGAGTTCTGTTAGAAGCTCTTTCGTGTGATACTGGACTCTCAGATGTGAGTAACTAGACCTTCCACCTCCAATCCATGCTGCTTAGCAAATCGACCCCAATTTGAGCTTGTCTGTACATCGAGGAGCAAGTTCACCAAATTATTCTTTTCTGTAAATAAATAAAATATTTTGCTTCAACCTCACACACTCCTGTGTATGGTTTGAATATTTTACCTCCTCCTGCCCCCTTAAGAATTCAAACTGAATGTTATATGCAGCATTTGAGAGATAACAGCCATTTCACTGATATTTCTAGAGTAGGTATGAATAGAGTTTTCACCCTTTATGGAAGCAGCAGAAGGGGTTTTATCAGTTTGTGTTCCTCCTGGTATTTAAACAACAAGAAAATACACCACATGTGGTCTAGAAATCATGACATATATGAGAAGAGCAGCCAGCTCAGAAGCTCAAGGAGTAAAGCTCCAAGAAACTGAGAATAAAGCCTCTGTAGGAGGTATGGAAGAAGCCAAGAGGGGAGTCATTCTGAAAAGATCTTGAGCTCTATAGGATGTAAACAGAACCAAACTCTGGTGTGTCTTGATTCCAACTCGTACAAAGTTATCAACAGTGTCCTTCTGTAGAAAGAACTCAAGGAATTCCCTTGTTTCTTCCAAGATACTTTAAAAGGTCTGTGATTTTAAAATGCTTATGGAAAAATGTTAATGGCATTTCTGCCTGTGTCCGGAGCTGATGCTGTGCCACAATGCTCCATACCCAAATACCACCAGGAGAGAGCTGGTCTCCCAGAAGTGCTGACACACCTATAAGCACAGGTAAGACCACCACCACTTCTGCTCAAATTCCTGGCCCAAGAGGGACCCTCCCAGAGCCCTCAGGACACAGGATCCCAGGAGCAGTCTGGGACAGAATCCTCCCGATTTCCATCTGCACTAGGCACAAATATGGTGCCACAGCTCTCCATACCCCAAATTCCTCCCAGAGAGTACTGGTCCCCCAGAGTATTGACACGGGCTTGCAGGAGGGACAAGCCACAGTCAGAGACAGCAAGACCAGCTAGCACCAGAGATAGCCAGATGGTAACAGGAAAGGGCAAGAACATAAGCAACAGAAAGCAAGGCTACTTGGCATCATCAGAACACAATTCTCCCACCACAGCAAGCCCTGGATACCCCAACACACCAGACAAGCAAGACTCTGATTTAAAATCACATCTGATGATGATGATAGAGGACTTTGTACTGGCTGTTTTTGTGTGTCAACTTGACACATCTGGGGTTGTGACAGAGAAAGGGGCTTCAGTTGAGGAAATGCCTCCATGAGATCCCAATTGTAAGGCATTTTCTCAATTAGTGATCAAGGGGGGAGTGCCCATTGTGGGTGGCTACATCCCTGGGCTGGTAGTCTTGGGTTCTATAAGAGAACAAGCTGAGAAAACCAGGGCCAGTAAGAAATATCCCTACATGGCCTCTGCATCAGCTCCTGCTTCCTGACCCACATGAGTTCCAGTCCTGACTTCCTTTAGTGATGAATAGCAATGAGGAAATGTAAGCTGTGTAAACTCTTTCCTCCCCAACTTGCTTCTTGGTCATAATGTTTGTGCAGGAATAGAAACCCTGACTAAGACAGACTTTAAAAAGGATACAAATAACTCCCTTAAAGAAATACAAGAGAACATAGGTAAACAGTTAGAAGCCCTTAAAGAAGAAACACAAAAATTCCTTGAAGAATTACAGGAAAACACAATCAAGCAGGTAAAGGAAATGAATGAAACCATCCAGGATCTAAAAATGGAAATAGAAACAAAAAGAAATCACAAAGGGAGACAACTCGGGAGTTAGAAAACCTAGGAAAGAGATCAAGAGTCATAGATGCAAGCATCACCAACAGAATAGAAGTGATAGAAGAGAGAATCTCAGGAGCAGGAGATACCAGAGAAAGCATTGACACAACACTCAAAGAAAATGCAAAATGCAAAAAGCTCCTAACCCAAAACTTACAGGAAATCCAGGACACCATGAGAGGACCAAACCTAAGGATAATAGGTATAAAAGAGAGTGAAAATTTCCAACTTAAAGGGCCAGTAAATATCTCCAACAAAATTATAGAATAAAACTTCCCTAACCTAAAGAAAGAGATGCCCGTAAACATACAAGCCTACAGAACTCCAAATAGACCGGACCAGAAAAGAAATTCCTCTCATCACATAATAATCAAAACACCAAATACACTAAACAAAGAAAGAATATTAAAAGCAGTAAGGGAAAAAGGTCAAGTAACATATAAAGACAGATCTATCAGAATTACACCAGACTTCTCACCAGAGACTATGAAAGCTAGAAGATTCTGGGCAGATGTCATACAGACCCTAAGAGAACACAACTGCCAGCCCAGGCTGCTATACCCAGCAAAACTCTCAATTACTATAGATGGAGAAACCAAGATAGTCTATGACAAAACCAAATTTACACAATGTCTTTCCACAAATCCAGCCCTACAAAGCACAATCCCAACACAAGGAGAAAAACTACACCCTAGAAAAAGCAAGAAAGTAATCTTCTTTCAACAAACCCAAAACAGATAGCCACACAAAAATAAAAATAACATCAAAAATAACTGGAAGCAGCAATCACTATTCCTTAATACCTCTTAACATCAATGGACTCAATTCCCTAATTAAAAAAAACATAGTCTAACAGACTGGATATTTAAAGAGGATCCAGCATTTTGCTGCATACAGGAAATGCATCTCAGTGTCAAAGACAAACACTACCTCAGAGTAAAGGGCTGGAAAACAATTTTCCAAGCAAATGATCCCAAGAAACAAACTGGAGTAGCCATTCTAATATTGGAGAAAATCGACTTTCAACCAAAAGTCATCAAAAACGATAAGGAAGGACACTTCATACTCTTCGAAGGAAAAGTTTACCAAGAAGAACTCTCAATTCTGGACATCTATGCTCCAAATGCAAAAGCACCCACATTCATAAAAGAAACTTTACTAAAGTTCAAAGCACACATTACACCTCACACAATAATAGTGGGAGACTTCAACACCCCACTCTCATCAATGGACAGATTATGGAAACACAAACTAAACAGAGACACAGTAAAACTAACAGAAGTTATGGACCAAATGGATTTAACAGATATCTACAGAACACTTAATCCTAAATCAAAAGAACGTACCTTCTCATCAGCTCGTGGTACCTTCTCCAAAACTGACCATATGATCAGTCAAAAAGCAGACTTCAACAGATTGAAATAATCCCATGCCTCCTATGAGATCACTGGGGATTAAGGCTGGTCTTCAATGGCAACAAAAACAACAGAAAGCCCACATACACATGGAAGCTGAACAACAGTCTACTCAATGATAACTTAGTCAAGGAAGAAATAAAGAAATTAAAGACATTTTAGAATTTAATGAAAATGAAGGTACAACAACACCCAAACTTATGGGACACAATGAAAGCAGTGCTAAGAGAAAAACTCATAGCTCTGAGTGCCTCCAAAAACAAACTAGAGAAAGCATACACTCGCAGCTTAACAGCACACCTGAAAGCTCTAGAACAAAAAGAAGCTAATATACCCAAGAGGAGTAGAAGGCAAGAAATAATCAAACTCAGTGCTGAAATCAACCAAGTAGAAACAAAAAGAATTATACAAAGAATCAATGAAACCAGGAGCTGGTTCTTTGAGAAAATCAACAAGATAGGTAAACCCTTAGCCAGACTATTCAGAAGGCACAGAGACAGTATCCAAATTAACAAAATCAGAAATGAAAAGGAAGAGATAACAACAAAAACTGAGGAAATACAAAAAAATCATCAGATCCTACCACAAAAGCTTATACTCAACAAAACTGGAAAATCTGGATGAAATGGACAATTTTCTAGACAGATACAAAATACCAAAGTTAAGTCAACATCAGATAAACCATCTAAACAGTCCCATGACCCCTAAAGAAATAGAAGCAGGCATTAAAATTCTCCCAAACAAAATAAAGCTCAGGACCAGATGGGTTTAGTGTAGAATTCTATCAGACCTTCAAAGAAGACCTAATACCAACACTCTTCAAACTATTCCACACAATAGAAACAGAAGGAACACTACCCAATTCATTTTATGTAGTTATGCTATGTATTCTCCCTTGGAGATGGAACGGTTTCTGTCTAATCAGGAACTTGTCACAATTTCCTTTCATAGATGGCTTCATAAAGAGATTTTTTTCTACTTCTATCATGTTTAATGTTCCAAAACTGGCTGAGTGTATATTAATTTTAGCTTCAGAATATATTATGTATATTTGAGAGGCACTTAACTATTATAAATTATTTTTATGACTTAAAAATGTCAAAAAATGTTTTAAAGAAAAATAAAAAGGACACAAAGCTTAAAAAATGTTAATGTTCTTATGGTGTGTGTATATGTATAATTGTGTGTGTGTGTGTGTGTGTGTGTGCGTGTGTATTACTTCATTATAAGCAAAGTTGTAATGAATGACCTATCTGCAGGTGTCAGTGGATTTACTCATTCCATTTGGATTACATAATCTTTACTCATACCACACCAGAGGATTACATAATGACATAGCATACATTTTATCAGAAACTTAATTTGTTCTGTCTAGATCAGAGTCCCACAGTCATAAATAAGTCTACCTAGTAATCTGAACTGATTTTACTCCTAGACAAAACATCCAGTAATGGCTTTGCTCTTTTATGCTGGTTAATCTTTTGTAAAAATAATCCTGGCCGTAAAGATACCTAAGCTCTGGATAACTGCACTTGATTTTAACCAAAAGACTGAGAAGCAATAGCTCTGGATAACTGGAACAGACACAGAAATCACCCATAGCTATGTTCTCTAGCCAAAATAGCCATTTATAAGGATGTCTTTTGTAACAAAACTCAGCACTGATGGCTTTCTCAGAGAAGAGCTCCACTACTAGACACATTATTCTAGATGGTTAAACAATTATATTTTCTCACTGCATCATATATCAGATGCCAATGATGAGGTCAGACTATCACCAGACAATCCTGGCCTACTCTACGTGACTTGCCTATGAGGACTTGGTAATTAAGAGCTTGCTAAATCTATAGCAGTTATGTGTGCTGTATATATTATAGATTCTCATCACAATCCCTGAGCTTTATGAGTCTGTGTCTCTGAATAAGGGGTACAATGGAATTTTGACCTGCTTGATCATACTCCATAAAAATGTTTAATGGAACACACACCATCTCTTTAAGTAAATGCTTACTATATAAATGATAATCAAGCGAACAGTCCCATCAGTGGATCTTCCTCTTAATTCTGGCCTTGACACTATCAAATTCTAAATTTCAAGGACATTTATATATCATCATATGTTCCCTTATAAATTTCAAGAAATTTTCTTTAAAGTTTCCATGTTTCCAAAGATGTTTTCAATATATAACATGCTCACTTCCTCCCACCCCCATTTTTAAGTCATTCTATCTTCTTCTTACAGAACAGACTATATAATTGAGGACAGATGGCATTCTATGTCCCAATGTCAACACACTATTGGAAAAGAATCTCAGTGGACCTTTGCAAAGGTCCCCCATGCAAAGACATAACTCCACTTTGCTAGCCCTACTATCTTTGCAAGTTATCTTTGCAAGTTAAAGTTAATAAGCTTGAAGACCTACCTCTTTTGAAAAATTGAAGGAAATTAAAAAAAAAAAATGCATGAGACAAATCCAGAACAAAGATGAGAAATTTCATTTGGTAAATGCCAATCATATTAGGAATAATCAGGAAATAAATTCTTATACTTTCCTAGAACACTCCCAAACTACACCTACATATTCATGGGGGCCCTTGTGCTTATGTATCAGGTATTACACCTTGCTCTGGGTTCTTCTCCATAGAAGAGAGGCTACAAAACCAGGTTACAAAATGTTTCAAATTAAAATAGAAACACACAAATTTGACAAAGAATAAGTATGCCATATGTTTTTATGTCTGTCAAATGTTCTATCTGTCAAATGATATAAAAGACATTTCTTGTCCCCAATGGGTCTAGGACAATACAGGAAACTTCGAGAGTCCAATGCTGAGCACAAAGATTTTATGTTCTTCAAGTCATACAAAAAAAAATTGACTTCTGATAGCCAAAGACCAGAGGTCACAAGATAAAACCATCCCAAGAAACACTTAGTTTTAACTTCCCACAGAATGAACAGAAGTGTTTTCAAATTGCAAGGCCCTCCTGTTCCGTGTATCTTAACAACATGAGTAATATCACCTACCTAATCAAAGATGGTTTTAAAAAGCCTTCACATAACTGTACCTAAACCTGCATTTCCACAGTCACATTATCCAGAACATGGGCACTTTTCAGTCCTTGGTGAATTTGTTCCATGGTTTCTGCCCATCAAACTGGGGCACCTTGCTATACTTTCTGATGCAATACATCATTGTTACTATCTTTATATTATACCTATAGTATGCTTCACTTAAAGGTGATGGATATGCATTGAACTTGATCTCACTCTATGCACTGTAAGTATTCTTTCCACATAGGTCTCAGTTCTCAGCTCTCAGATCTCGTTGATCTGTAATCATTTCCCTGTTATACTAATTGTCAATAATGGTGCTGACCTTTACAGGGTGGGTCGTATTAACCACGGTGTTAATCTTTATGTAGCAAAGCTGTGACATTTACAAAACAGGCGCTTTTCTCACATAAACCCTAATTTGCCTAGAAATATCTGGAAACTTTAGACATCTCCAGACAACACCTTGTAAAAAAGAAAAAAGAAAAAAAAGTGAGCATGAAACTTCCAGGGCTGGCACATTCATTCGCCACAGCTAGCCAGTATTAAGATCACTCGCCTAAGTTGTTTCCTCCTGCAGAGAAACAGTGTGGCTGTTTGCCTACATAGTGAGATTTCTACCACCACCTAGTGGCTTGCCCATACTTCCTACAGTGGTGCATGTTCTCCATGTAATAATCCTTCTATTTTTATTTTTTTAATGTCCCACACCCATTCTGTTGTGAGGATGCTTTAGGTCCTTCACTCTCATAAATTCATGCTTCTTATACATACAACACATATATCCAAAAGGCAACTTAACCCCCCTCATTTCAAGTACCTCCCTAAACTGAGAATGTTCACCACCAATACATTATATTGGCTTTGTCATAAGTTACAAAGTCCAGTGAAACAAATGTGCCTTATATTTTTGTAAGCATGTATATATGTATACATGCTTACTACTAGAATATAAAATGTATCATATGAATGCATGTACTACTTTATGTATATTTATATTTTAGTATGCAATCTTCCCTGTCACAAAAGTAGAGTACATTTTCTTCCACATGTTCAAATATTATTGTATTTCTTCCAGAGACTACTTCAAAAAGGATGTCACTATTTAAATTTGTAACACTTTAAGTATCAAAGTGATTTTTACTAATTACTAAACCAACAGTCTTTAAAGAGTAAGAAAGGGAAACAGCAAAAAGTATCCATAATTTATTAGCTGATGAATCTGGGTAATAAGTATCATTTTATTTAAACTAACCTTTTTGTAAATTTGAATATTATCAAAACAAAATGAATTGTATCAAAATTATGAAATACAATCTGACAGAATAAATACAAATGTTTTTTAAAAAACAAAAATAAATGCATCTTTTTACTTAAGTTTCTTTGTGCTTAAATTTTTTCTACTTTGTAAAATGTGAACCAAGCAAAAGAAATATTAAAACAGAGGACTGAGGGATCTTCAAGTTGTAAATTGCTTGTCTGACAATCAGAAGGCCTGAGTTTAATCCCCAGAACCTAGATCAAAGCCAAGCTTAGTGGTGTGCATTTCTAATCAGAAGAGAGATAGGTGAAACCCTGGTGCAAACTGGCCAGCCAGCCTAGGCTATCTGGACAGTGTCAGACCACTGAGACAGCCTATTTCCAAAACTAAGATGGATGACTTAATAATGACACTAGTGATTGTTCTCTGGCCTTCACATGCATGGCCACATGTGCCCATCTACCAACTCACAACACATACACACACGCACACACACACACACCAACACACACATGAGTTTAGAAATACACAGAGAGGGAGAGAAAGAGATGAGTGATTGCTAGCAAAACATAATACTGATACTTATTATTTAGTAGTTTCTCATTATACACATGGTGGTATTATGGTAATTGGGTAAATTATTTAATTTGTACAATGACTATGCATCACAAATATTACCACCATTAGAGGTAGCGTTTTACATAAGAGGAATCTACTTGCTTAGAAACACACAAAAAAAAAATTGTCTATGGCCATAGGACTTGGAGGAATACACCTGATTTGTTTTAATTGCAGAAGCATAACACGGTCAGGCCTGGTCAGAATTTGCATAGGAAAAAGCATACAGAAATTTTATAAGATTATACAATTAGTAAATTTGTCTCCAGGATTCAAACCTCCATGCATCTGACTCAAAAGCCCTAAAGTTTAAAGCAATGGGTCTCATAGTTAGCATCACCTGGTAAGGTATTAGAAATACAAGTGATCAGGTACAGTATAGATCTAATGAATCAGAAAGTATAGCAATAGAATATAATGTTTCAAAAACATGTTTTAAAAAGCCCTCAAGAGATTTAATGCATGCCAAAGTTGAGAGTGGATATGTGCTTAATTGTGCTAATTACCTAAAATTAACACTTATTATTTAACTACCTTTAAAATATGAAATAAGAATAGTTGTACATATTTCAACGTAACTATTTTGCTATAATTAACATGTAATGAACTGGAAATATTTAAAGAATATAATTTTATACATATATTAAATAAAAGTACTACCACAGTCAAGATAGTGAACACTGCTGTCACCTTCAGAACACCCTTATATCCTTGGGAATTCTTCTTTTGATAACCCCTAACATCATTCTTCCCAAAGTAACTATTGATGTGCTGTGTTACTCTGCACTAATTTTCATTTTCTTCAGTACTATGTAAATGGACTCAGACAACAAGCATCATTTTTCTCTACTTCTCAGCGTAATTAATTTGAGGCTCACATATCTTATTTGTATCAGTATTTTGTTCCTCTTTATTTCATGGCAATATTTAAGTAATTCAACATTTCACAACTTATTTATTCACACATTTTGGCACATTTCTGCTGTCTTTAGTCTTTGACCATCACAAGTGATGCTATTGCAAACACTAGTGTATCAGTCTATGTATAAATGAATGCTTTCTTTTTCTCTTGCCTGGATGATACTGTAGGTATGAGGAACAACTGCTGCTTTAATTGTTTGTTTGTTTCCCTTGAAATGTTAGAGTTTCATGTGCAATAGGTGGGGATTCCATCACTGAGATAATACAAATGTTTTAATGGACAAAGCAAAAGCATACTTGATAATATTAAAAGGTGATATGAAATTTAGAAATGTATACCAAAATCAGAAAGATTAACATTGTAAAACAATTAGACTGTGTTTCAATGCAATAAGACAGTATTGGAAGAAGGTGATTCTACAGTTTATCTAACCCAAGGAAGTCAAGGATAGCCAACATATTTAAGTAAAAAGTAGGGGAAAAGTAGTAATAATACAAGCTTTGTGATGTTGCTCAGTGGTAGAGAACTTGCTGGCATGTGTGAGGCCCTAGGTTCAATCCCCAGTACTAAATTGAAAGTAACAAATCAAACACTGACTTTCTAACACAATAGAGAAAGAAATTAGAAATCTAATACAGAAGAAAATTATATTCATTAAAAGGTAGCCAATTTTATTGCTAGAAACCTTTAAACATCATTTAAAAGTTATATTTCATTGTATTCATCCTTAAAACTGTTGAAATAAAGGCAAGTTGGGAAAAAAATTATTACTTGTATATAATGTAACAAAACTCATTTTGCTCTCCATATAAGAAAGACATAAATACTCATTAGCCACAAAGCAAAATCATGAAAAGTATAACTACAATAAGGGAGAGGTTTTAGTACACAAAAAAAAATATCATGAAACTAATGAAAATAGGTAACTTGTGGGGAAATAATTTTGAATCTGAAAAGCAAATATTCACAATATATAAAGGTGATAGAGCGTCAAGAGTGCACCCCCACACATACAAATTCTTATATCTGAGGATACACACTTTCGTAATATGAACCTGTAAGGTTCTCAGTATAAGATGACATCTCTTTCCCGATCTCTTCAGTCTTACCTGGCCTGTTACTTACAAAAACCCATAGAGCATAAAAAAAAGATTATGTGGCAGTTTTAAGTCTACACATGAAATGAGTTTCCAAGTATTCAGTCCTAAACTGGTTGTGTAGCACACCTGCAATCCCAGTTCTTGGGAGGCTCAGGGTAGAGGAAAAAGAGTCTAAGGATAGCCTGGATTACCCAGAGAGACTCTTCCTGGCAAAGACACAGAGGTAAAAAAAGGTTAAAAGGTTAATTTATTTGTTTTAAACTTGTATATTGAAATTGTCTGAATGGATAACCATTAAAAGTAACAGTATTTTCCTACTTGAAACTAAAGATAATTAGTCCACAGATGGGATCAATACATGAGTACTATTCTTTATGAGCATCAAGGGCATATGAAATAAAGTTTTATTGTAGGTGGAAAATCACATAGTCCTGATCCCTCAGTGCAGGGAATGAATGAAAGGTGTTCGCCTGAACAAGACTACCAAGGACCTTGCTAACTTAAAGATGATACCCAGTCAATCCTAATCCTCTACAACCATGATCCCAGAGCACTACTGTAGAGAAGAAAATGCTCATGCAGGCACACGAAGCACACATGCATGACTAGGGAATGCCAAGTACAGTCACTCATCACAAGGAAACTGGGAGGTTGCAAAGAGGCCTTCAAGAGAGAACAGGAGTCCTGACACCCTTAGCCTGCTCTTCACATTCTTAATCCTCTTCTCATTGAAAGTCTTGGCAACAATCACAATCCCACACTGAATCAAATACCAGAGAGAAATTAGGGCTGGAGTTTGTTTCACAAAGAATCAGATCTTCCAAAAGATATTGGGCATTCTTATCTATTCTGAAAAGAAAGGAATATTGACTATTTGAGGCCAAGATTTGATGTGTTAGAAGGCTAAAAAACACATGAATGCACTTAAAGCCTTAAATATCACCAAATAGAACTAAATCAGCACAACTGCCATTATGTGGAACTATTTCAAAACTGTAGATTTCCCATTCTCCTTCAAGCCTGTTGAGTTAATTCCAGAAACCTTGGAGTTGCAAAACAAATATTATTATGTCTTAGGTCTTAGGTATGATTAAGGTACAATCCTTATCACCAGTTCTTATATCATCATTGTATGCCTAGAGTACCATAGGCAAGCAGAATAATATATTCTGACTTGCAGTAATCCAGGAGCTGGTTCTGGTTAAGATAAGTATGGCATCTTATAGGTGGACAAGATAGAAAGATATCAGATTATTGAAAACTTCATGAAAAAGAAGTGTTCGTAAGGAAAAGAAGCTGCACTGAAAAGTCTATACTGTATGAAATTGAAATAAAAAATATAAACTTCAAGTAGTGATAGATCTTCCTTGAAACAGTAAAAACATCCCTGAGATAAACTAAATCTGGACCACTGAATGCAGATACAACAAAGAAAGACAATCAAAGATAGGGCATGGGGAAGAAGCTCACTGAGCCTTGGATTTTGAATTGCACCATAAAGCAAGAAGTTTACAGTTGGGGTCACCATAACATGAAGAACTGTATTAAAGGGTTGAAGCATTAGGAAGTTTAAGAACCACTGATTTAGAGGTCAGGTGGGGTAGGGGGTGGGGACATTCACATAGAAACAGGAAGTGGGGAGGAGGTATGGGATGTGGAACAGTTAGAGGGTGGACGGGGGGCAATAAAATCTGGAGTGTAAAAAAATAATTAATTAATTTATTAATTTTAAGAAAGAACAACTGATTTAAGGTGACAGGTTTCTTTTTTTCTATTCTCACTTTTATATTTATTAATTCATAGCATTTCCCTAGGTCTTAATAGGTACCCTATTTCATTTGCATTACTGTTTGATGCCAGTGTGATTTCCCCTGGAGAAACATCTATCTGTCACTGAGAAAAATCTGTAGTTAGGTGATTATGGTCTCAAGAAACTGAGCAATTGCCATCTCTGGTTACAGAATCAATGTTCTCAATAGTGTTAATTTCCCTGAGCATGTCAAAGGTCAAAGGTTAGAAATGGCTTCTAAACATTATCTGTCTATCAAGGAACTAGGGATACAGCTTAGCTGGTATGTAGACTGTTTGGTACAGTATGCACAAGGACTTAGATTTAATCCCCAACACTGCTTGTATCAAGTTTGATAGCATATGGCTGTTATTCCAGATCTTAGGAGATGGAGATAGAGAGATGAGAAATTCAAGGCCATTCTCCACTACTTTGATGAGCTGCATGAGACCTTGTCTCAAAAGTAAGCAAGGGAATAAACAAATAAGTACTGGATCTGTGGACTTGTTACAGTTATAAGAAGTATAAACTGGGAAAAAAGAAAATATGGAAATAGAAAGTAAATAGGTCATTGGGATCAGAGTCATTCTAGAATAATTTTCTCTAAAATCAAAGATAATTGAGTCAAGAGAAATAAATGAATAGCAAAAATTCTCAGCTGTCAATTCTATAACTTACAAAAACTCCTCAGGGTAATAAGTTACAATTATAGTCCTTTCAATAGTAGACAAAGTATAGATTAATCCTGGGTCCACCTAGGACCCATTAATTCTTGGGGATCTGGATTCTTTTCAGAAAACTAAATAAAAGTGTTTACTGATTAAAAGATCAACCATTCCAATGAACAAATATTTTCCTAACCTCAATCAATGTCTCTCAAAAGGCAACATTTTTATGACTTATGTCTATTACCCTGTATCTGATTGTAAAGTTTTGCTTTGTTTTAATTTTTAGTCCAGCATGTCAAAGGCCATACACACAGGACTGAATCATGGGGAAACATCTATAGTAAATGTCATTTTTTGTTGACTAAACTATATCAAGATGATTAAAATTTCCACTATTGCTAGACATGAACTAATATTTATCATTTGTTCTGTTACATATTATTTTACAAATATGAAATTTCATACTCTTACCAAGTACAGGCCATGTCCCAGGCACTGTATTAATTCATTTTATCTACTTTTTTTTTCTCTGTGAGTTATGTAGTATTATTCTTATTGGTATTCACAGAAAAGAAAATTAAGTCGTGGGTTTTAAGGAACTAGTCCATTTCCTCCAGATTTTCCAATTTTGTTGCATATAGGCTTTTGTAGTAGGATCTGATGATTTTTTTTTAATTTCCTCAGAGTCTGTTGTTATATCTCCGTTTTCATTTCTAATTTTGTTAATTTGGATACTGTCTCTGAGCCCTCTGGTTAGTCTGGCTAAGGGTTTATCTATCTTGTTGATTTTCTCAAAGAACCAGCTCTTGGTTTTGTTGATTCTTTGTATAGTTCTTTGAGTTTCCACTTGGTTGATTTCAGCCCTTAATTTGATTATTTCCTGCCTTCTACTCCTCTTAGGTGTATTAGCTTCTTTTTGTTCCAGAACTTTCAGATGTGCTGTTAAGCTATTAGTGTATGCTCTCTCCAGTTTCTTTTTGGAGGCATTCAGACCTATGAGTTTTCCTCTTAACACTGCTTTCATTGTGTCCCATAGGTTTGGATATGTTGTATTTTCATTTTCATTGAATTCTAGGAAGTCTTTAATTTCCTTCTTTATTTCTTCCTTGACCAAGTTATCATTAAGCAGAGCATTGTTCAGCTTCCATGTGTATGTGGGCTTTCTGTTGTTGTTGTTGCCATTGAAGACCAACCTTAAACTGTAGTGATCTGATAGGAGGTATGGGATTATTTCAATCTTCTTATATCTGTTGAGGTTTGTTTTGTGACCAATTATATGATCAATTTTGGAGAAGGTACCATGAGGTGCTGAGAAGAAGGTATATTCTTTTGATGCACACACTATGGAACTGGAACACAGCAAGAATTGAGGAGCTTTGTTATCTACATGCATTATTGAGCAGGCCAGCCTGGTCTATTGAGTTAATCAAGCGAGTAGCATGCCTAGACTAGCACCAATTTATGTGTGACCAGGCCAGCCAATTTATGTGGTCATTATAAAAACAATGGGCTGTGATTTCTGGGCTCATTTGTAGAATCTGTGGACAAGAAATACGAAACAATTGACCACAATAAGCTGTTTTCCAGGTTTGCCTCAAGTTAAGGCTGAAGCTGGTATAGATAACAGTTATGAATTATGGGATTATGAATTATTAATTATGAGTTATATAGTGTCCACAGCCAATCTGAATACTCCTCAAGCAAGTTTGGAATTGGGCACAGGGTACATTCTGTACTTTATGCCAATTTGGTAAGCTTTTTTACGAAGTTAGTTTATGGCTGTGTCTATCAGGCACTGTCACCTCAGATGTCACATTGTTTCCAGCTGAGTACACAAATTAAAGGGAGAGCTCAGACCAAAGGACTTTGTGAAGGACTCTAGGTTCTGATAACTTGTTGTGTTAGAGGAGAAAGGAGAGGGAGAAATCACAAGAAATTTGGCTTTATTATTTTATTTAAACGTTTTTGACATAGGGTTTCATGTAGCTCAGACTGTCTTCTACCTTTGCTAAGTGGTCAAGGGTGATCTTGAACTTCTGTCTCCTGAGTGCTGGGACTATAGGCATGAGCTAGTATTCCTGATTATCTAGTGCTAGAGATCAAACACAGGGCTTTGCACATGTGAAGACAGGACCTTTCAAATGAGATACACCCCACACTCCGCTTGTGCCTTTATGGGATCCAGATATTTTGAAGAAAGGGCTAAGCATCAGATGTCTGACCATTAATATCTATGGAGTCTAACTTCTTGAGTTCTTTGTATATATTGGATATTAGCCCTCTATCAGATGTAGGGTTGGTAGAGATCTTTTACCAGTCTGTGGATTGTTGTTTTGTCCTATTGACAGTGTCCTTCACCTTACAGAAGCTTTTCAATTTTGTGAGATCCCATTTGTCAACTCTTGATCTTAGAGCATTTAAGCCATTGGTGTTCTGTTCAGGAACTTTTCCCCTGTGCCCATGTGTTCAAGGATTTTCTCCACTTCTGTTAGATTCGGTATATCTGGTTTTATGTGGAGGTCCTTGATTCACTTAGACTTGAGCTTTGTACAAGAAGATAGGAATGGATCAATTTTCATTCTTCTACATATTGACTGCCAGTTGAACCAGCACCATTTGTTGAAAATGCTGGATGGTTTTAGTTCCTTTGTCAAAGATCAAGTGATCATAGGTGTGTAGGCTCATTTCTAGGTCTTCAGTTCTACTCCATTGACCTACCTGTCTGACTCTGCACCAATACCTTGTGGATTTTATCACTATTGCTCTGTAGTACAGATTGAGGTCAGGATAGTTATTACCCCAGAAGTTCTTTTATTGTTGAGAATGGTTTTTAATATCCTAGGTTTTTTTGTTATTCCAGATAAATATGAGAATTGCTCTTTTTATCTCTGTGAAGAATTGAGTTAGAATTTTGATGGGGATTACATTGAATCTGTAGATTGCTTTAGGTAAGATGGCCATTTTTACTGACTCAAACTCCTTTCCAAGCTGACTTATTCAAATTGTCTTCTTTCAGCTTCTCGTTGAATTGCTTTGCTTAGAAATACTACCTCTGAATTCCATGATCTGAACTGCCCCAAACTGAACTGAACACAACTGCACCAAACTGAACTGCATCAAACTGAATTGCTTCAAACTGAACTGAACTCAATACTGTCTCCCTCACTGCTATTTAAGTAGCCTCTCTTTCCTGTGTGTTATCATGAGAGCTGGACATATCCTATCTCTGACTCATTCTGTCAAATCTTTCCCTGATTCATCACTTTGTCTGCCCCTCAATTAGATGATGTTGTTTAGGATTAAAGGTGTGTGCTAAAGGTGTGCTTGTTTTCCAGCCAGATATGTAATCCCTTGCCAGAGCAGCCATGTTGTTGGATTAAAATTCCTCTATAATTGTTTCTCCCCTATCTAGTATTAGGGGGTAAAATTGAGAAAATAAAATGGGGAAAGAACACACAAAGTAACAAACAACAGCTATAAGTGATGCCCAATGTGGGGCTCAATAAAGGAAACATGGAAAATCTGATTTCAAATACTATAGAGGAAACAGAAGTGGATGAAGGAATGGATTATTTTTCAAGAGGTCAATAAAAAAATTATTGTGGCTAGTATAAATGGGATATCTCCTGCTTTGCTCTCAGAGGGAATTTTCTGATTTTTCTTTTTCTTCTTCATATATTCTGTTTCCAAAAAAAGGTTGCAAGACTGGCTGAGCAGTTTCAAAAAATGTGGGTGGAAATGGAGGGACCTAAGAAACAAAATACTGGCTGAAATAGAAAAACAAAATGGTCAATTTGCTCTCTGAAAGGGTTGTAGAGTTGGCTGTGCAACTGGAGAGAATGCAGGTGATGGTGGAAACACTTGGGAAGTGAGGAGCACCAAAGAAGAAAGAATAAAAAGTCTCAGTCCCAAGGACTGAGCAAGAGAGCAGCAGTTTCTTTATAAGGAAAGAAGAAACGGAACTGCTGGAGGTTGGTCAAGAAAGAGAGTAGCTGAAGGACAATCTGATGGAGAACAATATGATGAACTACTCGGTATCAAAAGAAATGGTTAGTGTTGAACCAACCACACTGACAGAGTTGGAGAGACAGCCTGGGGTTTCAAGACTACCATCAACTTTCCCAGTAGTCATACATCATATGCCTGGTAATAGTGTGGAACAAAGTTATAATGGGATAGGATGCCATCCTATACAAATGATAGATCTAAGGCATTTTAAAGAGGCTCTGAGTACCTATGGGATGTATTTGCCTTATGTGAAACATATTCTAAATAACTTGGACACTCAAAATAGAATCACTCCCCAAGACTAAAAGAGATTGATAATAGCTGTACTAAAAGCTGACTCACAATTGCAGTGGTTCACATAACATGGTAGAGGGCAGAAGCCATGAAAATTGAACAGTGAAAAAGAGTGAGGGGAATGAATATATTTTTAAAATGAATTGCTATGTGAAGGGTAATATGCTGATATATAAGAACAGATTCAACTTGATGAAGATCCTATACAGCAATTATCACTTAGAAGCTTTAAGAGCTTGGGACAAAGGTGAGGATCCTGGGGGAAAGTCCACCTCATTTACAAAGATTAGACAAGCTCTGGAGAGGTCTTCAGTGTTTTGTTTTTTGTGGGGTTTTTTTGTTTGTTTGTTTTTGTCTTTTGTTTTGTTTTGTTTGTTTTCTGTGTTTGGGGGATTTTGTTTATTTGTTTGTTGTTGTTTTGGGGGGGAGGTTGTTGCTCTTGTTATTGTTGTCTTACAAAGAGTAGTCTATAGTCTGAACTGTGACACAAGGTTTCTTTCCCTCTTTCCTTCTGTAGGAAACTCCTGCAGAATCTCACCAGGATTGAGACTTTCTGTTCTCTTTTCCAGTGCTCCTCACTTTGCAAGTGCTTCTACCTTCACACACAACCTCTCCAGGTGCACACTAACTCTCCAGCCCTTCCAGAAATGAGAAAGCAGAGTGACCATTTTTGTTTTCCCATCTCATTCCCCTTGGGCTCCTTCATTTCCAACAGCATTTTTTCCAACTGCTCAGCCGGCCTTCCAACCACTTTTGAAACAGAATATAACATGTGAAGAAGAAGAATAAAAAGAAAACATCATCTCTTCTGGGATCCAAGCAGGGGATATCCCAGCCATATAAGCCCCAATGAAACTTTTATGGCTTTAAAAACAATTTTTATGGCCTCTTTATCCCCTGCTGGTTCCTCTACAGCATTTGGAATCAAATTTCCTAGATAGAAACCTTGGCATTTGAAAATGTGAATACTGAGTATTAAAAAGGTATTAGACCATTAAAAGCACAAGCAGACCTTATGTACAAATGGATAAGGGATATGACCAATATTGATTCTAACATGTACCATGCTCATATAATAGGTCAGTCTATAGCTAGAGGTCCCCAGTATCAAAATGCCCAGGGCTTTATTCATGGGAAATAATGGTAATTTGCAAAGAGACTGTGACCAAACCACCAAAGTTCTCAGATTTCAAAATGCCCCATGCTTTAATTGTGAAAAATATGCTCACTTGCAACAAAATTGTGAACAAGTTATTTCTAAGGGGAATGGTTTTTCTAGATACAAACCCGAAGGAAGGCCTAGGTTTTCCAGGGATATGCTGGTGATGTGGCAAAGATTACCATAGAACCAATGAGTGTAGGCCCAAAATAGATATTCAAGGTAATTTTTTATCATCAGGAAATGGCCTTGGGGGCTTGGCTTGGGGCCCTGCAGTAAAATTTATGAGCTGCTTTAGCAAAGGAGTGACATGCACAGTGAAAAACCTCTACTCAGCACTGGAGATTAAATGTATGCTACTGTGGGCAACACAGCTTTAGATTTGGCCACAGGTAAACATCTTACTTTATCTCTCAAAACTCAATGTTATAAAATAGCTACTGGAGGTCATGATCCTTTGCCCTCAGGGACAGTAGGAATGATCTTGGGGAGGAGTGGATTGATCTCCCAAGGATTCATTGTGCATCCATGAATAATAGATGAAGATTTCAAGGAAGATTAAAAATATAGCCTATGTAAAAAGAGAGATGCAATGTTACACAGGTCATAGGATTGCTCAGCTGCTACTGTTTCCCTACATCAAAGGTAAAGCCACTCCATTAGAAAGAACAAAGGGGCTTAGAAGTATAGGAAAATATGTGTTCTAGCTAATAGTTGTTAATGACCAGAGGCCAACATTAAAATTGCAAGTAAGTGGTTTTGAAATAGAAAGTTTGGTGGATACAGGACCTGGTAAACCTGTCATCTCACAAAAATCTTAGAATTCAGAATGGCCACTTCAAAAGGTTTATCTCCAGTTTCTAAGAATGGAGAGTATCTAAGTTAGGGTTTTACTGCTATGAACAGACACCATGACCAAGGCAACTCTTACAAGGACAACATTTAATTGGGGCTGCTTACAGGTTCAGAGGTTCAGTCCATTATCATCAAGGTGGGAGCATAGCAGCATCCAGGCAGGCATAGTGAAGAAGGATCTGAGAGTTCTACATCTCATCTGAAGGCTGCTAGAAGACTGACTTCCAGGTAGCTATCATGAGGGTTTCAAAGCCCAAGCCCACCGTGGCACACCTACACCTACAAGGCCACACTTACTCCAACAAGACCACACCTCCAAAGAGTGCCACTCCCTGGGCTAGGCATAATCAAACCACCACAAAAGCTTATCTTGGATTTTTTTTTTTAACTGTATGATGGGTTAAATGTGTGGGACCTGAAAGTCAAATAAGAACATTAAGGCCTCATGTGGTTGATATACCATAAATTGATGGAGAAGGGATCTTTTACAACAGTGGGGTACTCAAATTAATATTCCTGCAACCCCAGAGACAGCCCATGAGGAAATAAGGGATGAAATGGTAGATTTTTCCGGGGAAGGTATTGATATATGTCATCGAAAACAACCCCAAGTTTTGGCAATTGTCCAAACACGGGACATAACAGTGATTAAGTTTCTAAATTTATAAAGTGGGGAAGCACTGCTGAAATAGCAATGGCCCTACCCCAAAAAAATGATTTACAGATAAGTCTTTGTGGGTAGATTAGTGGACCTTAATTAAAGACACTGGAACAAGAGCAGCTGGAAGCTCAACATATAAAAGAGTCTACCAGCCCAAGGAATTTCTTTGTATTTGCAAAGGATGTAGTCAATAGGACAAATCAGCAACCTACATTGGGAAACAATCTTCACTAACCCCACATCCAATATAGGGCTAATATTCAAAATATATAAGGAACTCAAGAAGCTAACCTCCAAAAAACTTAAAGAAATGTTTAAAGTCTTTGGTGATCAGGGAAATGCAAATCAAAACAAGCCTGAGTTTCCACCTTACACCAATCAGACTGACTAAGATCAAATAATCAGGAGACAACACATGTTGGCCAGGATGTGGAGAAAGAAACCTCCTCCGTTGCTGGTGGGATTGCAAACTGGTACAACCATTCTGGAAATCAATCTGGAGGTTCCTCAGAAAAGTGGAAATAGATCTACCTGAAGACCCAGATATATATGACATATACTCAAAAGATGTCCCACCATATCACAGGAACGTACTCCACTATGTTCATAGTGGCTTTATCTGTGATAGCCAGAAGCTGGAAACAACCCAGATATCCCACAACAGATGGATACAGAAAATGTGATTCATTTACAAAATAGAATACTATTCAGCTATTAAGAAGGGGGACATCATGAGTTTAACAAGCAAATGGATATAACTAGAAAATATCCTGAGTGAGGTAACTCAGACCCAAAAGGAGATGCATGGTATGTACTCATTAATAAGTGGATATTAGCCAAAAAAGTACAGAATACCTAAGACACAATCCACAGAACTCAAGAAGGTTAAGAAGCTGAAGGGCCCAAGTGAGGATGCTTCAATCCCACCTTGGAGGGAGAAGAAAGCAATCATGGAAGGCAGAGGGATGGAGGGACTTGGGTGGGAGAGGGAAGAGAAAAGAGAAATATGATCGAGTATTAGGGGGTGGAACAGGAAAGAAGCCCTGAGGGCCAGCAGAATGAATGGAAATATGCAATCTCAGGGTGGGAAGTAGAGGGACCCTCTAGAATGTGCCTCTAGAATGGGAGGTGAGATACTCTCAGGACTCAAAGAAAGGGACCTTAGATGAAATGACCAAGAGTAGGGAGAGGGAACTTGTAGAGTCCTTCTCCAGTAGAAAGACAGGGTATCAAGTGGAGGGGTGGGGTTGCCATCCCACAGTCAAAAACTCTGACCCAGAATTTTTCCCGCCTGAAGGAACTGCAGAGACAAAAATGGAGAAGAGACTGAGAGAAAGGAGGTCCAGTATCAGCCTAAATTGGGATCCATCTCAAGGGGAGGCCCAGGGCTCTGACACTATTACTGCTGCTGTTGTGAGCTTACAGAGAGTAGCCTAGCATGGCTAACTTCCGAGAGGCCCAACAAAGCAGCTGACTGAGACAGAAGCAAATACTTACACCCAACCAATGGACTGAAGTCAGGGACCCCTGTGGTTGAATTAGGGAAAGTCTAGAAGAAGCTGAGAAGGAGGTCAGGGCCATAGGAAGAGCAGCAGTCTCAACTAACCTGGAACCCTGAGATCTCTCAGACACTGAGCCACCAACCAGGCAGCATATACTAGCTGGTCCAAGGCCCCCAACACATATATAGCAGAGAACAGCCTGGTCTAGCCTCAGTGAGGGAAGACATGCCTAACCTTAAAGGGTGAAAAAAAAAGAAGAACCCACAAAATAGCAAAAAAAAAAAACCAGCAAGAGTTGACAATCCAGCACTCCTCTGGTACTCTCGGAGGCAAAGGCATCCCCATACGTGGTTTTTAGGACTATGGTTGGTCCTTGTCTTCTAACCCCATCTATCCCAAGCCATGGAACTACAATCCTGAAATGGCCTTAGGTCCAACTGGGCTCTAGTGCCCATTCCTCCTCTTCTTCTGCCTTCCCTGTAATACCTAAATCAATTTCTGAAACACCTATCTCTATACTTGATTTCTCTCTAGTCAAACTAGAGATTACTGTTAATGCTGCCCAGAGACTTGTGGATGCTGCCCTCATTGGTCCTACAGGAGACATGGTGTATATTCAGGAAAGTGTTCCACCTTTTATGCACAATGGAGGATTTTTTATTTCCTAATTAAGGACCCATGGCACCCCAAATAGCATTTATCACAGTTGTTCATCAAGCATAATCAAAATACAAAAGGTATATGTCTCACTCTCTCAATCCCTAGGGATGGACATGGTAGTAGAGATTGTGCAACATTCTTCTAAGGTCCTTACATCTCTAACATCACCCTTCTTCGACAATATTGATCCTACCTCTCTGTCATTGTGATCATCCCACCTCTTGTTTCAGACCTTAATTTCTACATATCAGCTACTAAACAACACTCTGCCTGGCTGCTTTGGAGAGTGCTGTTGTGTGTCCCTCCCAGGTCAAACTCATGATCACCATTCATAGGCTTGCCCATTGGTCTATTAGACTCTCTCACCTTTCTGCATATGAACTGCTCTGAGCCAAATACCATTATCTCTTATCTTTCCCAGATCTCTCTTTCTCTCTTCAGTATTGCCAACTGCTTTATCTCCTCAGGGACATACTATATGGGCACACTGTATTCCTCAGACTGTAATGATACCTAGACCCTGAGCACTGAGAACCAGCCCTTATGTTCTAACATTCACAATGCGTTGCTTGATCTTCTGACACTCAAGTTTACCCCTGCCTACCTGCTGGGTGGTCTGGGACTTGTGACCTGGTGTTTCTTTGCCCAAAATTAAGAGTAGCACCCAGTAAGGAACTCTTGCCAGTTCCCATCACAGGGCTCATAGAAACAAAGCATGACAAACAAGTGGTTCAGATCATACCCTTTCCTTGTGCCCTGGGAATAACTGTTGGCATTGCTATGGCAACAAAGGGACTGACTACTTTCCTAACTGTCTACACTAGTTTTTCTCTAGGTTCCAGGATCTCCAACAGATGGCTCAGAACATCCTCACCCAAATAGTGGCCTAACATTGCCTTCCATAGTGTTACAGAATTAACAAGGATTAAATTTACTAACAGATCTCCCAAAACTTAAGAGACATCTTGCTACATCTGTGGGACACCTGGGAGAAGAGCAAGTGGGATGTCTGGCTGAAACTCTTGCCACATTGCTGCAAATGTAAAATATTTGGTCTGTGGGCACATGCTGGTGTCCTCCACAAAATACTAGCGGTGATCAGGAAACTTTGAGGGCTTCTTGCCCATGTGTGAACATTGATGGAGCTGTGGTGTAAGATTTTACCAAACTCTAGACAAGTCATTTGCTCAAGTGGATGCTCTTGTATTCAGTGAACTTGGTACTCTCACTAAAAGAAGTCCTCTGTCTGCTTGTAATGTGGCAAGGCTTTTGCCCCTAACTCTGAACCTTGGGAAGCACCAATAGACATACCAAGGCAGGAGCTTCTGCAGATATACCTGGTTTCAATTTTAATCCAAACTTTGTCTCTGAGTTTGGTCCGGTCCTCAAGAAGCCTGAAGGGATGAAAGTTTTTAAGCAGACCTCTTTTAGACATCCCTATGGTTGTTTAACTAATGGCTAATAATACGATTCACAAATGTCATCTGAGTTGAGACAGGAACTCCAGGTTAGAACAACAAATGGCCATTGTACTAGAGTGTGGCTACCTTAGAAGAGACAAGATTAATTTAAAGGTCCTTGTCTTAGTTAGGTCTTTCATTGCTGTGATGAGACAGCATGACCATGCTAACTCTTATAAAGGAAAACATTTGATTAGGGCTGGTTTAGAGTTTCAGAGGTTTAGTCCATTAGTCCCTTATCATCATGGAGGGAAACATCATGGTATGCAGGCAGACATGATGCTGGAAAAGGAACAGGAAGTTTGAGATCTCGATTGACAAGCAGCAGGAAATGAATAGCACACTAGACCTGGCTTAAATAGCTGAGATCTCAAAGCCTACCCCTACAGTGACACACTTCCTCCAACAAGACTGCACCTACTTCAACAAGGCCACACCTCCTAATTGTGCCACATCCTATGGCTAAAGCTTCAAATAGATGAGTCTACAGAGGCTATACCCATACAAACTGCATTGGCCTGTTCTATGAGATTACATCCAGAATGTCCACTATCAAGATGGAAGTTTTTAGCTGTCCAAAGCCACACAGCCCTGACCCAGCTGCTTCAAGATAGGTTAACCACAACAAAAGCCACAACTACTTTTTCCCAGAAGAAAAACAGTCCCTATAAGGACTACAGCAAGTGGTTTGAGGTAGACCAAAGGGAATCATAAAGAAAGCTATGTTCTAGTAAAAGAATGATAGAATTTGAACTTGGGATTGTTACATAAACTCTGGGTATAGGATACTATTGAAAGAACCCTCAACATCGTTCACATTAGGATGTCGAAACAAAGAAACACACCTTGGATTCGGGATGCTTTATAGTATTTCTGGGCATGAACAAAAGCCCAATATTTGTCATCTGTCCCTTTCCTATTTCTCAATCCCTTACCTCAAAATTCTTCCTAGCTCCCCACCCCCTTCCCTTTGTCATCCCATCAATGAAAGAATAGTGAAGACTTCCAGACTTTGGAGATTCAGTGTGGCCTTTTGTCGCAAGTTTCCCATACAAATGTATTTCTACTGCTAAAATTGGTGTATATGAGAGTCAGGAGATTTCCCAGAGTACCAGAGAATCTTGATCAGGATACAGTCTGAGCAATGAGAGACTGCCTGTTTTCCTGAGAGGCATAAACTAACCTGTTTCTGGTTGAGGATGGAGTTTTCTGTTTCAAAAGCCTAATAACTCCTTTGTGACAGTCCTTTGTGTCATCCTTAACTGCACACTCCTGGCCAGTTTTGCTGCCATTGATCTAGCTTTCTGCATCTAGAACTGTAACTATATAGAGAGGCTAGAAAGAAAGAATATCAAGTTACCCCGCCTCAGTTTCTAGCAGTGTCCAGGTTTGTCTCCTACCTTTGTGCTCCATTATGTTCCTCTGGGTCTCAGTTTCTTCATCTGTGAAATGTGCAATCTACCTCACCATGCTGTGAAGATTCTGTGGATATACCTACCTTCACGAATGACCTAGTTAGGGGTGTGGCTCAGTAAGCTTCAGTTCTCCTCAAGTCTGGTGTCCTGTCTTTTTGGTTATATCTTTCAAAATGTATCATATCAACTCATGGGTCAGCTTCTCAGATTACAGAAATGAACTAGATACTCATGGAGTGGCCTATTGTCCCTTAAAGGCAATGGGTCAGTAATTGCAGAGTAAATGATACTAGCATTGGAGAAAGGCTTCACCCAGGTGATGAACAGCTCTGGCTTTTCAAGCTGGATAGAAGAAACTTCCTCTAAGAAGGAGTGAGTAATTAAGAAAAATGATTCCTAATGTGTTCCCCTCAATGGTACCTAAAAAAATAAAAACAAAAAAACCAAAACAAACAAACAAGCAAACAAAAAATATGTAAGCCAAGGTTTATATTGAATACCTGAGTGTACCACATACATTGTTGACATACATAGTTGTTATGATTTGGAAAATACAACTAAGATATATGTATTTTAGCAGTGTAAATTTTACATTAGAATGAGTTGAAAATGATCATTGAATTGGATGGATAATATGGAAAGAAGTTGAAACAAACAAAAAATGTTTGCACATCCGTGTTTACTGTTGCTCTACTCATAATAGCAAGGAGACAGAACCAGCCTAGAAGTCCACCAACAGATGAACAATGACACTGTATATATACAAACAATGGAATATTATTCAGCTGAAAGCAAAAGATGAGATTAACAAGACAACAGATGGACCTGTAAAGTATAACATGAAGCCAAATGACTTGGGGTATGGAAAAGGCTGTTTATTCTCCCTCACACATGGAGTCTAGTGGAGCCCAGCCTATAATATATATACAACCAGATGTAAATGTGGGTGAAGTCTCAATATTTAGAAAGGAGACCAGGGTAAAGTAATGATATGCGATGGGAGAGGACAGAATGTAGGCAGGACACATGATTCAGGAAGGAGAATAGAAAGTTAATATTTTTTAGTTCGAACTCTATCATAGTGGTGTTTTTCATGGTTGAATATGTAAATTACACACATCTATGCATCAAAGTAGCAAAAACTATTTTACAGTCCAGAAGAACCCAACATGTGAAGTAGATTCTATACTAGTCTTGGATTTTTTTAAAAAATTCTGTTGACCATCTGTGCAATGGGAATTGTACCTTTGACATGGTGACCCATTCCAACTATGATTTACCTACTTCCTATGGCAAACAAGACAATACATGATCTTCCCCCAAGGTTCTTGAGGAAATCCTACACATTTTACTACCCTGAACCAGATTAAAAGTAAGAGAGTACATACCACTCTCTTTTAAAGTTAAAGATAAATTTACAAAAGAAAATATGTAAAAACTGAAGTCTATATGATCAAGCTACAAAATTTATATACTCCAAATATTATTCCTTTTGTAACATCAACAATACTTACTGAAATATTTTCTCAAGTAATTTTTTACTTGTTCATTTTTTACAAGGCATAGTCTTATGAGCAAATACCTCCACTATTTGAATGTGCATGAGTAACTCTGGTTTGGTTTTTTGAAACACGTTCATATGTAGCTCAGCTGGCTAGTTCTGAAGTCTAGGATAGCATCAAGCTTACAGTCCATCCTGCGTCAGCCTACTGACTGCTGGGATTCTCTGTGTGCCACCATACCTAGCTTATTTCTTGTTTTGTTTTTGTCTTTTGCATATATTAAGACAGGCTCTCCTATCATTCACAGGCTGGCCTTGAAACTACAGTGTAGCTGACGATGACTTTTAAATCCTGATCTTCCTTTCTCTGCCTTCCAAGTGCTAAAAATACATATGTGTGTCAACATGCCTGGATCTACTCTTATTGTAATAAAATTCTTCATGCCTGTTTTCCATACTTCATGAATGTGATGACCTTCTCTATATGGGAAACATGAAAATAATCGTTATTTCCTTTGAAAAATATGGTATTTTCTGCTGAGCAAATGTTTAACTATATTGTAACCAGTTCATTAATGTGTGAAACAATTATCTAAATATACACCTATGATTTCCAAATATGCATAGCCAGAGTAGTATGTTTGTGCTGTTATGTGGTACCTACCAGAGAAGATCACTCAGAAAATTGAAAGTCTTTATTCCAGATGACTGGGACTACACTCAGGTATTCAGGACCCAACTGTGGTGCTGAGCATTTAGAGCAAGGTGCTTTTAAAAATTAAAAAAAAACAAAACAAAACAAAACAAAACAAAACTATATTTTGTTCTTTTGTTTAGCAGTTTCTTGGAAATTTCAAGCAGATTAACAGAAGTTGAGATAAGGTAGCTAGGGCATCCTGACCTTAGGTTCCTAGAATAGAAAGTTACATAAAATTCCACAGGGCTTCCCATCAAGGAGAGCAACTTCTAGTTAAACCTAAAATGGCTTCAGCAAGAATACAAGATAGATGAACTTCTGCCCTGTGTCCATGTTACTCTGGCCTGTCTTATCCTATCTGGCATACTTCATTTTGTTGTATACATGTGTATGCATGCGTGCATGTGTGGGTGTGTGGAAGACAGAGGAGAACCTTAGTTGTTATTTTTAAGACACTATTTTCTGTTTGGGGTTTTGTTTTTATTTTTGGTTTTGTTTTTTTTTTATTAGTAGTAGTAGTATGATCTCTCACTGCTCTGGAATCTGCCAAGTAGGCTAAGAAGCCATAGATACACCTGTCTCTGCCTCCCTGACACTAAATTTACAAGTGGTGTGTTATCATACCTAGCTTTTGAAATGTGGGTTCTGGGGTCAAACTCCAGTCTTATCAATTATAATTAATTGGACTACACAATTTAGTTACTTTGAGATCTTTTGTAAGTCCGATCATTTACCTATAAACATAAGATCAGGTTTCACAAAACCAATTTTTAAGTATGAGAAAACTTGATGAATATGGAGTTTATACTCATGTGAATTGGATTTTCTTGTTATCACTCAATACTGCAACTGCTGAAACCCTTGAAAATATAAGTATCAAGTCTAGCTGTCTGTCTTGTATGAAATATATAGGTTTCCATTTTTCTTGTCACATGTAATTGCCAAAAAAGATTATATACTTCCGAAGCAGAGACATATTCAGCTTTCTTCTCAGTCTCCCCACATCTGAGTCATGATGGTGCTTTTAGATTAATTCTCTTCTCACCAAACTCCCAACCTTCCCATAAGGAGAGCTTACTCTCCAGGCTCCTGGAGCTCTGGTTCTTGGGCTGTTGGAGAGAACCATGGGTCTCTTTTTCACTCGTGCCACATGCGCCTTGCCTCCAAACTAAGAAGAAGGGAAGAGCTATGGAATGTTTTCTTGTTCCTCAAAAGACTTGAGGAATATGGACTTATCAATAGCCTCTAACAATTAATTCCCTGGATGTTGAAAATTCTTTCAACTGCCACCCAGAAATGCCTTTGCAATAATGGTCCTCATCTCCCACTTCATGCCCAAGACTTCTAGCAAATCAGGTTAGTGTTAGAAGTCAGAAGAAAACAAAACAGTGATGTTACAGAAATAGTAGCAGACAAGAATCTTTAGGGTGGGGCCTAATAAGATGGCTCATCATTTAAAGGCACTTGCTATTCTTATAGAAGACTTAGGTTTGGCTCCCAGCACCCACATGGTGATTCACAATCATCTGTAACTCCAGTTCCAAGTGACCTGTAGCACTCTTCTTCCCCACGTGGACACAGATATTCATGGCATATTCATACATATAGGTAAAACACTCATATATGTAAAATAAAATGAATGAATCTTTAAAAACACAAGAATAGGAAAAACAACTTGTTCCATTTCAGAGTATGAAAAAATATGGCTATGGCTTCTCTCGTAGCTCACTGGACTTTGATCCAGCTGACTGTCAATTAACAGATACAGTGGTAAATGAGAAGGGATGTGTTCAGTCAGCAGTATCCAAGATATCTCTCATATCACGATGCATAAACAGATCTTCTGACAGAAATGCTGACAAAGGCCACCATGTTAATATTCATCAGTAAATGGTTGATTGGGATGTTCATCAAAACTAAAATTATAAAAAAGAATGTATAATTTAAGAAATTGATTCCTTCTTTTAAAGGAAGGTAAGTCCAAATGTTGTTCAGTACTAAAGGCTAGTTGAATAAACCCTTTCCTCCCCAAGTTTCTTAGGTCATACTGTGTCTTCACAGCAATAGCAACCCTAACTAACACAGGTACTAAATATGTTAAATTTATAAATGAAAATTTTTTTCAATTTAATAGACAGGGTCTCACATAACCCAGGCTGGCCTCAAACTCATATATAGCTGACAATGAGCTTGAGCTTACAACCATCTTGCCTCCACCACCTAGTGTTGGAGTTACAGCTGTGTACCACCATGCCCAGTTTAAGAATTTTGTATTCCTTCCTCCAAAAGCATACTTTGAAATTTGGTGATGTTCATACTTTACTAGTGACACAAAATATAACTGACAACCATCATTCTTAAAAGATGGGAATAATTCCTCTCTGCTTGCCACTCTTTTTTTGAATTATAGTCTCTACTTAATTCTTACCTGTCCTCTGTACAAATCAAAGATTATTAATGCTGCATCTGCATCAGGGTTAGGGTTAGGGTTAGGGTTAGGGTTAGGGTTAGGGTTAGGGTTAGGGTTAGGGTATTTTTAAGCACATACAATTTTCTATTAGGCTACTCTCACTTCATGTACATTCTATAATTTCTATTGTGACTTTAAATTCATATGAGCAGAAGAAATACCCCTGCCTACCCTGATTTATAGGGTATGTCTTTGGTTAGTTCCCACAACCTTATAGCAGGAAGGAAGACTAGAAACCATCTGTTGGCTTCAAATTTTTCCAACAGTGGGAATCTCTCCAAGATCTTTCTTTGGTTTCTTATCTCATTAATCTAAGATGTCTCTGTTCTCTGCACTGAGATCTGTGTGTGTGTAAAATGTAAAACAGTAGTTTCTATCCTCCTCACAAAGATCAGCTGGTTTTCATACAAATGTAGCTATGAGTGCTGAACAAATTTAAAGCAAAAGGAACTGAGATGCCTGAGTCTATTAAAAACATCAATTTTCAAGGTGTAATTAACAATTCCATATGAGAGAGATAAGAGAGTCTAACTAGAACTTGAAAACAATACCTTCGATTAGGTTAACATGCGGGAGCATGTGTTATCAGCTTACTTTTAGAAACATTTAATTTTTCTACATGGCAAATATATGTCACATGACATAGCTGTAGAAGACAGAAACCTACACAGAGGTTTGGTTTCAATGAAGGCATTGTATTATCCAGAAGTTTATTGACAACTGCTCAGAGGGGCACAGGTGAGCTGACCTTAGTTGCACAATTGAACAGAGCTCTGGAGATAATCCATCTGAACTCCAGTGCAGCTCATTCCCAACTCACACTAGTCTTTGTATTATGAATATAGAGGTAACTTTTAACACATTACAGTACTAAAATTGAAGCAATGTAAAGACCAAAGTTACTTACTAACTTGCAGTATTGTATCTTAAATTTCTGTTCAAGCCATCCAGGACTTTCATGTCCTCTGAAGCCAACTGGAATTCAAAAACCTACCACAGAAGAAGATATTTTATTACTTTTATGTTTCATATTGCTAGTCTGGAAAATCCAAGTGAATTCAGCAGCGTTGCAGTGGCAATATTGAAAACCCAAAAGACATGTCCTAAGTATCTTGAAGATATCAAACAAAACATTCAAATTATTAAAAAATAACAGGTGGAAAATAAATAAACTCATGTTCTTATATAAGAGATTGAAATCACACAACTACAAGCCAAAGAAAAACTAGAGAACAAACAGAGATAATGAACTTAGAATACTGAAAAAAATTAAAAACTGAATTTTAACAATACAGTTTAGTAAGATGTATGGACAGAGACTCCTATATCCCATTAGTAATACAATGAGAAAATTAGTTTTATATAGTTTAATTTATACATTGTCAAATGCTAATGAAGTCATCAGCAAAGAGCATAGGAATTGGCTTTGAAATATCTTATCTAAATTACAGAGATTAAACATTAAAACTATCATCTCTACCTCCCAACATATTCAGACTAATGATCTTATGAATCTATATTACTACTATAAAGTATGTTGGAAATCAGTATCTGAACAGCTGATAAAAACTATTAAGGATAAGATGCACTCTGCTGTTGAAGTGTAAGCTAAATAAACACTTTCTGCTCCCAAGTTGCTTTTGGTCATGGTATTATGCCAGCAACAGAAACCAAATTATGACATCCAATTAACCCAATGTCAGCCATGCACAGAAGAGACTATATCAAACAATGTGAAAAGTGAAAACTGATCCCCAAGGTTGTCTGACATCCATGACACATACCATACCATGTCCATACAGAGAGAGAGAGAGAGAGAGAGAGAGAGAGGGAGAGAGATTTTAAATAGTCCTGTAGATGAAAGGAAATAGCAGCCATCTTTAGTCAGTACTGACAACAGCCCAATCAATAGAGAAGCCTCACTCTCTTGCAAATGTAAGAATGGACAGAAAAGACATGACAAAACTCAGTCTAGGCCAGAAAAATAGTTCAGCAAGTAAAAAAAAAAAAAAATGGTTCAGCAAGTAAAAGCCATAAGACCTAAATGCAATGCCTAGAATCCATGGTGGAAAGAAAAGCTGACTCCTGAAAAGGCACAGAAATATTCTGAGAGATCATGGAGGACCCAGGTTAAGGATATGTACTGGCTAGTCTTATGTCAAACTTGACACAAGCTAGAGTCATCCGAAAGGAGGGAATTTCACCTGAGAAAATGCCTCCATAAGATCCAGATGTAATGTATCTTCTTAATTAGTAATTGGGCCTAGCTCATTGTGGGTGATGCCATTCCTGGGCTGGTGGTCCTGGGTTCTATAAAAAAGCAGGCTGAAGAAGCCATGAGAAATAATCTAGTAAGCAGTGTTCCCTGATGGCCCCTGCATCAATTGTTGCCTCCAGGTTCCTGCCCTGTTTGAGTTCCTGTCCTGGCTTTCTTTGATGGTGAACTGTGATGTGGAAGTGTAAGATAAACCCTTTCCCCCATAAATTGTGTTCGGTCATGATGTTTCATGACAGCAATAGTAACCCTAACTAAGACAGGATATTCCACAAATGCTTCAAGGCCTACAGCCCTGTCATCACCTGCAGGAGCTCTTTGATCCGCTTCTCATTGAAACTCCTGGCCAGGGCCACAATCCCACGCTGCAACTGGTAACGAATGGCAATCAGTGCTGGTGTTTGCTTGTACTTATTTGCCATGGCACAAAGAACTGGATCATCTAAGAGAACTGGACTTTTCTGGTCCACCCTGAAAGGTAAAGTAAAAGAATGCTGAACTCCTGAAATTCAAATTACCTTTATTTTAGGAGGCTTACAAAACAGGTATCCAGGCCATAGACATACAGCTGTTCTCCCCTGCGCCAGTAGAGCTAAGATCATCTCAGATCTCAGAAATTTAAATACCAGTCCCTCTAAGTCCGTTGAGAGTTAGATCTAGAAATTGTTATAGAACTAAATGTATTTCAACAATGATGCTTGAAATACAGTCGTCTTTAATACTGACCAGATTTTGTCCCGTGAACTTCCCAATGTACAGTAGGAAACCAGAATGATGTCTTTTGACTTACAATAGTCCAGCATTTTGCTCTGGTTGAGATATAGATGACATTCTACCTGATAAAAAAACATTTAGATTATATGAAGCTTTGTATTTATACGAAATGGAAACACTAAAATGAGAGAACTTGAATTCTTAAAAAGTATAATATGAAATTTGAAGTGAAAAAAAAAAAACATTAAGTAGCAATCACTTTAACAGCATGAATTTACTATGTCTTTCTTGTAGAAAGTTTTTTTTAAGTATATACCCAAGAAGAAACAATTCTATAAGCCATTTCTTAGATGCTAACTGATCTTTTACTAGTCGATGTCATCTCAGATCTTCTACGAGATTTAAATACCTACCCCTGTAAGTCAGTTGAGAATTAGAACTAGAATATTGTTACTGCACTAAATGTATTTGTTTAGGTTTGGCAGATTCCAGAGCGGAAGTAAGGAAAGGATTCTTGCAAACTTGTATAGCAAATCACAGTAAAGGCAAGAATTTGGCCAAAGGCTCATAATGGCATGTGTATAGACAAAAGTGCCAATTTGCTGGCATCCATATTCATGTAAGAAGTCCATAAGTCCATCACAACACAGAGGAGAAAAAAGAGGACTCAAATCTGTTGGTGCATGCTGATCTTCAGTTTAATGCTTTAGTCGAAACATCAGTATTCAAAGGCAAACTACTAATATTTATATAGATAATGGTGCAATGGCTTCGGAGATTAAAGCACTTGCCATCAAGTGCTGATTTCAACTCCTGTGACCTACATGGTAGAAAGAGAGAACCAACCAATACCTACAATCCCCTGACCTCCAGATAAGTGGTGGTGTGTGTGTGCACCTGTATCTCTCTGTGTGTGTGTGTGTGTGTGTGTGTGTGTGTGTGTGTGTTTAAACAGTTGGTTTGCTGTTAGAACGCAGGAAGGAATCGACTATGATATAAATGGAAAGTTGTATGATCTGCTCAAAGTGCTCTGCCCAAAATTCCCCAATATGACTTCAACAGAACCAGATAAGGTATCTCACAAATTTACATGAATTTGATAGCTGCCAGTTAATTTCCCTGTAGCTATGATTTTGGTTAATACAACTGAAGTTGGATGCATCCAGATGCACAGCTGTCTAACACTCATGGCTGTGCCATTGATATTTACTTGGACTTTATCACTGTTTCCTGCCCAAGCTGTGTTTCTAGGACCTTTCCTCCTGTGCACAGTTCCCTCCACAGCATCCTTCTTCCTCCAGTCTATTCTCATAGATGGAGAGGAAAAGCAACTTGTTCTCAGAAGTCACGCCTTTGACAGTGTTTCCCTCCTCTCCTTTCTTATATCCAATTAACCAGGTGGTAGTCTCAAGTGCTACACTATCTTTCTCAACAGAGTTGTATTGAAGGAACTTCTATGTCCTCCTCTAAGAGAGACTCCATTCTTAGAATTTCTATCCCATGAAAGTTGAATGAACAGGACTAGATAACAAATCAGTGATACAGTAAGAACAAATTTAGCCATAAAAGGCCAAGAGGTGGAAAGGGCTTACCTGGTTGCACACAGGCTTGTACTTGAGCCCTGGCTTGTTCAGGATCATCTCCAGCTGCCTACGGTTAAAGTTGGACACCCCTATGGACTTGGCCAGCCCTGCATCCTTACACTTCTCCATGGCCTGTAGAGAAAGAGAGGGTGGAGGGTAAATTGTGCAACTGTTCCAAGAAGTGGTATTAAAGAGGATGCTGTCAAGCAAAGCTGAGGGAGCTGCTGCCTCTGACTGCCCAGAGGCAAAGAATTGGTGGAGAAAATAAAGGACAGAGGAAAAGGAATCAAAGAAGAATTCCTGTGTCCTTAAGAAGATCTGGCACTATTACTGAGGCTATGGAGTGCTCACAAAAAGGGACCTATCATGACTGCCCTCCAAAAGACCCAAGAAGCAGCTGAAAGTGTCAGATGCAGATATTTGCACCCAACCAATGGGCAGAAGCTGCTGACCCCTGTGATTGAATTAGGGAAAAGATGGAAGAAGGTGAGGAGGAGGGTGACCCTGTAGGAGGGCCAGCAATCTCAATTAACCTGGACAATGAGATCTCTCAGACACTGGACCACCAACCAGGCAGCATACACCAGCTGATATAGAGGCCCCCAACACATATACAGCAGAGGACTACCAGGTCTGGGTTGAGTCAGAGAAGATACACTTAACCCTCAAGAGACTGGAGACCCCAGGGAGATTAGAGGTCTGGTGGGGGACATCCTCATGGAGACAGGGGGTGTGGAGAAGGTATGAGGTGTGGAACAGTCAGAGGGTGGACCTGGAGGGGGATAAAATCTGGACTGTAAAAAAAAAGAAAAGAAAAGAAAAAAGAAAGAAAGAATAATAATAAATTAAAAAATATATATCAAATGAAAAATAGCTGACATTACAGCATGTGGCTGGAAAGAGACTCCTAACCTCAGTTCTGCTCCCCTAGTGTTTTCCAACAATAAATTCCTCTGGCAACAGCGCCACTTGTGAAAGTTATCCAATTCTAGATCAAGCAAGGTACATTCCGTTCTCACAGGTGGGCGTCATACCTGACTCTCTCTCCCTCTCAATGCCCCCTTCTGTGCTCTTTCCTCCAAGGACTCACCTCCCATGTGTCACAGAGATCCACTGCTTCAGCCAATACTTTTCCATGTTTATCTCGTGGAAATAGTTTATCTCCAGGCTGGAATAGAATCATTCATCTTAGAGACAGTTCTGAAGTCAGGTTACCATCCTTAGTCACACTGTCAAATCCTTCAAAGTCTAGTCAGTGAAGCCTTCCTGGTCTTGTAAGTAGGACATTATTTTAGATACTTTGCATTTGGAGTGACAAAGGATGACTCTTTAAAGATTGGCATCCTCTAATCTTTTATATTTTCCATATGATTCAAAATACTTTTCTCACATATCCTAATGGTATCTTGTATGATTTTTGTTATGATTTCAGCCCTTATATTTCCCTATAGGAAAATGTCTTCTGCCTTTTTGGTTAATCAGGTAATTATATAGACCTTATATTTTGTAACAATGTTTATTATGTTCATGACTTGAGCAAAACAGTTCCTTATCCCATATATATGATTGTGTAAAAGCATGCACAATTAAACTGGGATATCAGTCAGACTTTCTTTTCAGGATTAATGTGGGTATTTGAAAACCTTAACATCTCTCAAGCTTTACTAACCATGACTCAAGTCATGAATTGCCACAACTGCATGTTTTCTGCCAATAGCAAATGATGGCCCCAAACTAAATAAACACGATGTACAGCTATGAGATAGAGAAAATATTTCTGAAGCCGAGGCTACTTCATGCCTTTAAACGTACTCATCATGGCTTAGACTTCCCAGTTATGTAACATAATCACTTCCATTGCAAAATCTACCTTAAGGTTTTGGTGATTTTATAGCAAGAGTTCTGCACAGCACAGTTATTATGGGCTAAGTGCCATCTACAAAACTCCACCATGAAGCTATGACAAGAACTAATATTCACCAAATCTCAAGAATGGTAGTATGAGAACCAGATGTTCTAGTTTGCATTTATTTCTGAGATAAATACCATGACTTAAAACAACTGGACAGGAAAGAGTTTATTTAATGTCTTACATTTCTACATCAGGACCCATCATTGAGGGAAGGCAGGACCGGAATTCAAAAAAAAAAAAAAAAAAAAAACTGAAGCATAAAAGATGGAGGAACGCTGCTTACAGGTTTGCTCTCTTTCTCAATTATCAACTAACTTCCTTACACAGGCTAGAACAGCCTGCAGAGGGATACCACAGTGGGGTGGGCCTGCTCCCATCAACCCATAATCATGATCATTTCTCAACAACATGGCCTCTGGCTAATGTGATTTGAGCAATTCCCCGACTGAGACCCTCAGATGACTTTGGGCACTGTCAAATTGACAGCTAAAGCTGACGAAGACAGCTACCCAGGGTGTGTACCACCAGATCTGCTCTCAGAGCAGAGTTATGAGAGATCTCAGTGTGAAGCATATGTATGGCAGGTTGATTAATCTCCACAACTGCATGTAAACACCTTCCAAAGACTAAGAAGAACTGAGGAGATGGCGCAGAGGGTAAAGCATTTGACTTGAATGCCTAATGACCTGAGTTTAAACAACAAACAGAAAAAGAAAATTTAAACCCAGGTGTGGTGGTACACAACTGCAATCCCAACACTGGAAAGGTAGAGACAGGTGGATTCCTGGGCAACTTGGCTAGTCAGTCGAGCCTATTCAGAATTCTAGGCCAATGAAAGACCTTGTCGCTAATAAATTGTGGATGGCATCTAAAGAACATTAAAGGATATATTCTGTCTTTCATATGCATAAGCACACACAAGCAATGTGCAACCACACACATGTGCACCTGCATATACATTGAAAGAAATGTTTTTCCTCCCCTCTCCGGAGATAGGGCCATCTAGCTAGCAGATATTCCCTATGGTACAAAAGAAAGGGGCATTCTTCCCTCCCCACCCCCCAGAAATAAGGCCAACTGGCTAGCAGGTATTCTCTGTCAACATAGGCTCTTCCGAACCACAATGGACCTGGGGTAAAGAATAACCACAGGGAGACTCAGTAAGAATCGCCTAATTGTGTGAAAGGTCAACAACCAACTTAGGCTGTGACCAGAATCTGCCTCAAGAATGTATAAAAAGTATGAGTTTTAGGAATTGGGGGTCGCCTCTGCCTCATGTGCAGGACGGCCCCAATGCATTGGAAATAATAAACCTCTTGCTGATTGCATCGCTCTCGATCTCCCTGTCTTTGCAAGGGGGAACTACTGGTAGTTGCGACCTTCGTGGGTCCAACATTTTTGTGCTTTGGCCGGGAAACTCCTCCTCACTGGACCGGCTATTTGAGACAGGAGGACAAGCAGGTACCACAGTTTTGTTTGTCTGCCTCTATGAGTCTGTATCTATCGTGCTTGTGTTTTTCTGTTTTTCCTGCCTTTCTGTTTCTGGGCAGCTGCTGCTAATCAGTTTGGTTTGCAACTCACTTGGGGAGTTGTGGTGTCTGTAGTTGCTAAAGGTGTTGGGTAGACGTACCGGGACCACCGCAGCAATGAGGGTCTCAGAGGACGCTCTGGACCCCATCTGGGGTATTGGGTCCATGAGGGTCCAACCCCACCTGGAGGATCGAATCTGAGAGGGTCTGACCTCATCTGGGGGACTGGGTCTGTGAAGGTCCAACCCCATCTGGAGGATCGGATCTGAGAGGGTCTGGCCTCATCTGGGAGATCAGGTAGAGAATATCCAATCCCATCTGAGTATGGTGGCAGGGAGACTACTGTCAAGTTCCTGTTTTTCAGCTGAAGTGTCCGTGGCAGGGACTAGCTGTGTATTGGTCGACACCCACCGCCCATGGCAGGGGTGGCAGGGTCAAGCTGTCTGTAACCCAGCACAGCTGGAGCTAGCTGGGAAAGTGTTCTGTGTCCTTGGAAGGGACGAATCTGTTCTGAGTCTGTGGCAGGGACATCTGTGTATTGGTTGATTGCGCTGACCACCTGTGGCAGCGGCAATCTGGGGCAATCTGTTGTTTTCTGTTGTTTTGTTTTTTTCTGTGTTCTTACTACTGGTTTTTGTTTGTTTGGACTTTGAAAAAGTTAGGGCGGGGGAGCGGGGTTGGACGTGCTCCTGCCCACTTCCACTGTGGTGGTGCCCCACAACCAGCTAGGAAGGCCTGGCGGGGAAGGTGGCTGGGGCTGAGGGGGCTGCCACATGCGAGCATGCGCATACTCAACCAGGGGCAGCAGACCCAAGGGAGCGGGCCACTCGGCCACCTGATACAGGAGCCACTGAAGTTAAAACCCAATGGAGGCCAAGGCAGGTGGCCTTAGAGGAAAAAGAGGAGGCGGAGCGCTGGAGGAGGAGGCTGAGCAAGCACGGACCAGTGGAGGGGGGGTGGCCTGGGGGTCATGGCGGCCACAAGAGGGGAGCACGCAGCACGCCTGAGGTGCTGACCCAAGGCCGTGACCCACAGCTGGCGCCCCCGTGCCTGATGGGGCATCGAGGCGGGATGAGGAGCGGGCGCAGGGGTGGGGGGAGGAGAAGCTCCCGGCCCACGGAGGGCAGACACAGAACAGAGAGCAGCCGCTAAGGAGGCAGTGCCCAGAGAGAAAGGGGGCGGGGCTGAGCGCAGAGCTCTGACCATCAGCAGGCCAGTCCTTCCCCTCCTGCGGCCAAGCCACCCTCAAGGCTCCTGGCAGTGAGTGCTCAGTTCACAGCAGCTAGATAAAGAAGCAGGCCCCCTCCCTCTGCTGGCAGTATTCCCAGCGGTCAAGCTAAAAGTTTTCCTAGTTACTTGCTAAAAGATTAAAAAAAAAAAAAAGAGTAAACATTCTTGTGCCATCCTTTACATGGCAAAAATAAAGACTTATTGGTTATTATTAAAATTGACTCATAAAAAGAGACTGCCTTTACAAACTGATTTTAGATTATTAAGCATATGAGCTAAAGACCAGATAGCAAATTCATAGCTCTGAGTTAATTGTTAGGGTGTATTCAAGATATTTTAATTAAAAATAGCTGGAAATGGTTAAAAGACAACAGTGTAGATCACTGTGCATAAATAGCTTTCAATAATGTCAGAATTCCACAGATTATGCTCAGAATTCTGACGGGATTAAAGACTGATTATAGTCTCATAGCCAACCTAAGCTGTTTGATATTTAAAAAGATGGTATAGACTTGAGATGATGATTTCCAGATAGTATACAAGCTAAACCAGGACATAACAGATGTAAAACTGTGGCAGATGGACTGGATGTTAGGTATATCTTATACTTTATTAATTAGAGAATATTAATGGTTGTGCTCAATTATATCTGAGAGAAAAGAGCCTTTTAATTGGACAAAAAAGAGCCATCTATAAGCAGGTAAAAAATAAGACCAGAGCCTGTGATTTGGTAAAAAAAAAAAAAAAGAAAAAGAAAGAAAGAAAGAAAAAGAGAAATGTTGAGAGTTTTACAGTGGAGACAGAGACGGACAAGAAGAGAAAAAAAATCTAGTAAAAGATCCCTCACCCCCTCATAGATAAAGACCTTTCTTTTCCCAAGATTCTTGCCTCACAGGTGCTGGCCATCTGGAAAAAGAATGCTCTGAAAAAAAAACCCCCCCCCCCCCCCCCAGACGAGGTAAGGAGCATCTGACCTTAGGTCCACCACCAGACTCCGTTGGCAGGTCCCCAGGAAACTGTTTGAGGTAACAAAAAAGGCTTCAGAGGCTAGAAAGACAGGGTAGGCCTGTCAAGAGAGTTAGTGCAGGTTGCTGAGAAGGTGCAGAGAAAGAGAAAAGGGAGGTGAGCCCAGACAGGAATCTGGTCTCAGAGAAGTGGAATAAAGAAGTGAGTTCAGGTGGGAATTTTAATTTTGAGGTGGAACAGAAGAAGGCTTCAGGCGAGAATCTGATTTTGGGCTTGGACAAGGAAATAGGCTCAGATATTTTAGCCATCCTGACACCCTCAGAAACATCGATGATCATGGACTTTTGCTTATTGCCTTGCTCATTCCTTGGCTATTTAAATTTATTTGCATTGCAGCCTAAAAATGACCTTATTGCTTACACGTAGTTGGAATGGTTTGAAAGCAGATTGAAAAAATTATACCTGCCTTCGGTCTCAGAATTGACTGAGGCCATTGGGCCTGAGAGTGTCCTAGTGAAAGCCTGGAGCAAGAAATCCTAGGCCTTGGGAAAAGTGCCCCCAATCGGCAAACAGTGTTAGCCCTGAGTGAAGACAGTGATTAGGGGAGACCTCCCCCCAACCCAGGGAAACTCTGAGAGCAGAGGAGAAACCCACTCAATTCTTGGTGGACACAGGGGCTCAACACTCGGTCCTCTGAGCCAATGACCCCATCTCAAGAAAAGATCTTGGGTCCAAAAAGCCGTTGGCACCAAAATATATTCATGGACTACCCGAAGAACAGTCAGTGGACCTAGGGATGGGCCGAGTATCCCATTCATTTAAGGTCGCCCCAGACTGTCCCTACCTCTGTTGGGGCGAGACATACTCTCCAAAATGGGGCCCCAGATAAATTTCTTGCCTGATGGGCCACAGATAGCTGGCTCAAGAGAAGAGACCTCTCTGACTGACCCCTGCCAAAAGCCCAGGCTACCTGGTTTACATACGGGAACAGTTTTCTCCATAAAGGTCAGAGACAAGCAGGTGCTGCTGTGGTGGATGACACAAACGTCATCTGGGTAGAACCTCTACCTCCTGACACTTCAACACAGGAAGTGGAGCTAACTGCCCCCACCAAGGCCTTAGAACTTGGAGCCTGCAAGATGATTAGCATCTACTCGGATAGCAGGTATGCCTTTGCCACATCCCATGACCACAGAGCTATATGCCAAGAGAGAGGACTGCTCACACCAGAGGAAACAAACAAGAAATCCTGGATTTCTTAGATGTCCCAATGAAGCTGGTAACTGTGAGTATTATTCACACCCAGGACATCTGGAAAAAAGTCAGTGGCCCAGAGCAATAACCAGGCATATAACATAGCTCGAGAAGTGGCTATGCAGGAGCCTATCCTGGTTATGGGCCTACAAGAAACACCTGCTGGGAAATGGGACTGGACTAAGGGATGGCCTCACTTAGAATACACTGAAGAAAAAAGGACTCAGATTGCTAGCCACCTTACCAACTATCACCTAGAAAAGAAAGAGAGATAACACACAAGAAAGAAAACGATGCTCCCAGGAAGCAAGCAAAAGACTTATTGGCCAAATGCACAAATGGACTCGTTTATGGGATAAGAAGCTTGTCCAAGCAGTTAAGAGACCTAGAGTATGTATAATAAGACTCAGGTTCTGGGTCAGAAAAATAGTAGAACAGTGCAAAGTATGCTAGCAAGTGAGTGCTTATACAGCCAAGAATAAACAGGGCAAAAGACCTAGGGGAGAACAGCCTAGAGTATATTGAGAGGCCAATTTTACAGAAGTTAAAAAAATAGATAAGACAATGGTTCTGCTTTTTTTTGTCTCAGGTAAGCCAGGGGGTGGCAAAAGTATTTGGGACAGATTGGAAACCTCATTGTGAGTACCATCCCCAAAGCTCAGGGCAGGTAGGGAGACCTTAACTAAATTGATCTTGGAGACTGGCTCGAACTGGGTGGTGTCCCTCCCCTTGGCCCTATTCCAAGCTCGGAACATCCCTACCATTTTAACCTGACCCCTTTTGAGATCCTGTGTGGTCCCCCAACTCCCTTGGTGTACACTGGGCTCTCCCGGGAGGTATCCCACAGCATGAGATTTGGCCCAAACCGTCTTGCCTTAGATGTTCCAGGGATGCCAGAGACCCCTCACTGCTTCCAGCCTGGTGACAGGATCTATATAAAGAGACATCGGCCACAGTTGCTGGAACCCAGATAAAAGAGACCCTTCCTGGCGCTGTTGACTGCTCCCACAGTCCTCAAGGTAAGACGGTATTGAGGCCTGGGTGCACACTTCCCATGTGAAACCTGCAGATGCCCCGCTCTCCAGAGACACCCCCTCCCCCCGCTAGACGGTACAGAAGATGGACAATTTGCTCAAGCTCAAGATCACTGAAACTTGATCATGACTGTTTATAGTACCTTTAGACAGCACTTACTGACTCCCTTCTGTTGTGGTTGGGGGTGGCTGGGGTAGCCACCAAGACCTCTGCTTTGGTCTTACAAAGAAAAAACCATCGGTCATCTTAAGGAATCACTGACTTCCATTATCAGAAGTAGTACTATAAAATAAGAAGAGATGCTGCCTTAGCTAGAGAGTGTTACTTTTATATAGACCATTCTGGGGTTGTTAAAGACTCAATGGCCAAGGTGAGGGAGGGACTAGCAAAAAGAAAAAGAGAAAAAGAACAGAGTCAGGGGTGGTTTGAATCCTGGTTCAATTCTTCCCCCTGGCTCACCACTTTAATTTCCACCCTCCTAGGACCTCTAATAATCTTAGTATTACTTTTAAGCTTTGGACCTTGCATCCAAAATCGCTTACTAGCTTTCACTAGGGAGTGCACAAGCACAGTGCAGATTATGATGCTACAGCAACAGTACCTAGGGTTAGATCGAAATGCGTTGTAATTTCATGATTGAAGTACTACCAAGAGAAAAAGGGGGGAATGAAAGAAATGTTTTTCCTCCTCTCTCTGGAGATAGGGCCATCTAGCTAGCAGATATTTCCTATGGTACATAAGAAAAGGGCATTCCTCCCTCCCCACCCCCCAGAAATAAGGCCAACTGGCTAGCAGGTATTCTCTGTCAACATAGGCTCTTCTGAACCACAATGGACCTGGGGTAAAGAATAACCACAGGGAGACTCAGTAAGAATCCCCTAATTGTGTGAAAGGTCAACAACCAACTCAGGCTGTGACCAGAATCTGCCTCAAGAATGTATAAAAAGTTTTAGGAATTGGGGGTCGCCTCTGCCTCATGTGCAGGACGGCCCCAATGCATTGGATATAATAAACCTCTTGCTGATTGCATTGCTCTCGATCTCCCTGTCTTTGTGAGGGGGAACTACAGTAGTTGAGACCTTCGTGGGTCCAACAACATGAACACATACACACAATAGAGACCAAAACCAGAACTATGCCTTGAATGTAGCTATTGGGTTTTTTCCAAGTTTTGAATGCAGATGACATCTAAATTATTTTCTTTCACAAGCAGAAAGCATGGTTTCAAGGCTTCAAAGACAACATTAGGAAATGGGACTTAGGGATTACTGTTTAGGATTTTCATGAAAATGATAATCCATAGATTCACGCAAGAATATAAACCTTAAATTGCTATTGGTTACAGCAGCATAACTAATGAGATAATTTTAACCATAGCAATTGCTCACCTGCAAAGCCATTGGGAAATGAATAATGTAAAGATCGACATAGTCCAATTGAGCGTTCTTCAGTGTCTTTTCCAAGCAAGATCGGACCAATTCTGGTCGATGGAAAGTGCTCCAAAGCTGCCAACATTAAAGAATGAGACTTTAACATCAGAGTTCATCCACTTTGGTTGGGTTACTTTATCTAACATGGAGACATTTTTCTACACATGGAAACACACCCCTGCTTTCCTTCCTTTTCCTTGGTTTTACACATGTAAACTTCCCTGAGTGTGTAGTCCAATGCCCTACTACTGAGCTATATCACTTGAACACCATTATATGTTAGGCTCTTGTCAGTTATCTATTGAACATGGAATGGAATATTTAAGAGAAAGAGTTGTTTTCTCTAATAATAATGCTCAGTTTTCAAAGTAACACACAAGCTTGGTCTAAGTCACTCACCCATTCAAATACACAGGGAAGAGCTAGTATTCATTCACTAGTATTCATTCACTATTCATAACTGAAGGCTATAGGAAAACACCCCCACCTCACTCTACCTGTCTCTGTGATGTACCCATCAATGTGTTTTAAATGTGCATTGATTCGTGACTTTCTTTGTTCTGTGAAAATATACCTTCACAAAATTGCTTCTATGTTGGAACATAGAATTTGCGATGACCTAAATCTAAGTTCCTAAGCCATGGGTACTCTGAATGGCTCCAGAATAAACTGTCTCTTATTCTCTTTAAGATTAGAGCTATGGCTCCCATAGCCTGTATATAATAGCCTTTGATATACTAGGCTGCTGTGTGAAAACTGTCCCCAAAGAACTTTGTTTACTTTCCTTGGGGGGAATGCCTCCACCTGCCTAAGAAATGCCTCAAGCAAGATGTTTCCTCCTTTTCCCCTCCTCAGCAATACAGCTCAGTGTGCTCAAGGGCATGCACAAATACCCACATTTGTTCAGAAACCTTCTGTCTTCTGAGCAAGTCTGGTGATGGTGATGAGAAAGACTCTGGTTTTTGTTGTTTCTCTACCTGAATTAACTTGAAAGAAGATCCAAAGAATGCCTGGCAAAGGCAACAAGGAGCATTATAAGTTACATTCCCCTGCTACTGTTGTTTCTCAAATTCTCCTTCTGTTCCTCAGCGTCACTGTTGGGTCATGGTTGAGATCTGCCTGTACATTTCATGATGAACCACTCTGACTGAGACTCAGAGCAGTATATTTACATGGAAGTCATAAATTCTGACTCCATAGTGGTAACAAAGACATAGCTATCTATTTTTGATCCTAGCTTGAATATGTGAATATGTGTGAATAAACCTTGTAGCATTTAATAATGATATATGAAACAGGTATTGATCCAAACACATATTGTCTCTTCAGTTCTAGCACATTAAATATGCCCACAAGCATCCCATGGACAAAATACCTTTGACGTATAGAATATATCTTCTCTCTTCACAGTGCCATCTTCAATCTTGCTTCTAATGGCCTGGCCTACTTCCTCTTCTACTTGGTACAAATAAGCAGAGTCAAAATGGCGGAACCCAGCAACTATAGCTATTTTAGTAGCCTTGATAACTTCATCCTTAGGAATCTAAAGGAGCAACCAAAAATCGTGTATGTGTAATGAAAGATATTTCAGACACATTCAATTGTTCTCCAATGAATCAACTTCTCCTGTCTTGGGGTTGCTATGTATATGTAGGGACAAGCTCATTACAATTTTCCTAGATCTCTTCCAATCAACCTTAGAGGTGAGCATCCCCCACAAACATGCTCAGTCCAGAGCACTCATTGCATTACTGACATGATCAGTCCTGAGTAGTATCTCCCGATGCAGTCATTTGAGCAAAGGACTCACAGGCTCAACTGAAGCAGTACATAAATATAGGACAACTTAGAGGGATGTGATACAGGAAGACAAAGGAGTCTCTCACCCTGGAGTCAGCCTCTTACCAGCTGAAAATCAAGAATGCCATAACATCTGCTATGGTGGCATATTCATATTCAGCTATATTGTGTCAAAATAGCAACAAAATTGGATTAAGTCCTGACATGTATAGGACCTTGTAGAGGACATTGTTTACTTTCCCACATATTTTCTAGGCATCTCAAACAAGACTGTTAGCTTTGTATATAGTAAAGATGTCCTGTTTCATGGATCCCTGTGAAATAGATTCACCTTATTAACTGTGACCCCGCCATGTGCCTTTCAGAACCCATTCCATGAACTCATTTTTTATTAACCTTTTTAAGATTATAACTTCACTTAAATAGTATATATGGCTATTACAAAGATGATAATGGGTGATTTTTCCCTTGAAAAGCCCATACCTATATTTGGGTGTTTCTTAATCTTGCTTTTAATATCCCACCTTTAAATACATGTTTTAAAATGTGCTTTAGGACTAGGCAAATGCTTCAGTTGGTAAAATGCTTGCTGTGCAAGATAAGATGATTGAGGCGCTGAAGAAGCAGAGGCAGACAGATCTATCTATCAGGCCAACTTAGCCTGCCTGGTAAGTTCTAGGCCAGTGAAAGATTCTGTCCCAAATAAACAACAATGTAGACAACATCAGGAGAACAACACCCAAGGTTGGTCTCTGACCTCCTCATGCATACACCCACATTTGTGTGCATGTACACACACACACATACACACACACACACCACAACAGAGAGAGAGAGAGAGAGAGAGAGAGAGAGAGAGAGATTGTAAAGAAAAAAACAAGAAATTATTCTATATCTGTAAGAATTTTAGATGATTTTAAATGAAATTACAAAGGTTATATATCTTATAGCTCTCCCTGTGTCTTTCTCTCTCTCTCTCTCTCTCTCTCTCTCTCTCTCTCTGCCCCTTCTCTCTTTCCAGGGGTAATTATTTTCAATTTTATAAGTCATACAAAGGTCATTCTCCAACTACATCTATATCAACAGGTACAAGAGATCATTGACATTTGATATCAGTGTATTGCATTCTAACCCAAGACTCTTTCATGTAGAATAAGTCATAGAAGGACAATAAAATAACTATAGCTCTTCATAAAATCATCATGCATTGATGTCAACTTGATAGCAATGCTTAACAAAACGTCCCTTTACTCAGAAAGGTCAAACCTTTGGGTCACGGTCAGAGTCTTCTGTCTGTTGGTTCAGGATCAGAAAAAAAAGGGGGGGGGGGAGCTAACAACATTCTTCAATGTTTTGCATTCACAGCCTGTTGAAAACTTATCTCATGCATGACTGGCATGAACAGGAACTAATAAAAAATCATCTTGTTTTGCTGAATGATGTACCAAGGTGCATTTTTATCATTGATTTCATGATGAAATGTGGTTAGAAATCATTCTCAATTTATCTTTTGCATTAGATCATTGTTAATGGAGCCTTTAAAAATGAGTTATGTTTGAGCTTGACCACTATTGTTTTATTTATTGACTCTGAGCAGCTTAGCAATACAGAAATAGGTAGATACAGACTGATGCTATGTCACATGTTAAATTAACCTACACCTGCATTTGTACAATTCAGAAAATATGATGCTATATCTCATTAACCCCTTAGCCTGGGTTAATAAGAATGGAAACGAATCGTAACATTTTTCTAATATTTTTATTATTTGTGCACATGCATATGAGTGTGTGTGTGTGTGTGTGTGTGTGTCTGTGTTCTACATATGGAGGTCTGAGGAAGACCTGTGTGTGGTCATTCTTTCTTTCTGCCATGTGATCCCGGGAACCAATCAAACTCAATTCATCAAAGACCCTACAAAAATTTTTCAGGAATTGCTTTCTTTAATATATTCAATCTACCTAAAATAGTATAATTCACAGTTTTACATTTTAAAAAATTTATTTTCTCTTATGTGTTTTGCTTGCATGCATGTCTATGCAACTCTTGTTGTCTGCTGCCAGCAGAGACAAGAAGAGGAAGTCCAATCTCCTGGACCTGGACTTACAGACAGTTGTGAGCCGCCATGAGGGTGCCTGGACTTGAACCCAGTTCCTCTGCAAGAGGATCCAGTGCTCTTAACCATTGAGTTCAAACACTGAGTTCCAGTTTAAACAGTTTTCCCTGTGGCCTCTCTTGAGCCCATCTCTGCCTTTCTCTATACTGTACTGACCCCTACAGATTTACTGAGATGACAGCTGCTCCTTACCTTTGCTCCTTACCTCTCTTTCAAGTCTGTATGCTATGAAGTAAAAATTCCTATCAGAAGAGGTCAAAGTAACTCTATGATCATATCTTCTGCCTGAGAAAAGTGTGACTCAAGCTTAAAGTGCTAGTCTTTGCCACTCACTGAGTAACCAGAGGACAAGATCAGAATGGAAACATTTTCCCAGGAGAACCTCCTGTTGTGTTTTGATTCAAATGTCATGAATAGGAATATGGAGCAAGGATTTAGAGTTGCTTTGTTAAAGCATAATTTTCCTCGAAAATAATGTTTTATTTTCTTTTTAGGTAAATGCTTCTAAAGTGGAAGTTGGAAAGAAATTTTATTTCAGTACAGGTTTGCAATTTGTGCTGTGGACTCGGCCCCTGCTCCTCAACTGATCATTTGTCATAAATCACAACTCCTGTAAAATCTACCTCAAATATTTTTTTCTGGCTTATGTCTACCAGAGAGAGTAGTTATTGGAATTGCAGAAGTAATCCACACCACTAATCCTTCTGTAATCAAACTCAAAGCACAGCAGTAGCACTGATTACTTTTCATTTACTGCTAAACAGGCTGAAACTAAAGGAAGAACAAAGCCCAGAATAACTAATACTGTCCACATGATAAGTCTACAAGAAATAGTAATAAGTCTGACTTCCCTGTTACACATGAACAGCTCTAATCTGCAGGCCTTATGAGGCTGAGACAAACAGGAGCAAATCCGAAAGCACATCCTTGATCTCTTCTCCTATAAACCGTTAAGCCCAAGACACAATTGTTACCTTATCAGGCACAGTGGTTCCAAACCCCAGTACAGGGATGAAGTGACCATCATTTAGTATCATACGCCGAGATACAGAATTCATAGCTTGTTATTCATGCAACCAAGCAGGTCTTGAGTCTTCTGTTAGCACAGGATAAAAGTCAGCAAAACTGCTATAGCTCCTTAAATATGTCCTGGAAAGTTAAACAATGGCATGTGGGAGGAGCCAGCTTAAAGCAATAGTCCACAGAGACAAAAACTAGAGGCTGCTTGCATGCGCATGAGAGTGAACTCCAATAAATTAATGGAGCATGAAAATAAAACCAGGAATTTCTATAAATTGTTAAGGGGAAACTGATGGGTAGTAATCAATCTCATGCTACATAGAAAGTAACTTCAGCTACTGGGCTCTGGTTTTTCATTTGAAAAGGGGTTATCTCTTCTTCTAAACAGTAAGAGTCTCCTTGTGACATTTCCACACAGACACAATGTTTCTGGATCACACTTACCCCTCCCACTGCCTCTTCTGTTTTCTCTCTGCCCCCCTAAACAGTCTCCCTTCTCCTTTTTCAAAAACCAGACACCACTGTGTCTGTGGGGAACACACGAGCTATTTGCTTTTCTGAGTTGGAGTATTTTTTGTTATGGTTTAGATAACTTAGGACTTTAATGTTCTTTATAGCGTCAATCTACAACTCTAATGACACATGAACAACCAGAAAAGACCTCAGCAAACATCTGGAATGTATAGTGTTGCCCTGGCTAAACTACAAAAACAGCCATGGGATCACAGTTTGGGGATGTAACTGAGTTTTGTTTAGCAGCCTAACTAAAAAACAAAGAACCAACCAAGAAAAGTGAATCATGGAACTTCTAGATCCGTCTCATGGTGCAGCTTTAAAAGGCAGTAGGTGGAGAGTACAAGTGTCCATAACAGACGACATTCATGCACAAAGTCAAGGGCTGAACAAACTCTGAAAACCTCTATAGAACTGTTTCATTAGAAATATAAAGGCATAGATATAAACTATATGGTGTTTAAAAAATATACCCAGTACATAAACACAGCGTATCATGTTGATCTCTTTATGGGAATATCAGTATACAGATCCAAAATGCTCATGAGTCACTGTTGACTTTAAACAACAGTTGCAGAACCCAGCAAACTCACTGCTGTCAATCCAGCACATAGGGTCTCTCAACCTCCTTGTGATATGCTCCTAATAATAACCAGTTGGAAGCAGCAGGGGAAAGTCTACCTTCAATCCACCTAGAGAAGGGAGCAGCAAAGATGACAGACTGAATTCATTAGAAAAGCAACAGGAAAGCTTCCAGGTCACATAAGAATGAAGGGGGCCATTAACTGTCCCGCGCTACGGTCTCGCCAGCAAGAACGACGCGGCACACATAGGATCCTTCTGCAGTAAAGCTTTAATGCATCTTGAGAGGGAGAGCATAAGCTTGCCACGAGTGGAGACCCCGAACAATAGAACACCCGTCCCTTATATAGGTCACAGCGCTTGCCTGGGACGCGGAGCTTCTCCATTGGCTCCCGCACACCAGGCCAGATGCCGCCACGAGAGAGGCTGAGACTCTGAGGTGGAAAATTACCAGGTGCATGCGCATTAGCCTGTTTACAACTTGTCCTTGGCCGAATGTAGGCGCCATCTTGTAATGGCGGATGTGGGTGCTCAGGCGGCTTCCCACAATTAACTGATAGTTTCCTCAGCTCTGCAGAGTGCCGATGTTTAGTTGTTATTCTTTGAAAAAGGAATCTGTGATAAGCAAGTCCTTATTTGGAATTCTGTATTTGGAAAAAATCCATGTCTGTTAAGTTTCTGTAGTCAATCCCAAGTTACTCTAAACGCTGCATGTTGCTCACAGGCAGAACATAGCTAGTCATGTTCACAGTTGATACATCTCCAAAAAATTCTTCCTGAAGTCAGCCAACTTCTCAACATCTTCAGTTGTGGCAACATTATACAGAGAGGCATGGATGCCTCCCACTGACCTGTGCCCCATCAAGGAGATCATGTTGACTTCTACCGCCTTATCAAGAAATCCCTTTTTCAAAGCTTCATCTCCTTTGGCATTGTCAATGTGAAATGGAATATTCATCCTGCTTCTATTCTGGTACTCCACTGGACATACATAAAATCCTTGAGAATTATCAATAATCTTATAAAACATTTGGGATTTGATGGAGCTGAGCTTCTCCATGACTACCACCCTGCCATTGTTCTTGATCCATTCCAGGACCATGCCCATGACATAGATGCTGAAACACCGAGGTGTGCTATACAAAGAGTTTTTCCCAACCTGCACTTTGTAGTCAAGGACTGATGGGCACTCTCTGAGGGAGAACCCCAGCAGGTCATCACGGACAAGCACCACCATCACCCCACGAGAGCCAACATTCTTCTGACCACCAGCAAAAATCACACCAAACTTGGAAATGTCCACTGGCCTGAATAAGAAGTTTGAAGACATGTCACAGACCAGCACTGCTCCCTTGACATCAGGTATGAAGTCAGACTTCACCCCATGCACAGTCTCATTAGCACAGAAGTACACATAGGAGGCATCAGGGTTGAGGTTCCAGGTGCTTGGGTCTGGAATTTGTGTGTAACTTCCATGTTTAGGATGGACAATGTTCACAGCCCCAAACTTCTTGGCTTCTTCTGCAACCTTAGCTGACCAAGCTCCAGTCACCACATAGTCAGCACACCTTCCAGATTTCAGGCCAATCAGATTTAAGGGGACAGCACTGAACTGGCCAGACCCACCTTCTTGTACAAAGATCATCTTGTAGTTATTGGGAACAGCTACCAATTCCTTCACAAGATTCTCTGTGTTGCCAATAATCTTGGCAATATCTAACGACCTGTTATTCATTTCAAGCACACTGATGCCAAGTTCTTTGTAGTCTAGTAGCTTCCTCTGTATCTCTACCAATACCGAGGTATTGGCAGGCCCAGGCCCAAAGTTAATCACTTACTTGGCAGCATCCACTATGCTAAGGCTGAGTTGGAGTATTTATGTTTAATAAGATGATTTTCACCTAGATCCTTCCATTTTGGTGCAAATGACATGATTTTGTCTGTCTTAAATAAAACTCTATCTTAAATAGATACCACACTTGGCTTTATCCATTTATACATTAATTGGCACCTAGGCTGATTCCATATCTTGGACATGGTGAAAAACACTTTTAAAAAGTGTGGATGTATAGTGTGATGGTTTGTATATGCTCATGCTAGGCCTAGTGTTCTAAGTCAGTTCCTGCTATCTGCACATCCAGAGGTAGAACTCTCGAACCCTCAGCTACCTCTGCAGTACCATGTCTGTCTGCATGCAACCATGCTTCCCACCATGACAACGGACTAAACCTCTAAACTGTAAGCCAACAGCAGTTAAATATTTTCCACTATAAGAGTTGCCATGGTTAAAGATAAGTAATAGTTTGTTACTCATGACAATATCTGTGGCCAAAGTCAGGTCCCTTTTGAGTTGGTTCCTGCCTCTCTAGTTTCCAGAACATGAAGTGAAGTAATTCAGTGGTACTTGAACATTCAGTGGATTAAGTAAAAAGAGAAAACCTTTTGAGCATTGGGAACCCAGATTATTTGCAAGGGATGGGAAGCATAGCTGCCTCTTTAACAAGATTAATTGCTTACTTTATTAGACACACTTCATATTTCCTTGAAGGAAGCTACTGTCTCTACATGCCATGACTGTTCACTATACAAACTTCTTGAACAACTGACGTAGAATGAAGGACAGTTGGTCCCTCTGCTTGTCACATGTAAAGTGACCTAAGAAATCCTAGCATGTAGAGGGTCACAGAGTCCTACCCCTATGAGGAGAATACAAACCAACTGTTAGGACTAGGAGGGGGGTTCAGCAGTTTCCTCTACAAATGTACCTCTTTATAAGCTGGACACACTCAAGTCGAAGAAAACACATCCAAGTTTATTTTTGCAGCACAAATTGATCTTGAGAGTGGTTTGGTTTGGTTTGGGTTGGGTTGGTTTGGGTTGGGTTGGGTTGGGTTATTTTTAGGTCACAAAGTTGTATGGGTAAGGAAAAGGAATATGAGAAGAGCTAGGGAGATTGGTAAGTCTGAACACAACACATACAAAATTCTTAAAGAACTGAGTTTACAAAGGGAATTGCTGGTGAGACTACAAGGTGCTACAACCACCTTGGAAATCAATCTGGCGGTTCCTAAGAAAATTGGAAATAGTTCTACCTGAGGACCCAGCTATACCACACCTGGGCATATACTCAAAAGATGCTCCAACATATAACAAGGACACATGATCCACTATGTTCATAGCAGCATTATTTAATAGTAAGTCAGAAGCTGGAAACAACCCAGATGTCCCTCAACAGAAGAATGGATACAGAAAATGTGGTACATATACACAATGGAGTACTACTCCACTATTTAAAACAATGACTTCATGAAATTTGCAGACAAATGAATAGAACTAGAAAATATCATCCTGAATGAGGTACCCCAGACACAAAAGAACAAATATGGTGTGTTACTCACTAATACATGGATATTAGACCAAAAGCCCATAATGCCCATAATACAACATACAACCCACAGAACATATGGAGCACAGAAAGAAGGAAGACTTCTTGTGGATGCTTCAGTGCTGCATTGAGGGGGGAACAGGATGTTTGTGGGAGGTAGAGGGAAAGGGGGACTGTGGAGGGAGAAAGGAGGGGAAGGAAATAAGGGTGGCAGCGTCAGGATCTGGAGATGTGAGAGAGGTACAGAGGGTCAGGAAACTGATCAAAAATACAATACATAATGGGGGGGGATAAGAAACTGGGGATAGCCACCAGAGGGTCCCAGACACCAGGGAAACATGAGGCTCCCAGGACCCAACTGGGATGACTTTAGCCAAAATATGCAGAGAAGGGGGAGATAGATACCTATAGAGACCTCCTCCAGCAGATAGGCAAGGCCCCTGGTCAAGGAATGGGGCCACCCACCCATCTCAAAGTTTTTAACCTAGAAATGTTCCTGTCCAAAGGAAGAACAGGGACAAAAAAATGTGACAGAGACTGAAGGAAGGGCCAACCAGGGACTGCCCCACTTGAGGATCCATTATGTCTGCAGACACCAAACCCAACACTGTTGCTATGGTCAAGAGGTACTTGCTGACAGGAACCTAGTGTGGCAGTTCCTGAGTAAGTCTGGTCAGCAACTGACCAATGAATATGTAGATGCTTGGAGCCAATCATCACACAGAGCTCAGGGAACCTGGTGGGGGAGCTGGCAGAAGGACTGGAGGAGCGGAGGGGGACTGCAACCCCATTAGAACAACATAGGCTGGCCTGACTACCCAGTTCTCCCAGAGTATAGACCACCAACCAAGGAATGTACCTGAAGGAATCAATGGCTCCAGATACATATGTAACAGAGGATGGCCTTGCCTGACAGCAACAGGAGGAGAGACCCTTGATCCCAGGGAGGCTCGATGCCCCAGCTTAGGGGGATGCTGGAGTGGTGGGATGGGAGAGTGTGGGTGGGGGAGCACTCTCATAAGGCAAAGGGGATGGGAGAGGGTGAATGTGGGATGGAGGGTATGCTAGACGGGTAGCCGGGAAGTGGGATATCATGGGATAGGAGGGGTTGGTGGAGGGGGTAACTGGGAAGTAGGATATCACTTGAGATGCAAAAGAATGGAGTGATTAATAAAAAATAAATTTTATAAAAGGAAAACAAACAGAAAAATAAATTAAAACAAAGACAAAGAAGACAGATTGGTAAATCTGAACACAACACATACAAAATTCTCAAAGAACTGATTTTAAAAAAGGAATACAAACAGAAGAATAAGTAAATACAAAGAACAAAGAAAACACAAGTAAAAGAAAAAATAAAACCTCAAAAAGTAAAAATTTAAAAGAAAAAAATGTAAGAGACCAGGCAGAATTATTTTCCAATAGATACCTACTGAATTATCTCTGTGTCTTTTTTAAATGTTATTTTTACTTTTTAATTATGTGGATGTTTGGGGAGGGGGTCCTGGTTGGTTTTGTGTGTCAAGCTGACACAAGCTGAAGTTATCACAGAAAAAGGAGTCTCCCTTGAGGAAATGCCTCCATGAGATTCCGCTGTAAGGCATTTTCTCAAATACTGATCAAGGGTGGGAGGGTCCGTTGTGGGTAGGGTCATCCCTGGATGATAGTCCTGGGTTCCATAAGAAAACAAGCTGAGCAAGCCAGAAGAAGCAATCCAGTAGTAAGCAGCATACCTCCATGGCCTCTGCATTACCTCCTGCCTCCAAATTCCTGCCCTGTGTGAGTTCCTGTCCTGACTTCCTTTGGTGATGAATAGCAGTGTGGAAGGCTGAATAAATCCTTTCTTTCCCAACTTGCTTCTTGGTCATGATGTTTGCGCAGGAATAGAAACCCTGCCTAAGATGGGGGGGGGGGGGGGGGGGGGGGGGGGGAACAGGTAGGTTCAAATGATTTCATGTGCCCACAGAGGCCAACAGAGATACTCGGGTGCCCTGAAGCTGGAGTTGCACTTGTGTTATACCAACGTGGGTGCTGGGAACCAAACAGCAAGAGCAGTCCACACTCAACCTCTCAGTCCTCTCCAGCATACCCACCCCCTTCCCCATTTCTCATTGAATGCTTCTGGTTTTATTTTGTTCATAACCCACTTATTCCAGTAGAGTTACATATTCAAAACATTTATAAATTTTCCTGGTTTATTACATAAACAATGCCTGAAAATCAAAAAAGAATGTTCAAAAAAAACCCAAAAATAAAACTTCAACAAAGTTTAAATAAAAAATAAATAAATAAAAAATAAAAAATAAAAGAACGTATGCCACTACCAATTAATAAAATTGCCCAAACCTGCTTTGATGACTAAAAAAAATAAATAAGTTGATAATATCCATTTCTTCACTATGAGAAAAGTGCTCTAAATTTTATTTATTTATTTATTTATTTATTTATTTATTTATTTATTATATATAAATAGACTGTAGCTGTCTTCAGACACACCAGAAGAGGGCATCAGATCTCATTATAGATGGTTGTGAGCCACCATGTGGTTGCTGGGATTTGAACTCATGACCTCTGAAAGAGCAGTCAGTGATCTTAACTGCTGAGCCATCTCTCCAGCCCCCTAAAATTCTTGAATAATGTTCAATAACTTGAAGAAAATATATTCAAAATGTATACAGTCCAATGGTTGAAATTTATTTTAGTTTTTGTAAATAAAAAATGTACACATGAAACTTGCATAAAAATCAAGGAAACTACATCAAATATTTCTTTTTATTTTGTAAATTCTCTGTCATTTTTAATCATCAGGAAAAAAATGTCCTCCCTTGTGATTCATAGTTTTGTGACATTAGACAGGCACAAAGCAACAGGGATACTGCTTCTTAGCCACCCCACCAAACACAGCTATACACTGCCTGGAGGGAGGAAAGTTTCCATAATGTTTAGCAGCTCATATTCAATATTCTTCCAAAAATGGATAGTAAGGGTGATCCATTGCACTGAAAGAGAATAAGAAATACTTGTTCATTCACTAGTCACACTTCTAATAGACAAAATGATGAGTGTCCAAAATTTGAGGACCCAGTAAAACTTCAGTAGACACTATCTGGCTAAATGCCACAGGATACATCAGTGACTAATGTTGTGGATCAACTGATTTCTTTCTTTTTAAAGTTGTGTTGTTGTTGTTGTTGTTGTTTTGTTGTTGTTGTCGTCATCATTGTTGTTGTTATAACATATCTATGCCAAGACAGGTATATGGAGGTCAAAGGACAGCTCTGTAGTGTCAGTTCTCTCCTTCCACCTTCCAGGAATTTAACTCAAGTTCTTGAGTTTGCATGACAAGCTCCTCTACTCACTGAGCCATACTGTTAGCCCCATTTCATGATTTTCTATATTTCAAGTTAGTCAGAGTATATAGATAAGGAAATGGATACATGACCGGGGGGTGGGGGTGGGGGGGCAGCTGAGGAATGTTTGGGATCAAAGGGAATGTGTCTTGGGAAAGGACTGTCACAGGGCAAATGCCATTGGGCAGAGAGAAGAGGAAGCTGAAAGAGAGTTACGTTTTCCCTAGGACTTAAACGTATCACCTTTGAGAGTCCATCTTCCACAATGATTATTTGAAGTACATTTTACACCTCTTTGGTATAGACAAGTTAGAATAGGCTTGATATATTACTGTGTGTTCATTATTGTTGTATTCTCTTTTATTTCTTTTGATTTTAATACACATTAGTGAGAAAACATTTTCCTAGACCTACCTCTTTTCTTGTGTGTGTGGTTTTTCCAGACAGGGTTTCTCTGTATAGCCCTGGCTGTCCTGGAACTCACTCTGTAGACCAGGCTGGCCTCGAACTCAGAAATCTGCCTGCCTCTGCCTCCCAAGTGCTGGGATTAAAGGCATGCACCACCACTGCCCAGCCTGGACCTACCTCTTAATGTACCATGAGCCGTAGTCAGTCTGGTCTCTGTGTCTGATGGGCAGGTTAGCCCTGAAGACATTTACTTTGGCCACAGGTCATGAGGTGATGTTTTAAAGTCAGTCCACAATGATGTAGCTTTGACTTTTGAACAAAGTGACATGTTTTCTGTGTTTGCCTAGAACTTACTGAATAATAGAGGATGACTTTAAACTTCTGTTCCCCCTGTTTTCACCTCCCAGGTGCTGAAAATAATGGCATAGGCTCTGTGCCTGGTTTTCTATTGTGCTGGGGATCAGAGCAAGAGCTTTTTGCACGCTTGGGAAGCATTGTACCCACTGAGCTACAGCCCCAGCATGACCAGTCCTGAAATGGGGTTGGTTCAGAGTCTGACTATGTGTTATAAACTTCAGAAGAAATCTCTCTCTTCTGTGGTCTATAGTGAGACATTTGTTCCACACCTAGTCTGAAAATGAAGCATGTCTTCTGTAATGGCATTATATTGAAAAGTCATATGTTGTGTGAGCTCACTGAGAAGCAAAGTTGTCTGTTCCTTCATTTAAGACCCAAAGTATTTTGTCTCAACCTATTCTCCAATGACCATATCTAGGATCATTACACCACCACCACAACCACCACCACCACCCCCTGCCAAACTCTTATAGGGAAAGAAGAAAGCAATGAAAGAACCCAAGAATGCAAACATCATGCATTTGAGAACAGCTAGAAGTTTCTATACTATAAAAGAACCTGCAGTGGGAAAGAGAAGCCAGCTCAGCCATGGGAACTTCCCCTGTGACTGGCATATAACAGTCTTTCACTTGTGGTCCTTATGTGAACTCCAGTTCCCATAGAACTTTGTTAACTCCCATGGGAAGAATGCCTGCACCTGCCAAGGAATGCCAAGGGCAAGACAGATTCCCTCCCATCCTCAGCTGTGCTGCTTAGAGTATTCAAGGACGTTATGCAAACAGCCCCCATTCAGCCAAGAGACCTTCTGTCTCCAGAGCTCATCTAGTCATGAGAAATACTCTGAATGGTTTTCATTGTTTCTCTCTCCCTGCTTTGAACTCTGAGCTATCTAAAAGAAAGTTTCAGAGAATGCTGGTGAAGATACTGTTGAACAGCAGAGCCTGAAGTCTCCTGGTTCTGTTGACTTCAATTCCTCACTACTAGTCACTGGTGGATCCTGATATTCTCCAGTTGGTTTCTGCTGAATGTTGTAAGCACCCATTTTTATAATGCAATCTCTGTCTTTGACCATTTGGTCTAGTGGGAATCCTCACCCAAGGGGGGTTGGCCACTCTCCTCTGCTCAGGACTCTCTTAGGAACTCCAGTTGACTGACTTGACCTCCCCAGGTGGTTTCTGCTGGATGTTTGTAAGCCTCCAGTTTAATAATGTTACCTTTCTGCTGCTATTTATCCTTTTTCCTAGAAGCCTCACCTGAGTAGACTTTGTGCTCTGCTCAGGACCTTCTCTATTGAGAACTCAGACTGGTTGCTTCAAAAGCGTTCTCTCAGTCAACTTTTGGATATCTAGAATGCATGATTCAATCATGTCTGCTATCTATGTATCACTATTTATTCTTTTACTTTGACTTGCTGTATGTGTAATAAACTCACCCATTCAAAACCAAATGTTTAGCTACATTGACCACTCCATGGATCGTACAGAACAACTTCAAAGCTCACCTGAATGTTACAAAATGCAAACAACCTATAAAATGGTCAACAGGAGTCACTTACAATTCCATTTTAGAATATCGAAAATTTCTGTTGAGGCTGTCAATTGTTTTCATGTCCTCTGGGGTCAATTCAAAGTCAAACACCTAGAAAGAAAGAGCAAGTCATAAACAAACAAACAAACAAATGTAAAAATTTTTATCCCAATACATGGTTTCTACCCTGCCTTTGATCATTCAGTTCCCTGATAAAAGACACACAACTTTTATTATTTTCAATAAGCCTTAATTAGCACTAGAGCCTGGCAGATATCTACCCTCAATGCTATTAAAATCTATTATCCTATTGATAATACAGAGTTATTACTTACTGTTTCATTGGGGCTGCTCTTTACTCCAATTGGCCAGTCTTCAGGGCCAACTTTTCATAAACTCACCTAACCCATGGTGGCTTTTCCATTTACCTTCCTCTCTCCCTCGTGGTTCTCCTCCGACCCTCACCCCCGAAAGCCCAGGAACCCTAAACCCCACCTATGTCTCTTATGCCCACCTATTGGCTGTCAGCATCTTTATTCACCAATCAGAAATAACTTGGGGACAAAGTCACGTAACTCACTTGGATCTACCACAGACTCTCTTGTACCTCTGGGCAACCAGGTCTTGGGGTCCCGCACTTACCATTACAATATATAGCAAAAGACCAAACCTCAACAAACAAAGAAATAAACAAGTAAGCAAAGCTGCATTCTATTTGGGAATATAAAGGGATGTAACAAAGGCGGCTTTAAGAGAAGCATCTCCGTCACCATTGGTTTCCAGATGGTCTGGGTCTGAGAACATTTGGCTGAATATTGCAATCCCTCCTTTCCTTTCCTACCCTGATCCACTTCACAAAAGAAAGACTCATCAATTGCAAATCTTCCTAAGTAAGGCAGGAAAAAAAAAAAGGACTCTGGGATATATTTTCATATCTAGATTAAATACTAGATTTAACTTCCGCAAAATTTGCTGAACTATTTTTCCTTTACCAGCCTAGAATTTGATCCAGCTTTGAATAGAACCCAATCTAGGGCAGAGTAAAACTCCTCTCCAGAACTTGACTGAGTTGAAGAAAAATCATCCCCTGATAAATTGCTTAATCATACTAATCGATTACCTCTAGTTTTCAAACATTATCTATGTCTATTCTTTCTTATCAAAAGAACCTTTCTGATTATCGCTGAGCTAATGGATCCCATATTAATCATTTTCTCCCATTTGAGCAAGACTCTCAAATCTATCTTTCTTTGTATTTGATAACATGGAGTTCCCAGTGAAAGTGTTTTAATAGAAAAGCAGAGATCAATTTTTCAACAGGAATGTAATTACCATTAGAATGCATTAAGCAAAAAAATTAAGTATTTTATGTTTAACAGATTATATTCTAACCTCAGACAACTAGATGAAGAAAAAACTTTCATAATAAGCTGAGATCTAGTTCAAAGATCACTGACAGGTTTTCTGTTGTTGCTCTGGGCTTTTGGTTTGGGGGTTATTTTTGTTTTTGTTTTGTTTTTTCTGAATCTAATGAATAGTTTTCACCTGAACTCAATAAAGCTACTCTTTAAAGAAAAAAGAAAAGAAAAGCAGAGATCAGGGCTGGATAGATGGCTCAGTGGTTAAGAGCACTGCCCAGCAACCACCTGGTGGCTCACAACCATCTGTAATGGATCCAATGCCCTTCTGGTGTGTCTGAAGACAGCTACAGTATACTCACATTAAATAAATATAAATAAATAAATAAATAAATAGTTTTTAAAGAAAAGCAGAGATCTTTGGTAAAATATGTTAAGTCCATTACCTCTTCAAGGGAAAAAAAACAACAAAAATTCAAGATCTTAGGATGCAGTCATAGCTTAGTGGGTGAAAACACTTGGTGCATGAGCCTGGGGACCTGAGTTCAAATCTTCAGCACCAATACAAAAAGTCATGACTGAGACTATATCCTCAGTACTGTAGCATGGAGGAGAGAGCAGGACTACTCAGGCTTGCTGGCTGTCAGCCTACACCCAGCTTCAGTGAGAGAACCTCTCTGAAGACAATAAAACAGAGAGTAAAGAGAAGAATACCCATTACAGAACATACACAGCAACACATACACCACATACATTCACATCAAGAACAAAAACAAAACCCTGCAGAGTCTCATCCATCTGTCTACCTACATACTACGTATAATAAGCGATTTTGTTAATTTGGGAGAGAATCTCATGTAGCCCAAACTGGCATCAAATAGTGTGTGTGTGTGTGTGTGTGTGTGTGTGTGTGTGTGTGTGTAAAAATTAAATATATAGCAATCTATTCTTTGTCTATTAAAAGTATCTGTGATAGTTAATGTTAATTGTCAACTTGACAAAATCTAGAACCATCTGTGAGATTGGTCTTGGGGCATGCCAGTGTAGGATTATATTAATTGATATGAGAAGACTCATCTTCAATGTGGGTAGGATCATTCCCTGGGCAAGGGATCTTGGACTGCATAAAGTAGCAGAAGAAGAGCTGAGCATGCATTCAACCTTGTTTTTAACTGTAAATACAATATGACCAGTTTTCCTTGGCTCCTGCCACTAAGATTCCCCTACCACGATAGACTATACCCTTGAGCTATGATTCAAAGTAACCCCTTTCTTCCTGGAACTGCTTTTGTCAGGGCATTTTATCACAGATACAGCAAAAGAAACCAAGACACTGTCCATCCATCTATTTACCAGGAATCTATCTTTAAAATGTGTTCATTAATTAATAAGGCTGCCATAAAGTCATCTATTAACATGTTGTTGAATTTTAAAATAAAATTATTTTTTCTGAATGATTTAACAATAAAATGTATGCTGATGTACCGAATTCATTCATAAGAATAAATTTAAACCAGGAGCCACAATATTTTTAATAAAATGTTCCAAATGCTTACTGTGATAGTTTGTATATACTCAGCACAGGGGGTGGCACTATTAGAGGGTGTGGCCTTGTTGGAATAGGTGTGTCACTGTGGGTCTTGGCTTTAAGACCCTCATCCTGGCTGCCTAGAAGTGAGTATTCTGCTACCAGTCTTCAGATGAAGATGTAGAACCCTCTGCTCTGCCTGTACCATGCGTGCCTGGATGCTGCTATGCTCCCACCTTGATGATAATGGACTGAGCCTCTGAACCTGTAAGCCAGCCCCAGTTAAATGTTGTCCTTTATAAGACTTGCTTTGGTCATGGTGTCTGTTCACCATGTTTTAGAAGTAAAACCCTAACTAAGACACTTACCTTTTATAAATATTGTACTCATGATGAAATTTTTAGATGTCATTTTAAGACAATTCAAATACTTGAATCTATGGTGAATATTTCTCCTTGAAACCAGCTTCAGGTAATGCTGTTCACTGTCACCTTTCTGCACCCCTGAAATCCTCACAGTAAAAGGAGAGGAATGATTCTTATGAGTTATCCTCTGACCACCCACTGTGTGCTGATAAGTATGCCATCAAACATTAGCATATACAGAAACTAAATTAAATGGTACTTTTTAATCTTATAAGATTAAAAACAAAATAAATTAAAAACCACCTATTGGTAGGATAATTCTAGCTAGTGCACATGAGAAAGCATTTAAGCATAACTTTAATCATTGATTTCTTTATGTGGTCAGTCTCTAGATTTATCTAGACTTTCCTCTAAAGAGAAACAACAATGATAACAGTGAAAGTGGCCACTTGTAACATTCCATACTCCAGAAAGCACAATGACATATAACTAAATAATTTTAAGTTAATGAAAAACTCACACAGAGCCATGCCCAGTACAATGGAGTTAAAAACAAAAGTAAAACAAAAAATAAAAATGTATTGGAATATTCCAGTGGTTTAACCAACCAGCAATCCTACTTGGATTTAATCTTAACCCAACTTGGTGTCCTTAATACAAGCAGGGATTTGTAAAGCAAAGAATGTAAAGAACAGAAATGACCGGTATTTCAGGTTGGCTCTCTACCATCTGAAAAGACTCCCATGACCAAATGAGGTAATGGAGTTGAAATGCACCTTGTTAAGAACTTGTAAAAGGCAAAGCCTAGTAGAGGCAGCAAAACCCAACCTTTTACCCAGTACTTTCTCTGCTGCCTCTTCAAGCTGCTGTCTGTGGCACACAGAAGCCATGCACTGGGATGAATGAATGGCACGCACTCTCATTTGAGGAAAATACGCCTCATTCTGGACAGATGATCTTAGGCTTTTACCTGAAAGTTCTCTTTGATTCTCTTCTCATTGAAGCTCTTGGCCAGAACCACCACACCCCTCTGAAGCTGGTATCGCAGGGCAATCTGGGCCAGAGTTCGATTGTGTTTCTTGGCAATAGTCATTAAGACAGGATCCTCCAGGAGGTATGGGCTATCACTGCTGATCCTGAAGAAAGAAAAGTAAAAGAACACACACACTGTTAGGAGCCAGGCCCTAACACCCTCCTTGGAATCTGCCTGGGCCTCCACACTGTCCTTGAGAATCTGAACACCCTCCCTAGGAATTTGCCTGAGCCTCCACACTGTCCTTGGGAATCTGAGACTTTCTGAGGACCAGTTGTGTTTGCACAAGATAAGCTGGAGCTGCCT